>JBBDGP010003325.1:0-322654 GCA_037952835.1 Lithobates septentrionalis | reverse complement strand
ATTTCTCTCCTACGTGTAAAAATCATAATTTTTCTTTTAGAAAATGACTCAGAACCTCCAAACATTATAGATGTCTTTTTAGCAGAGACCCAGGGCTGTGTTTTGGCCTAGGCCGATAAGGCCTAGGCCTAGGGCGGCACTTTGCGGGGGGCGGCCAAAAGGGCCGCCCCCCCGCATGAGAAAAAGCCCCCCCACCCGTCTTGCCTATTCCCGGCTCCCGCTGCCGCCTCCCGCACACATGCAGCCCACGGCGGCTGGTGTTCTGCTCTCGGCAAGACACCGGCTTTCTGTAGCAGCGCCACTGTGTATGGGCGTGCTTGGCAGAGGGTGGAGGCGTGTATCTCACGCCCCCCACTCTCTGACAAGCACGCCCATACACCGCGGAGCCGCTACAGAAAGCCGGCCGCAGTGGGCTGCATGTGTGCTTGAGGCGGGAGCTGGGAATCGGCAAGACGGGTGGGGGGGCTTTTTGTGTGTCACTCGCCCCCCCCTATTAGCAGCAGGTGACAGGTGGATCCTTAAGCTCCGCCTACCCTCCCCTGCACTGCTTTCCTGCAGTGAATCGTCTCCTCGGCCCTGGGGCGGGATCTGGCTGTGACGTCAGGAGAAGGAGAGAGAGGAGCACGAGGGAAACCCCCAGGACAGCAGGTACAATGATTGAAAAAATTATATCAGTGTTATGGGCACTGGCAGTGGCAGCATTTGATTGGCACAGTGGCAGCATTTGATGGGCACAGTGGCTACGTTTGATGGGCACAGTGGCAGCATTTGATGGGCACAGTGGCAGCATTTGATGGGCACAGTGGCTGCAATTGATGGGCACAGTGGCTGCAATTGATGGGCACAGTGGCAGCATTTGATGGGTAGAGTGGCTGCGTTTGAGGGCACAGTGGCTGCGTTTGATGGGCACAGTGGCTGCGTTTGATGGGCACAGTGGCTGCGTTTGATGGGCACAGTGGCTGCGTTTGATGGGCACAGTGGCTACGTTTGATGGGCACAGTGGCAGCATTTGATGGGCACAGTGGCTACGTTTGATGGGCACAGTGGCAGCATTTGATGGGCACAGTGGCTACGTTTGATGGGCACATTGGCAGCATTTGATGGGCACAGTGGCTACGTTTGATGGGTACAGTGTTAGCATTTAATAGGCACAGTGGCTACGTTTGATGGGCACAGTGGTAGCATTTGATGGGCAC
This sequence comes from Lithobates septentrionalis, assembly GCA_037952835.1. NCBI lineage: Eukaryota > Metazoa > Chordata > Amphibia > Anura > Ranidae > Lithobates > Lithobates septentrionalis. Next base: position 321,458 of record JBBDGP010003325.1, on the reverse strand, counting down.
AGTGTTAGCATTTGATGGGCACAGTGGCTGCGTTTGATGGGCACAGTGGCTGCGTTTGATGGGCACAGTGGCTATGTTTGATGGGTACAGTGGCTGCGTTTGATGGGCACAGTGGCTACGTATGATGGGCACAGTGGCAGCATTTGATGGGCACAGTGGCTACGTTTGATGGGCACAGTGGCAGCATTTAATGGGCACAGTGGCAGTGTTTGATGGGCACAGTGGCAGCGTTTGATGGGCACAGTGGCAGCGTTTGATGGGCACAGTGGCAGCATTTGATGGGCACAGTGGCTGCATTTGATGGCACAGTGGCTGCATTTGATGGCACAGTGGCTGCATTTGATGGCACAGTGGCTGCATTTGATGGCACAGTGGCTGCATTTGATGGCACAGTGGCTGCATTTGATGGCACAGTGGCTGCATTTGATGGCACAGTGGCTGCATTTGATGGCACAGTGGCGACAATTGATGGGCACAGTGGCGACAATTGATGGGCACACTGGCTGTGTTTGATGGGGCACAGTGGCTGTGTTTGATGGCACAGTGGCTGCGTTTGTTGGCACAGTGGCTGCAATTGATGGGCACAGTGAGACCCCCCCCCCCCCCCCCCGTGATAGCATTAAAACTCAGCAGCTACAAATACTTTAGCTGCTTACGTTTAATATTAGGACACTTACCTGTCCAGGGATCCAGCGATGTCGACACCTCAGCCGATTTTCAGATTGGCTCTCGGGTTTTGCCACTATCATTCATGGTAAGGGACACCGACCGGTTCCCTACTGCACATGTGCGAAGCGCGTTGCACTTTCTGAATGGCCCAGTGGAGGAAGGAGGAGGGGGGCAAACTTCAGAGGGGACAGCGCAGTCTCCCGGAAGGGGGAAGGGTACCTGTCAGAAACAGGTACCCGTTCCCCCCTGAAAGGTGCCAAATAAGCCTAAAGAGGAAGGGGTGTGGTTTACAGATGATAGGGTGGGTCTTAAACAGGAAGGGGTGTGGCCTCGGCAGGATGGGGTGGGTCATATTTAAATTAGGGGGGTGCATGCGTTTAGTCAGGCCTAGGGCAGCACAAAACCTAAATACACCACTGCAGAGACCCCAGAGAATAAAATGACGGTCGTTGCAACTTTTTTTTCCTCACATGATATTTGCGCAGCAATTTTTCAAACACCTTTTTTTTGGAAAAGAAAAAAATCATGCATTAAAAAAATCAGTAAAGTGAGACCAATTTTTTGACATAATGTGAAAGATGATGTTATGCCGAGTAAATGGATACCCAACATGTCACACTTCAAAATTGCGCACAATTGTGGAATGGCGCTAAACTTCAGAACTTAAAAATCCACATAGGCAACGCTTTAATGTTTTTTTACAGGTTACATGTTTTGAGTTACAGAGGAGGTCCAGGGCTAGAATGAATTCCCCCGCTGTAATGATTGCGGCGATACCTCACATGTGTGTTTTGAACACTGCTTACATATACGTTCGCTTGTGCATGTGAGCTCAGGGGGACGGGGGGCGCTTTCATTTCTTTTATTGTTCATTTTACTTTATTTCTATTTTTACACTTTCTTTTTACATTTTTTTTTTTAATCACTTTTCTTCCTATTAGAAGTAATGTAAACATCCCCTGTGATAGGAATAAGACAGGTCCTCTTTACGGAGAGATCTGGGGGGTCAGTAAGTCATCACTTCTCTCCTCTAGGCTGGAAACCTGAAATAAAAACAAAAAACGATCGTGACTTCCCAGCCGAGGCGGCTCCAGTTTTTTCAAATACAGAGGCCGGGAGTGATGTCATAACAAGGTACCCGACCTCCGAACCATCATAGAAACTCCGGAGACCATCTGGTCCGCTGGAAATCTCTATGGTAGACATGCGGCACCAGCGGTTCCCTTCTCCAACTCACTGATGGCACGGGGGAGTTGATAGAAGCATCGGAGGGGGACGCCCCCTCTCTCTGCCTGTAAGAACGATAAAGCAGCCGCTATGATCGATCTTATCGTGTACAGAATCACCAGCGCTAAAAGATTGATATCTGAATGACGTCTGTAGCTGCACCCATCATTCAGATATCACCGCTCAAAATAAATGATGTCAATAGTGGTTATACGGGCGGGAATCGGATAACATACTGTTTCTTCTTGGACAGCGATTGTCTGCACAGTATAGGTCACTTGTGGACTCTGCATCATCCACAGGCAGCTTAACTCTTCCACATACTACAGAAGTTTACTGGAACACAATTGTACTTCAGATGATTACAAAACAGACAATGTTTTTCTTGTTATGATGTGTTCTCTGCAAAGTACTAACACTGAATGTACCGACCCATAGACTTCTGTTATCACCTGTACTGACCCATAGACTTCTGTTATCACCTGTACTGACCCATAGACTTCTGTTATCACCTGTACTGACCCATAGACTTGTTATTACCTGTACTGACCCATAGACTTCTGTTATTACCTGTACTGACCCATAGACTTCTGTTATCACCTGTACTGACCCATAGACTTCTGTTATTACCTGTACTGACCCATAGACTTCTGTTATCACCTGTACTGACCCATAGACTTCTGTTATCACCTGTACTGACCCATAGACTTCTGTTATCACCTGTACTGACCCATAGACTTCTGTTATCACCTGTACTGACCCATAGACTTCTGTTATCACCTGTACTGACCCATAGACTTCTGTTATCACCTGTACTGACCCATAGACTTCTGTTATCACCTGCACTGACCCATAGACTTCTGTTATCACCTGCACTGATCCATAGACTTCTGTTATCACCTGTACTGACCCATAGACTTCTGTTATCGCCTGTACTGACCCATAGACTTCTGTTATCGCCTGTACTGACCCATAGACTTCTGTTATCACCTGTACTGACCCATAGACTTCTGTTATCACCTGTACTGACCCATAGACTTCTGTTATCACCTGTACTGACCCATAGACTTCTGTTATCACCTGTACTGACCCATAGACTTCTGTTATTACCTGCACTGACCCATAGACTTCTGTTATTACCTGCACTGACCCATAGACTTCTGTTATTACCTGCACTGACCCATAGACCTGTTATTACCTGCACTGACCCATAGACTTCTGTTATTACCTGCACTGACCCATAGACTTCTGTTATTACCTGCACTGACCCATAGACTTCTGTTATTACCTGCACTGACCCATAGACTTCTGTTATTACCTGCACTGACCCATAGACTTCTGTTATTACCTGCACTGACCCATAGACTTCTGTTATTACCTGCACTGACCCATAGACTTCTGTTATTACCTGCACTGACCCATAGACTTCTGTTATTACCTGTACTGACCCATAGACTTCTGTTATTACCTGTACTGACCCATAGACTTCTGTTATTACCTGTACTGACCCATAGACTTCTGTTATTACCTGTACTGACCCATAGACTTCTGTTATTACCTGTACTGACCCATAGACTTCTGTTATTACCTGTACTGACCCATAGATTTCTATTATCTGCAGGTTTGGTACGCTTTCTGAAAGTCCACCACACCTGCAGCATATAATAGAAGTCTATGACAAAGTGCAGCTAACATGCAGGAAAGCCACAGGTGTGGCTACTTTCACACTGATGCACTACAGTTTACCTGCACCACGGTAGCAGCTTGGTGCACCTGCGGCTTTTCTGTGGGTTAGCTGCACTTTGCCATAGAAAACTCTGGTGTGGCGCTGGCAGCAGACACAGAGGAGCAGCCAGATGGCGCTGGCAGCAGACACAGAGGAGCAGCCAGATGGCGCTGGCGGCAGACACTGAGGAGCAGCCGGATGGCGTTGGCGGCAGGCACCGAGGAGCGGCCGGATGACGTTGGCGGCAGGCACAGAGGAGCAGCCAAATGGCGCTGGCGGCAGACACCGAGGAGCGGCCGGATGGCTCTGGCGGCAGACAGCGAGGAGCGGCCGGATGGCTCTGGCGGCAGACAGCGAGGAGCGGCCGGATGGCTCTGGCGGCAGACAGCAAGGAGCGGCCGGATGGCTCTGGCGGCAGACAGCGAGGAGCGGCCGGATGGCGCTGGCGGCAGACAGCGAGGAGCGGCCGGATGGCGCTGGCGGGAGACCGAGGAGCGGCCGGATGGCGCTGGCGGGAGACACCGAGGAGCGGCCGGATGGCGCTGGCGGCAGACACCAAGGAGCGGCCGGATGGCGCTGGCGGCAGACACCGAGGAGCGGCCGGATGGCTCTGGCGGCAGACACCGAGGAGCGGCCGGATGGCTCTGGCGGCAGACAGCGAGGAGCGGCCGGATGGCGCTGGCGGGAGACAGCGAGGAGCGGCCGGATGGCGCTGGCGGGAGACAGCGAGGAGCGGCCGGATGGCGCTGGCGGGAGACAGCGAGGAGCGGCCGGATGACGCTGGCGGGAGACACTGAGGAGCGGCCGGATGGCGCTGGCGGGAGACACCAAGGAGCGGCTGGATGGCGCTGGCGGGAGACACCGAGGAGCGGCCAGATGGCGCTGGCGGGAGACACCGAGGAGCGACCGGATGGCGCTGGCGGGAGACACCTAGGAATGGCTGAATGGCGGTAGACACCGAGAAGCGCAGCCCCAGGACTCCTTTGCTACAGTCTGTCCCTCTCTGGTGTGGCGTGTGTGTGTACAGCAGAAGGGGCAGGGTAGGGCTCAGTGGAGATAATGGGAGCAGTGGGAGAGGTGCATTCGCTATTAACTGACCTCCTGGCCGGCGGGGGACACCGAGGAGCGACTGGATGGCGCTGGCGGGAGACACCAAGGAGTGGCTGTATTGCGTTGGCGGGAGACACTGAGGAGTGCTGGCGGGAGACACCAAGGAGTGGCTGGATGGCACTGGCAGGAGATGCCGAGGAGCGGCTGGATGGTGCTGGCGGGAGACACTGAAAAGTGGCTGCATGGCGCTGACGGAAGACACTGAGGAGCACTGGCGGGAGACACCGAGGAGCGGCTGGATGGTGCTGGCGGGAGACACAGAGGAGCGGCTGGAGGGAGACACCGAGGAGCGGCTGGATGGCGCTGGCGGGAGACACCGAGGAGCGGCTGGATGGCGCTGGTGGGAGACACCGAGGAGCGGCTGAATGGCACTGGCGGGAGACACTGAGGAGCGGCTGGTTGGCACTGGCGGGGAGTCCTTCAATACTGCCCGACCGCTGCTGAGGAGAGCCCTGATGAGATGGACAATGAAGAAGTGAGGAGGATGGATCCTTCAATCTACATTGAGCTGTGTGGGTGGGGGAGAGTGTGAGTAGTGCAGGAAGTAGGATTCAGGAAGGTCAGTGTAGGGGTCGGGTAGGTCAGTGTAGGGGTCGGGTAGGTCAGTGTAGTGGCCAGGGTAAGGGTCGGGTAGGTCAGTGTAGTGGTCGGGGGGGTCGGGTAGGTCAGGGTAGGGGTCGGGTAGGTCAGTTTAGTGGTCAGTGTAGGGGGTAGGGGTCGGGTAGGTCAGTGTAGTGGTCGGGTAGGTCAGTGTAGTGGTCGGGTAGGTCAGGGTAGAGGTCGGGTAGGTCAGTGTAGTGGTCAGTGTAGGGGTCGGGTAGGTCAGTATAGGGGTCGGGTAGGTCAGTGTAGTGGTCGGGCAGGTCAGTTTAGTGGTCAGGGTAGGGGTCGGGTAGGTCAGTGTAGTGGTCGGGTAGGTCAGTTTAGTGGTCAGGGTAGGGGTCGGGTAGGTCAGTGTGGGGGTCGGGTAGGTCAGTGTAGTGGTCAGTTAGGTCGGTGTAGGGGTCAGTGTAGTGGTTGGGTAGGTCGGTGTAGGGGTCGGGTAGGTCAGTGTAGGGGTCGGGTAGGTCAGTGTAGGGGTCGGGTAGGTCAGGGTAGGGATCCGGTAGGTCAGTGTAGGGATCGGGTAGGTCAGTGTAGGGGGTCAGGTAGGTCAGTGTAATGGTCAGGTAGGTCACATGTGCTACATAGGCAGGGCAAAGGGGGTGGAGCCGAGGGGGGCAGCAAAATGAGGTTTCGCCTAGGGTGTCAATTCTTGCACCAGCCCTGTGTAGGTAACTCTGCGCTGCACCTGCAGATCAGTGTGAAAGCAGCCTAGTAACCATTGCAGCGCTCTGATATTATGCCCATTCCTAAACTGACCTTTTTTATCCTTGAATCCACTTTCTACATCTGAATAAAATCGCCACTTTCTGAAGGCAGCCGGCTGTAGAAAATCTTGCTGTCCCAGGCAAAGTGCATTTGGTATCACTCCGCTGGGACAGGAGTCGGTGTTGTGACAAAATGACCAACCTGGCAGAATGTGCAACCCGCGTCACTTCTTGTGACAAGGAATCAGCTGTATCTCCCAACTGAGCACACTGCGCATGCGCAACGTGTCATACATGCCTTCAGTGGCTGACATCAGTGCACAGAGGAATTTGCCTGACAAAATACTCAACAGACTACTGTGCATGCGCCCGGCAGAAATCAACTTATGACATTTATTTTGCTAAGCCTATCTTGGTACACCTTACACTTGACCTCATTACACCTACAGTAAGAAGGCGGGGCAGCGGACATCTTGCTATATTTAATTTGCTGAAATTAGTTGGCAAATTGAAAACGGGCATTGGTGTAGCAAGATGTCCGCTGCCCCGCCTGCTTACTGTAGGTGTGATGAGGTCAAGTGTAAGGTGTACCAAGATGGGCCTAGCAACGTAAATCTCGTAAGTGTTAGTTGATTTCTGCCGTGCGCATGCGCCGTAGTCGGTCGAGCATTTTGTCAGGCAAATTCCTCTGTGCACCATCAGCCACTGAAAGCATGTATGACGCGTTGAGCAAGCACGGTTTGGTGATACAGCTAATTTCAACGTCACAGGAAGTGACGCGGGTTGCACATTCTGCCAGGTTGTTCATTTTGTCAGAACACCGGCGCTATACAGGAAGCATCAGCTTATGTGGCTCCACTCCCTCTGCAGCACCGCCGGCTCCATCCACAACACTGATGCTCTGGTATGGCAGGTCGGCAAACCTGTGATCAGGGCTTGCCAACCCACCATTCCAGAGCAGGAGGTCGCGGGCCACATCAGAGGGATCCCATGAGTTTTATTAACTGTCTGGTGTGAGTTACTTTCAATCATTCTGGACAAATTAAAAGTTAGCAGCTTCAAAAACTGTAGCTGCTAGCTTTTAATGAACAGACACTCATCTGTCCCAGGATCCAGCACGATCAGCCTAGCTGATTTCTTCACTGGTTTTCTATCCCCGGTGTCGATATGTTAACTGTAGGCAGGTGCAATCTACTTTCTCCACTGCAGATGGTGCTCATCCGCAGTGGCCTTGTGGCTGGAGAGGAAGTCAAGAGGAATACAGTTCCTCTATGGAATCCTGGGTCACTGGGGAAGCAATCCATTTGGATGCTGCTGCCCTATGTAACCCTGGTGGCCATTTTGGGTTAGGCGGAGCCCATTTAGGGCCCTGGCTCTCAGGTTTGGCGCACTTTATGCAAGTGAGTAGCGTAGGGAAAGGTACCCCGCCTGTTAGGGACAATACTAGCGGTAGAGAGGTTCCTGATGAGGAGGGAAAGAGTAGGGTCACGACTCCTCTGGACATTTTCCTGCTTGGGCACGAGATTGGCCAGGCCGCATTCTGCCCTCTCTGTCAGTCCGGCTGAACTCTGCTTTATTCATGTAACTGGAAACCATGAGTGTACCCAGATGGGCGGCCTTCCCAATGGGTTTGTTGTAAACTGTTGCTGCATTACTTCAATTCAAGACTTCTATAGCACCTGACTGTGTGTGAATTATTTCCTCCGCACCACGCTGCACCCCACCCACAGGCTGTGACTCCTTGCAGCTCTTTGTGAATGGTCCTGCAGCCTTCTGGGATCTGTGATGTGTCCCTGAAGACTGGGAGCAGGGAGGGGGGGAGAAGAACTTCCGCTCAAATCACCTAGACAATCTTAGTGGAAGTCAAAACCAGGTACCCGTACCATTCCAAAAAAATAAAATGAATATGTGCAAAATATGTCAGAGGATGAAGAAGAGCAGAACTTTCCCTTTTGGGTGAAGCTCAGCGTTAAAGAACTGGGGAATGAAGAATACAATGCAGGATAGCCCTATTGGAGTGTATAATACAGTTAACCTGTAAAGTTATGAAATAAAGAGTTATAAGAAGGAAGAGCAGCCAATTTGGGAGTGGAAGCAGTGGTGGCCAGTGATGGAGATTCTGTAGGTTTGGGTAGACTGGCACTTGCATAGCTCCCAACTGTCCCTGATTTTGAGGGACTGTCCCTGACTTGGAGCAATGTCCCTGTCCTCCTCATTTTGGTCTGATCTGTATAATTGTAAATAAAATGCACTTTTCTTTATCGTACATCACAGAACACAGAGCCAATTATATTCATAACTATCTGGGTTATACGCCACCTATAGGTGAATGAACACTGGCAGATTAATCAAACAGGAAGTCCTCCCCTATATAACTCCTCTCATCCAGGAAGTACTTAAGTTTTTTGCCAGTGTCTGTAAGGTGGTGGTCACTGATGTGCTCTTGGAGCATACTTGGTGGTCTGGAACAGTTCTTCAAAGAATCAAGGACTTCAATTGGATCCATTCAAAATGGCTGTCATCCAAAATGGATGGTACCCGAGCCTCATTTGCATAGGGGAGAAGATTCCTTGAGGTTTGCCTGTAATGCAGCCTTACAGCACTGGACCCTGAGTATTGGAACCCTGAGAAGTGTTTGATCTGACCAAGGTGCTTTCCTGCAGGGTGCTATACAAGTCCAGGGGAGTGGACTCCAGATTAAACCATACTTGTGTCTCTCGTGTATCCTGTTTTGTGTACAATAATACAGCATAATGTATACTCATTTCCAGTGTTATTGTAGGTCTCAGTGGATCATACACTATAATAACTATCTTCTACCGCTCCTGTTACCTTTTCAATCCATTTGCCCCATACTTTATCGAACTTCTTTGAGCATCCTCTAGCTTGCCAAGTTAATTTATACATTGGTAGAGCGTTATTAACTAAGTTGACCCAGTTTTGTACTGACGGGGGAGATGGATTTTTCCATTTAAGGGCCAGAGCTTTTTTGGCATAGCAGAAAACTATTTTCAGAAGTGTTTTTTGTGATGTGGATAACTCTTCTTCCTCCAAGTCACCTAAGAGACATCTAGCTGGAGAATATATGTTTGAGAGATGCAGGGTCTCCTCTAAATATGTGAGGACTGCCTTCCAGTATTTCGTCACTTGGGGACATTGCCATATCATATGGAAGAAGTCTCCCTCTGCTGCGTTACAGCGAGGACATTCTGGAGACTCCCCCCTACCCATTTTATGTTGTCTTTTGGGGGTATAATAAATTCTATGGAGATAGTTGAATTGTAACATTTTGTCTCTGGCTGAGATCATCGAGGGCACCGGAGTATTCAAGGCCTCAGACCAAGACTCCTCCGTAAGGGACGGTATATCCTCTTTCTATTGCACCGCCACCTTCTCCATCCTGGGGGAAGAGGATGTCAGCAGTGCGAAGTAGTATTTAGAAATCAACTTTGAGTGATCCCCATCAGCTATCAATTTCTCCATATTGGAAGGGGAGAGCGCCACCTCCCCCTCACCATATTGAGCCCTTGCTGCATGACGTAGCTGTAGGTATCTAAAAAAAAAAAGGTGTTTGGGTGTCAGACTTGTGCGTAGCAGACAGGTGAGCCCGATGTAGCAGGGGGAGGCCTCCCTTACGTATCTGGTTACCGGCCCCTGGTAGTATGGACAGGAGGCACGGGAGCACAGAGTGGTATGAGAGCCTGGCGGGTAGCTGCAGGAAGATCCCGGTTAAGATGGTTATGGAGATCACCAGTCAACTGGAGCGCAGGCAGTGGGTGCAGAGCAGGAGTGGAGCGGGTTGGTCGGTCACAGGCAGAGGTCGGTAGCAGGCGGGCAACGCAGTACAGAGGAGCAGGCAGATTCGTAGTCAGGACGGTCCGGGATCAGTGGCAGGCAGCAAACAAGGAGGAACAGAGACAGGCCGGTGGTCAGGAGATTGGAATCAAACAGGAAACAGGAACACAGGAAGCTGAAGATCGGACAGCACCGAGCCCCCTGTGCAGATGGCTTAAATAGGCAGGTTGGCGCCAAACACCGGGCGCGCGCGCCTGCCGACGCGCGCCGACGCGCCGCGATGCCCACCAACAGCGCGCATGCCCAAGGGGACTCTCTGACAGTGCCCCCCCCTCAAGGGCAGCCTCCGGATGTCCAACTGTGCCAATTTGGAAGCGTGGGTATTCCTAAAAGACCTCAGAAGCTCTTCGGCATGTAAGTTGCCCTCTGGCTCCCAGGAGTTATCCTCTGGTCCGTACCCCTTCCATTTGATCAAATACTGCAACTGGTTGCGTCTTTTCCTGCAATCCAGAATAGCTTCCACCTCGAATTCTTCCTTGCTATCGACCATTATGGGTTCTGGTGGGTCAGTACTTCGACCAGCAAAAGTGTTGGGTACAACAGGTCTCAACAATGAAACGTGAAAGACCGGATGAATCTTCAGGGTACTAGGTAGATTGAGTTCGTAGGCCACATTGTTAATCCTCTTCTTGACTGTAAATGGACCCAAGAATTTGGGGCCCAATTTCCTTGAAGGACAGGCCATTCTTATATTGGTCGTGGATAACCAAACCTGGTTGCCAGGTTCCAGGATGAGCTCTCCCCGCCTCTTCCTGTCAAACATCTTTTTATTATACTCTTGGGTCTTAGCCATGGTGTCCTGCAAGAGTTTGTTGTTACAAAGAAAGAAGTCCATGGTCTCAGAGACCGCAGGGATCGCACATTCAGGTAAGGACCTGGGCAGAAAGGACGGGTGGAATCCGTAATTGGCAAAAAACGGTGTTTGCTTAATGGCCGAATGTAGAGAGTTGTTATAGGAGAACTCAGCGATTGGCAGCAGAGAGACCCAGTTGTCCTGAGAGAAAGATGAGAAACAGCGGAGGTATTGCTCCAAAGTTTGATTAGTTCTCTCCGTCTGCCCATTAGTCTGGGGATGATAAGCGGAGGAGAGTGCCAGCTCGATTTCCAGGGAATTACAGAGAGCCTTCCAGAACCGTGAGGTGAACTGAACACCACGATCAGATATGATGTTCGATGGGACTCCGTGCAACCTGACAATCTCTTTAATGAAGACCTTTGCTGTCTCCATGGCCGAGGGTGTGCCCTTCATCGGCAGGAAGTGAGCCATCTTGGTTAACCTGTCTACGACGACAAAGATGGTAGAGAAACCCTCTGACTGGGGAAGCTCTACAATGAAATCCATTGATATCATCTTCCACGGTCTTTCCGGGACAGGTAATGGCTTTAACAGACCCCAGGCTCTAGTCCGGCTATTCTTGTTCCGGGCACAGGTGGTACAAGATTCTACATAGCTCTTGCAGTCGTTCACTAACAAAGGCCACCAAAATGTGCGCTGCACTAACTCCGTTGTCTTCAGCACACCGAAATGTCCAGCCATCTTATGATCATGGCAGAGCTCCAGCACTGCCACCCTCAAATCTTCAGGGACTACGATTTTACCCTTGTGCCAAAAAAGACCATCCTGGGCCCTCACCAGCTCTCCGGAACTTGGGGTCCAATTAAAAGAAGCTTGTTTTATGCGGGATAATAGATCCACTTGAAGCAAAAGAAAATTTCCGGATGAAAGAATGGTGTCCGGATGCTCAGGTTTACCAGAATCAGGGAACATACGAGAAAGAGCATCCGGCTTGGTATTCTTGGAACCAGGTCTATACGTTATATGAAACTGAAATCTGGAGAAGAATAGAGCCCATCTTGCTTGTCGGGGTTTCAGTCTTTTGGCCGTTCGGAGATACTCCAGATTTTTGTGGTCCGTATAGACCAGGATAGGGTGTGCTGCACCCTCCAGTAGATAACGCCACTCCTCCAAAGCGGATTTAATGGCCAGAAGCTCCCGATCGCCAACATCATAATTTCTCTCCGCTGAAGAGAGTTTGCGGGAGAAAAAGGCCACTGGGTAGAGAAGGGCCTTTGGGCCTTGCCGTTGGGACAGAACAGCTCCGACTGCGACCTCCGAAGCGTCCACTTCAAGGACGAATGGTAGAGCAGGATCCGGGTGTTTTAAAATTGAGGCGGAGGTGAACAGCTCCTTGAGTTTTTCGAAGGCAGATTGTGCCTCAAGGGACCACTGGAATCGATTCCCTTGTCTGGTTATTTCGGTGATGGGGGCAATTATTGTAGAGAAGCCCCTAATGAACTTCCTGTAGAAGTTCGAGAAGCCGATGAACCTTTGAACCCCTTTTTTATCGGAGGGAGCGGGCCACTCCAGAATGGCAGATACTTTCTGCGGATCCATTTTTATACCATCAACAGAAATGATTAGGCCTAAAAACTGGATGCTTTGAAGTTCGAATTGGCATTTTTCTGGTTTAGCATAAAGTCCGTGCTGCCTGAGACGGGCTAACACATTTCCGACATGCCTGCGATGATCTGAGACTGAGGAGGAAAAGATCAGGATATCATCTAGGTAGACAATAACATAAAGATCCAGGAAGTCACGGAAGATGTCGTTGACAAAATGTTGGAACGTAGCAGGTGCGTTGCACAGACCGAAGGGCATGACAAGGTATTCGTAATGTCCAAATCTGGTGCGAAAGGCTGTCTTCCACTCATCTCCTTCTCGAATGCGGATCAGGTTGTAGGCACCACGGAGATCTAGCTTGGTAAAGATTACTGCGGATCCTAATCTCTGGAAGAGTTCGGGCACTAAGGGTAGCGGGTAGCGGTTCTTGATTGTTACTTTGTTCAATTCCCGATAGTCGATACAAGGACGCAAGGAATGGTCCTTTTTCTCCACAAAGAATATGCCAGCCCCGGCCGGAGAGGTAGATGGGCGGATAAACCCTTTCTTCAGGTTCTCGTCGATATATATTTTTAGAGTATCCAGCTCCTGCTCTGTCAGTGGGAAAATCCTTCCAAAGGGAACTTCTGCTCCAGGTAATAGCTCGATTGGGCAATCGTAAGGCCTATGAGGCGGTAAGGCCTCTGCTCCTTTTTTGCTAAAGACGTCCAGAAAGTCCCAATAGGGTGCAGGGACCACCTGTTGAAGCTCGGATTCGGTGTCTAAACAGAGTAATTGGGTAGACTCAGCAGAATTTGTATGTAAGCAGTGTTGTCGGCAGTAATGAGACAAGAACTTGACTTCTCCACTGGACCAGTCAATGCTGGGGTTATGGGCCTGTAACCATGGCATCCCCAATATGATGGGAAAAAGGGGAGAGGAGATGGCATCCAGGCGCAGAAGTTCTTGATGGTTAGGGCCCATGGTGGCCAACAAAGGAATGGTTTCCTGCGTGACAGGGCCGGAGCGAAGAGAGGAGCCATCTGCGAGATGTACCGAGAGTCCCCGGACTTTGGGCTGAAGAGGAATGTGATGGTTGGCAACGAAGGTCAGGTCAATAAAGCAGCTGCAGGCTCCTGAATCAATGATGACTGTAGCTGGAATAATCTTTCCTGGAAGCTGTAGGGTGATAGACAGAGCAAGATGATTAACAGGTTTAGAGAAAGCAGGTGCACAAATTGAAGAGATGGACAGCGACTTAAGCGACTTACGTGTCTTATTTGGGCAAGACCTCACGAAGTGTCCCGGCTCCCCACAGTACATGCAGAGATTGTTAACTCTTCGGCGTTGGCGTTCTTCTGGATCGAGAGAAGGGCGGAATAGCCCGAGTTGCATTGGTTCAGAGGTGTCAGGAACTGATGTGGCCGGTGCCGGGAAGGACTGGCTGGGAGAGCTTGGAACCTTGGGTAGCATCCAGGTAGGGCGGAATTGGCTGGTAGACCTCTCGGAGCGACGCTCTCTGAGGCGTCGGTCGATCTGAATAGCCAGATTGATGAGTTCATCCAAGGTTTGGGGTACACCGACCCGTGCTAACTCATCCTTCAAGGGATCAGACAACCCCATGCGGAATTGATAACGTAAAGCCGCATCATTCCAACTAGTGTCGGAACTCCATCGCCTAAATTCCACCACATAGTCCTCTGCGGCTCTACGCCCCTGTTGAAGGGCGTGTAGGGCGGCTTCGGCAGTCGCTGTTACCTGAGGATCCTCATACAACTGGGACATGACGGTGAAAAAGGCATCAAGGTTGTCCAGTGCTCCAGACTTCCGTTCCAGGAGGCGGTGAGCCCAGGTCTGTGGTTCACCAGACAGGAGGGAGATCACAAAGCCCACCTTGGTCGCCTCCAAGGAAAAAGTGCGAGGTTGCAGGGCGAAGTAAAGCTCGCAGGCATTGCGGAAGGCACGAAATTTACTGCGGTCCCCCGCAAATCTTTCTGGTACGGGTACCTTAGGCTCTGGAGGTAGCATAACTACTGAGGGTGCTCCGGCCGATGAAGCAGCTTGTGGATGGGTTGGAACTGACAGGACCTGAACTTGTTCTTCCAGTCTTGTGTAGCCTTCCTGGAGGCTCTTCACAGCTTGCGTGAGACCCGCCAGGTGTCTACACAGTTCCTCCATGGGGGAGGTTCCCTGCTCGGGCTCGGACATGGCTGTCCGATACTGTCAGACTTGTGCGTAGCAGACAGGTGAGCCCAATGTAGCAGGGGGAGGCCTCCCTTACGTATCTGGTTACCGGCCCCTGGTAGTATGGACAGGAGGCACGGGAGCACAGAGTGGTATGAGAGCCTGGCGGGTAGCTGCAGGAAGATCCCGGTTAAGATGGTTATGGAGATCACCAGTCAACTGGAGCGCAGGCAGTGGGTGCAGAGCAGGAGTGGAGCGGGTTGGTCGGTCACAGGCAGAGGTCGGTAGCAGGCGGGCAACGCAGTACAGAGGAGCAGGCAGATTCGTAGTCAGGACGGTCCGGGATCAGTGGCAGGCAGCAAACAAGGAGGAACAGAGACAGGCCGGTGGTCAGGAGATTGGAATCAAACAGGAAACAGGAACACAGGAAGCTGAAGATCGGACAGCACCGAGCCCCCTGTGCAGATGGCTTAAATAGGCAGGTTGGCGCCAAACACCGGGCGCGCGCGCCTGCCGACGCGCGCCGACGCGCCGCGATGCCCACCAACAGCGCGCATGCCCAAGGGGACTCTCTGACAGTGGGACTCCATATTCAATCTTCTTCAGATCTATAAAAGATCAGAAAATCCCGTCCCTGAATAGCTGATGGGGATAATTGAGGGTTGTGCCATAGTGGGGCGTTGGGAGAATTTGCCAGAACATGCCAGAAAAAATAGAGAAACCTGGGCAAATAAATCATTTTATACATGTTAATTCATCCAAGGAGTCCGAGAGGCAGCTTAGCCCATGTCTGTGCACTTTCTTTTAAACGTCTCTTCAATGGAGACAAATTATTAGAAATATATGTGCTTAATGGGAGCTGGATCTCGACTCCCAGGTACCGGAATTTGGTCACCACCCTCAGTGGGACCTCCTGAGATAATTTCGGGGCATAATCAGAATAAAAGGGGAATATTATAGATTTATTCCAGTTAACTTTAAAGCCAGAATAGTTCCTGAATTCTATGATTCTGTCTAAGGCCGTGGTCAGTGAGTCTCCCGACTCGTCCAAGTATAAAAGCAGGTCCTCTGCGTATAGAGATTTTTTTCCTCTAGTTCATTGATTCTGCAATCCCTGATATTCCCATCGACCCTCAGCAGAGCCGCCAGCGGCTCGATAGCCAAGGCAAACACAGGGGCGACAAAGGGCACCCCTGCCGTGTGCCCCTAGCTATGTTGAATGGTTCTGTAATAGTATTATTCACCCTAAGTCTGGCCCTTGGCTCTGCATATAAAATTTTGACCCATGTTATGAATCTAGAACCAAAACCCAACCTCTCAAGGACCTCTATGAGATATGGCCATTCTATAGAATCGACAGAGGCAATAACCTTATTTAAACGTTTGGCCAGAAGTTTAGCCAAGATTTTTGCGTCGACATTAATAAGGGATATCGGCCTATATGATTCACAGAGGTCATGGTTCATATGTGGTTTAGGAATCAGCACTATAAGTGCCTCTCTCATAGAATAGGGGAGAATACCCATATCATATGCATCCTTGTACATGTCTAGTAATTTAGGTGCCAAGCTATCAGTGTATCTATCATACCACTCGACCGGGAAGCCATCCATTCCTGGAGTTTTATTTGGATTTAGGGATTTTATGGCTATCACTTTCTCATCTGTAAGGGGTAGGTCCAATTCCCTCCGCCCCCTCTTCCGTGAGCTCTACCAGGGGTATTGGTGCCAGATATCCTCGTACCTCCTCCTTCCCATAGTCTACCATCGAGGCATACAATTGGGAGTAGAATGTTACAAAGGCCTCAGCTATTTCTGCATGTGATGTGCAAATTTTAATATTCTCATCATATATGCGTGGGATAGAGGTTGGTGCTTGGTGTGAGTGGGCTAGGTAGGCTAGTAGCTTACTGTTTTGTCCCCAAATTCAAAAATTCATTGTGACTGGTAGAGTAATTTCTTCTGTGTTTTTTCCACTAAGACTAAATCCAGTTGACGTATACTCTTCCCCCATATCCTGTGTGTATTAGGGTTTTTAATATATTCCACTTCAGCCTCAGTGGCTATCTGTTCCGAGTCCCTGATCTTCCATTCCCTGTCTGATTGGAGCTGTTTAATCAATCCCGAGATGGATCCCCTGAGCGTGGCCTTGAATGCATCCCAGGTAATCCCGACTGGGGCCTCCCCTCTTTTCTATCCAAAAGTTATTAATGGAAGTTGCCATAGACCTCTCGAAGCACTCCTCCTTGAGCCATAACGGGCTCAGCCTCCACACTACATATCCCCGGGGTTTTTCCATATCAATGGTAACAAGTAGGGGGGAGTGGTCTGAGATGGCCCTCAGCAAGTATTGAGCTCCCAGCACCCTTGGCAGTAGTTACCTGGACACAAAACATATATCTATTCTAGATAGAGTGTTGAATGCAGAAGAATGACAAGAATATTCCTTGGCATCAGGGTGTTTCCACCTCCATATTTCCACTAAATCGTAAGGTTTTACACAGGCTTCTAATGGGGATCCTCCCACAGTTTCCATTCCAAACCTGTCTTTTTCAGATGACAGTACTGCCTTTAGATCACCCGCTAAAACAATAGGTCCTTCCGCCATCCGAGTCACCTCCGCCATTACCGTTTCCCACACTCCCACTGTGAATGGAGGTGGTAATTATAGGGCAGCAAAGGTATATGGTTGGTTATTAATAACCAATACCAGGGCCACAGACCTACCTAACGGATCTAATTTTAGCGCCTTGGTAATACACAATAAGGATTTGGATATAAGGACAGACACACCTCTAGCATATCTTGAGTATGTAGAGTGAAATGCCTTACTTATAAAAGCCCTGTGCAGAGCTAATGTTTTGGATCCCACTAAATGCGATTCTTGAAGAAATATGATGTGTGGCTTATGCTTTAGAATATATTTAAAGACCTTGATCTTGGAATTTAGCCTCTCACATTCCAGGAGAGAAGATTAAGGGTCTGCATAGGGGCAGTTATAGATTATTTGTAGTAAAGGATTAGTTATGTATGAGTTCGAGCGGAGGTAAAGTATGCATCCACTGACCATGTCCCCCCTACAGGGGTAGTATAATATTATACACAATTCAGCATTAGGATAAACCCATATATAACATTTAGGGTAATTTGTTCAACATACATATAAAGTACAACAAATATCTTGTTGAATCAGGCTCCCCTGCAGCGGGGGACATAGTAATAGAAAACAATTAAAAAAAAAGAAGGTAGAGCCCAGGAAAAAAAGAACAACCAAAAACCATTCCTGTATCCAAAACTGAGGATCCTAACACCCATTCACCCCACCTTGCCTGCAGCCCCAAACATTCTGCGGGCTTCCAACCCGAACAAAAAACAGCAAAGTCTCCCTAAGGGGGGTATGCTTCCTGCTCCAGCCAGACAGAAAGATTTAGGGATTAAACTAAAGTAGTTAGCAGAGCATTAACGAGACCACATTGCTTGAAGGTCATAATACATGGTTCTTGTAGGGCTTGTAATGTGTAGCATCTTTCAGACTAGAGAAGACAAGCGTAGAGTGATAGTCTATTCGTAAGTGTAGACATATTCTTTATAGACAAAGCAAGGTTATCTGCCTGGGGGGTCCCCCCCAAGCCTGCTAGGTCATCCAGCCATCTCCCGGGAGAGTAGGATTATTAACCGGGACCCAGTGATTCCAAGCCATCTATTCGCTTCCTTAGATGACATGAAGAATTGTGTCTGTCCTTTGTGTACCACTCTCAATTTGGCCAGGTAGAGCATGCTATATGGCAAGCTGCACTCCCTCAGACGCTGCTTCACACTCTGGAAAGCTGCTCTCTGCTTTTGTGTGGCAGCCGAAACATCCGGAAAAATGGAAATACGATTGTTGTTGAACATTAATTCAGTTAAGTTGTGTGCCTTGCGCAGTATGGTTTCCTTGTCTCTGAAATACAGAAACTGCGCCAGCATGGGTCTGGGATATCTGCCTGGGGGGGGGGGGGGGGGGGGCTCTCAGGGGAATCCTGTATGCCCGTTCTATGGCAAACAGATGGGAGAAACTGTCCGCTCCAAATGATTGTTTGAGCCAGGACAGCAGGAATTCCTTAGGATTCTTTCCCTCCGCACTTTCTGGGAAACCTAGGAATCTGAGCTTGTTCCTTCGGAGTCTGTCCTCAATGTCCCCCAGTTTGGCTTCTTGGGATTTGTTGTTCTCCGTCACATCTCTCACCTGTAACAGCAGAGGGTTGAGGTCATCTTCCACCGCGCTTATGCGTTGCTCTGTCTGTGTGACTCTCTGTCTCACCTTCTGCACATCATCTTTAAGGATAGCAAATTCCACTCTGACGGTTTCAATATGTGTGGACATGGCAGCTTTTGATAGTGTCCTTGATCTGCAGCAGCGCCGGCTCTCCCACCTGTGTACCGGAGCCGCTCCCCCCCCCCCCCGAGTCAGACTGGGGAGAGGGCAGGGGTTTCGCCAGAGGATTGGTCGGATTCGGCCAGTCAGTATCCCCCTTGGTCCATCTGCGATCCGGAGGGACAGAAGCAGCGCGCTGCTCCGATCCGAATCTATCGCCATCTTGGGAGTCCTCATGGGCAAACTTTGCCAGCTTCTGGCGGCGTAGGATTCACATTCTGGCCGTATTTTACCATGACCGCGTTCCCGGTGCTTTCCGCTATCGGTGCCGGTCAGTATGGGGCAAAAAGTCCAAGCCTGGAACCTGTCAGGATGATTTCACGGTCGGAGCTCTGTAAGAAAGCCTTCTTACATACCGGAAGTTACTCACGCCCCCCCCCCCCCCCCATGTTTGCATAAACACGTGTTTGCATAGGCGCATGTTTGCATACTTGCATGCATGCATAAATGCATAGTTGCATGCTTCCATAACCGCATATTGCATAAACGCATGCTGGCATATTTTTATTTGAACTTCATACATATATGCTTAGTTGCATTGAGTTGCATACATGTGTGCTTATTTGCCTTGAATTGCGCACATAAATGCATGAACGGCAAGAATACTTTCAGTTAGGTCCATATATATTTGGACACAGTTTTTTTCAGTTATTTACCAAAACATAAGCTATAGTTCTATAATGGATATGAGCTGAAAGTGCACACTCTCAGGTTTAATGGAGTTGTAAAAGCAGATGGTGCATTCTGTGCATTAAGATAAAAAACCTTCTGTGTGCAGCAGCCCCTCTAATACTTATCTGAGAATCCCTCAACCATCCGAGACTCTTCTCCTGATTGGCTGAGACACAGCAGTGTCTCCCGCGGCTGTCAATCAAAGTCAGTTAGCCAATTAGAGGAGAGGGTGGGACTAAATGGCAGCTCCATTTCTGAATGGACACACAGAGCTGCAGCTTGGCTCGGGTGCCCCCATAGCAAGCTGCTTGCTGTAGGGGCACTTGACAGGAGGGAGGGGCCAGGAGCAGGGAAGAGGGACCTTAGAAGAGGAGGATCTGGGCTGCTCTGTGCAAATCCACTGCACAGAGCAGGTAAGTATAACATGTTTGTTAGTTCTTTTTTTTTTTTTCTTTTTTTTTTTAATAAAGACTTTACAATCACTTTAATTTGAGGGTATGTACATCCAAATCGGAGGAAGGGTTTAGGAATTACAGCTCTTAAGAACAGCCATCCACTTTTTTTTAAGGAACCAAAAGTAATTGGACAATTGAATGTAGGGTTGTACCGATACCACTTTCTTAAGACCAAGTACAAGTACCGATACTTTTTCAAGTACTCGCCGATACCGATTACTGATACTTTTTTTTTGAATGTCACGTGACACTGGCACATATGTCAGTATTTTTTTTTTATTTTATTTTTTTTTTTACAATTTTATATTATTTTTTTTTTTTTTACAATACTTTCTTTTTGTCGGGGGGGCGGGGGGTTCGGGTGGACAGCGTCAATGGTGTGTTTTTTTTTGTTTTTTTTTACAATTTAACTTTGAAATAATTATTACAATTTTATTTTTTATTTTTTTTTTTTTTCAGGGGGGCTTTGGTGAGATATCAAGGGTCTAAAACAGAGCCCTGATATATCCCCTTTGAGACAGGGAAAGGGACTGAGGACACAGATTTCCCAGTCTTTTTCACTGCACTGAAAATGATTGGAGAGGAGACAGAGGCTCCTCTCCATTCATAAACTGAAACATTGTAAACACAGATTACAATGCTCAGTTATGATAAATGGACAGAGTCAGTGATTCCTGACTCTGTCCATTTGGAAAAGGAAGGAGCCGGCAAATGACAGATTTACCGGCTCCTTCCTCCGCTCTCCATCCAGAAAGATACGGGGCAGGGGGAGACCGGTGAAGGAGCCGGAGAGCCGGGAAAGACAGGGGGCCTTGAGGAGGACATGGCGGGGCCCAGAGGAGGAGCCGGGAAAGACAGGGGGTCCTGGAGGAGGATATGGGGGGGGCCCAGAGGAGGAGCCGGAGAGCCGGGAAAGATGGGGGCCTGGAGGAGGACATGGGAGAGCCCAGAGGATGAGCCGGGAAAGACGGGGGCCTGGAGGAGGACATGGGGGGGCCCAGAGAAGGAGCCGGAGAGCAGGGAAGGATGCAAGGGGACCCAGAGAACAAAACAGATAAGGACACAGAGAGCCAGGGAGGACGCAGGGCGACCCATAGGAGGACACGGGGAGCAAAGTGGGGGACAGCTGGGGGTGATCAGTGCGGTGGTGGGGGCAGTTACAAGCTCCAATCTCCCTGACAGCCACCGGAGGGAGAGGAGGGGAAGCAGCTGTCAGAAAAGCTGTACAGGGAGACCTGTGCTTGTAACTCCACCCACCACCGCACCGAACATCCCGAGGCTGCCCATGTATCGGGTCAAGCATCGATGCATTTGCACGAGTACAAGTACTCGTGCAAATGCTCGGTATCGATACAAATATCGGTATTGGTGCAAATCTAATTGAATCAAAAGCTGTTTCTTGGCCAGGTGTGGGCTACTCCTTCATTATTTCTTCATCAATTAGGCAGGTAAAAGGTCTGGAGTTTATTCTAAGTGTGGTATTTGCATTTGGAATCTATTGCTGTGAACCTACATCATGCGTTCAAAGGAGCTGTCCATGCAAGTGTAACAGGCCATTGTAAGGCTTCATAAACAAAACGAATCCATCAGAGAGATAGCAGCAGCATTAGGAGTGGGCAAATCAACAGTTTTGTACATTCTGAAGAAAGAAGAATGCACTGGTGAGCTCAGCAACATAAAAAGACCTGAAGAGCCACAGAAGACAACAGTGGTGGATGATCGCAGGATCCTCTCTCTGGTAAAGAAAAACCCATTCACAACAGACAGACAAGTGAGGTGGGCATATCATTGTTAATGTCTATAGTCAAGAGAAGACTTCACGAGAACAAATACAGAGGGTTCACCACAAGGTGCAAACCATTCATAAGCCTGAAGATTAGAAAAGGAAGATTAGACTGCCAAAAAAACATCTTAAAAAGCCAGAGCAGTTCTGGAAAAGTATTTTTTGGACGGATGAAATTAAAATTAATCTGTGCCAGAATGACAGGAAGAGCTTGCAGTGTGATGGCATGGGCTTGCATGGATTCCAGTGGCACTGGGTCATTGGTGGTTATTGATGATGTGACAGAAGCAGCCAGAAGAATTCTGCAGTGTTTAGAGATATACTGTCAGCCCAGGTTCAGCCAAATGCAGCAAAGTTGATTGGACGGTGCTTCACAGTACAGATGGACAATGATCCAAAACACACTGCAAAAGCAACCCAGGATCTTTTGAAGGAAAAGAAGTGGAATATTCGATCACCTTATCTCATCCCAATTGAGCATTTCACTTGCTGAAGGCAAAACTAAAGGCAGAAAGAGCCACAAAGAACAACTGAAGACAGCTGCAAAGCATCAGACAGGAGGAAACCCAGTCTGGTAATGTCCACTGGTTCCAGACTTCAGACAGTCATTGCCATTAAAGGATTCTCAACAAAATTTTAAAAATGAACATTTTATTTATGATTATATTCATTTGTCTAATTACATTTGAGCACCTGAAAATGGGGGGACTGTGTATAAAAATGGTTGCAGTTCCTAAAATTTGTACTTGATATTTATGTCCAACCCCTTGAATTAAATGTGAAAGTCGGCACTTCAAATCCATTTGGATCGTTTCATTTTCATTTTATTCTGGTGGCATACAGAGCCAAAAGTATGAAAATTGTGCCTGTGTCCAAATATATATATAGACCTAACTGTATATACCTGCATGTTTGCATACTTGGGTACCTGTTGTCTGGGAAATATTAAAGCGCTTGTATACCCGCTGTCATTTTTTTTTTTTTTTTACACCTGCAAGGGAAAAGGCATAATGAGCTAGTATGCACCGCATACTAGCTCATTATGAGATACTTACCTTAGAACGAGGCGCCGGCATCTCACCTGGTCCACGCCGAGGGAGCCGACATCTCCCCTCGGCGTGTCTTCCGGGTATCGCGGCTCCGGCGCTGTGAGTGGCCGGAGCCGCGATGTCGTCACTCCCGCGCATGCGCGCGGGAGACTTCTGCCCGGCAAGCTCCGGAGTTTGCCGGGCTGTCAGCCGAGAGTCCCCTGTGCGCATGCGCCACTGCAGTTAGCGGCTCATTGCGAGGGGAATATCTCCTAAACCTTACAGGTTTAGGAGATATTTTTTTTACCTACAGGTAAGCCTTATTATAGGCTTACCTGTAGGTAAAAGTTACAAATATAGGTATACAACCGCTTTAAGCTTCTCCTATAAGCAATTAATTTCCTTGCGCTTAAAAGCACAAATGCAGCTCTCTTGTATAATGCTGGGAAATGCGCGCTGGTTTTGTCTCTAAGTAACACAGATGCTGATATCACGTTGATCTTAGCAGAATCCTCCATAGAATGATCAGCTGCTTTTATTTATACTGTCAACATGAGTAACAAAAGAAGGTGGTGGCTTCACAATCAGCCAATCAGACATTTGTATTCTTTCAAAAGAACCAATCACACACATGTATATATTCAAATAGAATACTAGCAGTGACGTGTGCAGATGGTCATGTGCAGAGCCATGCTTTGTCTCACAGAGTGTCTCACACTTTGAACACTACAAAGATGGCTCTGAACATGACCGTATGCACACCATCCTACGGCTACCAATGACGTGAACCATACTCTATCATGGCTCAGTGGGCCATAATTTTTGTATAGTTATGCTATAGTTCCCATGTACGCAGATCTGTTTGCTTGGAGTCATTAATGCGATCGCCATGAAGTGGCCAGTCTCTTGGTGAGGCATAAAAACAAACATCCCTAAAAGAGCAAACAGATCTGCCGTGTCCACGGGAAGGTTTTTGCGGTCAATGGTCTTCCACCAACGTCTATATGTGCGAATACTCTCACATGAGCGTATTCCAGCAAAACTGACACTGGGGGACATCTGATGACATACATTAATAAAAAAAAAATTCCACAACACTATGTACTTGCGTACCTATGGGGTTGCATGAGGGTAGACAAATGTTTTAGGCCTGCATCCTTGGGGGACTTTGGAGTAGGTTTTGGTTGATATAGCTGCTACATTATTTACCTGTTATACCAGCTACAGTAAATGACTCCAGAAGGGAGAGGCCGCCGAGGAAGGCAGGTCCACCGCTCTCAGGTTCAGTGATCTGGCAGTGTCCACATCTCCCAATGGACAGTGGTGTCAGGTGCATCTGAGTCAGTGTGGTGTTTGGCATTGCATTGTTTCTGACGCATTCTTTTTTTCACCAGATGGACTGCAGCTGCATCACCCTGATCATGCCTGATCGCCATTGATCATTGAGCCTAAGCAGGATCAAGCCTGGTTAGTAGTTGGATAGGAGACTGCCTGGGAATACCAGGTGCTGTAAGCTTTTCCCCTCCTAAATAAGGGAGGCATCTGAGGCTGCTGTGTTTTGAGAGTATCTCAGGTCAGAGGATTTTAGGGCAGTCTCTGAGGTGGTTTGCTCCGTCTTTAGCTGGCAGAAGCCTGGTGGTAAGTACGCCTCTTGGGACCTTCTGGGTGTGACAAAGTTGTCAGTTTTCTGTCTTGCATTGACTCTTGGGGCAGACGTTATGGGCTCATTATTGTAAAATACTTGACCGGTAGTGGTTACAAAACCAAATGGGTACCTGCGGTCTATCTTAAGATCTCAAGCCGCTGGACATCCTTCTGTTTCAGATGTGCTCTGTCCGTTCAGTGAAGACCTCTCTGCAAGAGGTCGTTTTCAGGGTCCATGGTCATCAATGACGCATATCTTCATGTTCCACTTTTTTACAGGCTCATCAAGGGTTTCTGCAATTGCAGTGCAAAGTTGTCTTTTTTTCATATTCTGACTCTGATCTTCAGGCTGGCCAAAGCTCCTAGCCTCAGTGCTGGACTTGCTGAATACACAGGGGATGTCAACCTCAGTATACCTCTATAATCTTTGCTTAGGAAGCAGTCACTACCAGATATCCCTTCAAGGAAGTTTTATCCAAGTCGAAGCCCGTTCCCTATGCACAGTCCTTCTTCGGTTCTTTTGAAGAGGATTCGTTTCTCTGTGTGGAACATGAAGATCCAAGCATTGGATTGCCGTAGGACTCTGTTCCTGGGGTGTTGCAGAGCTCCAATTGGTGGTTGATGGTTCGGAATCTGGAGAGTGTAAAAAGCGGGCACAACCAATTGGGCCCGCTTTCTTGGGACTGGGGCCACCCGGCCCCCTTTTAGTGTCGTTTATTAGGTTAATGTTAATGCGTAGGATGTTAGGGGCACTGTCCCTTTAAATATTCTAAGAGGAATATAAGAATCCAATAGGAAATTTGGGAAGGAGTTTGGAAGATATAACCACTGATGCCAGTCTCTCCAGTTGGTTTGAAGGTAGCTACAGTTCAGTGGACTTGGTCTCCACAGGAGAGAATACTGCCCATCAATATCTTGAAACTTTTGGCCAGTACGCCTTGCTCTGGATTATTGGATGAACCAGTTGTAGATTCAATCCGTCAATGCCTCTACAGTGGCGTATACAGTATCTCACAAAAGTGAGTAGACCCTAACTTTTCTGTAAATCTTTTCTTCTATCTTTTCATCTGACAACACTGAAAAAAATTACACTTTGCTACAATGTAAAGTAGTGAGTGTACAGCTCAGGGGCAAACTGACAACTCATGGGGCCCCCGGGCAATAGAAGATTATGGGACCCCTGGGCTTACAGATGGCCGTCACGCCAGGAGTAAGTAACAAACAAAACAACATATTGAGTACAGCAGTCAGGATGAGCGCCACGCTCACATCAGAGTCCTCCCTTACATCAGAGTCCCAACATTCTCCCTATAAATCACAGACCACAGAGTGCCACCCTATGGCAGAGCCCCCAGAGTGTCACCTTCCATCAGTGACCACTTACACACACCTTTGCACCTTAGTGCTTGGTGTGGCAGGCAGCTGTCAGGAAAAGGCTTTTAATTAGAAAAAATCCACTTGTTGCAGCCTCTGAACTGCCCAAGTGAGTCGTAGAGCCAGCAGAATAGTGAACTGCTGTAGCTGGCCTCAGATCGGGCAGTGGGGCATGTGAATAAAGGCCATGCTTGATGTGTGCCATGATATCACTGCATAGGTGTGCGCCCAGACCTGCTGCCTGATCCGAGGCCGAGCTCTGCAGTGCACCAATCAGATGGCTCCAAATGACAAGTGCATTTTTCACAGGCATGGGATTGTTAGATCGACTTCTGTTGAGCAGCAGTGGGCACACCTGGTTCATACAGTATACACACACGCATCCACAGTATACAGTACATACAGTATACACACACATGCAGTATACATACACACATACAGTATACATACACATGCAGTATTATTATTATTATACGCGATTTATATAGCGCCAACAGTTTACGCAGCGGTTTACAATGTATAGGGGAGACAACACAATTACAGTACATTTCAATACGGAAGGTACAGGAGGGCCCGGCTCGTAGAGCTTACATTCTAAAGGGAGGGGGTGGTGGTACAAAATAGCTGCAGAGAATGATTTGGTGGGGGTGGCTTGGGTCAGTTGTCAGGTGGGTGTGGAATAGGCTTCCCTGAATAAATGAGTTTTCAGGGATCTCCTAAAGGCGGACAGGTTAGGGGCTGATCGGACATACTGGGGCAGGGAGTTCCAGAGGATGGGAGAGGCTCTGGAGAAGTCCTGAAGACGAGCATGGGAGGAGGTAACAAGGGAGCTAGAGAGCAGGAGGTCCTGGGAGGAGCGGAGGGGGCGATTTGGGCGATATCTGCAGATGAGGTTGGTGATGCAGATGGGGGCGATGTTGTAGATGGCCTTGTATGTTGTGGTTAGTATTTAGAATTTTATACGGTGGGGGAGGGAAAGCCAGTGAAGAGATTGCCAAGAAGGGGCAGCAGTCATGGATTGGTTAGTGAGGTGTATTAGTCTAGCAGCAGCTTTCATAATAGACTGAAGGGGGAGGAGCCTGCTTAAGGGTAGGCCATTAAGGAGAGAGTTGCAATAGTCAGGGCGGGAAATAATCAAGGAGTGAATAAGTTGCTTTGTGGTGTCATTAGTCAGGAAGGGTCGAATTCTGGAGATGTTGCGGAGGTTAAGGCGGCAGGATTTAGCCAGTGATTGGATATGGGGGCTGAAGGAGAGGTCAGAGTCAAGGATTACACCCAGGACTCTGGTATGTGTGGAGGGACCAATGGTTGTGTTGTTGATATTAATGGTGAAGTCACGGGGGGGGGGGGGGACCGTGAAGGAGGAAATATAACAAGCTCAGTTTTAGAAAGATTAAGTTTGAGGAAGTGGTGTGACATCCATACCGATATGTCATTCAGTAAGTTTGAAATCCGTGAGGAGATAGTGGGGGTGAGTTGAGGCGTGGAGAGATAGATCTGGGTGTCATCAGCATAGAGGTGGTACTGGAAGCCATGGGAGATTATCAACTGGCCCAGGGAAGAGGTATAGAGCGAGAATAGGAGGGGCCCAAGGACGGAGCCTTGGGGTACCCCAACAGAAAGAGGAAGAGGAGCGGAGGAGATGGAGTTGAAGGTGACACTGAAAGTGCGCTGAGATAGGTAGGAGGAGAACCAGGATAAAGCAGAATCACAGAGGCCAAGGGAGTGTAATTTGCTGAGGAGCAGCAGGTGGTCAACTGTGTCAAAGGCAGCAGAGAGGTCTAAGAGTATGAGTATGGAGTAATGGCCATTGGTTTTAGCAGTTATTAGGTCACTGGTGAGTTTTAGTAGAGCAGTTTCAGTAGAATGTTGTGGGCGAAAGCCGGACTGTAGGGGGTCGAGAAGGTTGTTGTTTGTGAGGTAGCGACTCATTTGGTCATGGACAAGGCGTTCGATGAGCTTGGAGGCAAACGGGAGCAGGGAGATGGGTCTTAAGTTATTCAAACAGGTGGGGTCTAGTGAGGGTTACATACAGTATACACACACATACAATATACATACACCAAAGGAAAATTATAGATGAAATAGTGGCGCTTCTCCTCAGGTGGGGAGATGCCAGACACTCTTATCCAGCCAGTGAGCTGAATACAGACGTGACTAGAAAAAAAGTGAAAAAACATATATTGCTAAATATCCCAAAAAGTAAAAAATTATTAAATAAAATAAATTATTCAATAAATTCAATATGAGCTAATATAAATTATAACACTCAGTGAAAAGTGATATACAAATATATAAATCCAAGAAAATATATATATATATAATGAGAATTGAACACAGTAAATGTCTATAAAGTCCAGAAACCAATCAATCGTGAAAAATAATCGTGAAAATATTTGAGGAAAGTCCAAAAAAAGAGTGAGGGTGACTCCAAAACTGCTCAGCTGTGTTTTCAAACATCCACCACACCTCTGTGACGTGAATCCACTCCCTGCTGAAATTCAAACTCACCAGCTGTTAAGGCCTCTCACTCTCGTGTTTGGCCTGACAGAGCCTCTAACCCACTTACATGGGGGTTAACATGCGAGCATACACCTCCACTGCTCCATAGGAACACCGCTTTTCTCAGGTTGGTAGTATGACATAAAAATAAAAGAAGCTCCAATAGTGTAATCTCGTTTAAAAGATTTAATCACATATAAAACAACTTGTATTGAACTCACATTTAAAACAAACTAACAGGCAAGTCACTTCACGGCAAATGGAGAACTCCCACAGCACAGCAAGCAATAGCAACTGAAATAACAACAGGCAGGCCACGGCGGACCCAGGAGGTGTGTGTGCTCACATTCATCTCACCCGTCCGCAGAACTTGTCCCTTCACTGGAGCTCCACTCTGTCCCCCTTCACTCCCTTCTCTAGTACTCATGTGAGATCGCCGTGTAGCTACGCCCCGACATGTTTCATCATAAAGATTTAATCATGGGGTTGGCTAACCGGCGAATCAATCAAACTATTTAACCACACCAGAATTAGAGTGGGCGGGTGCAATTCACTCAGTGTTCACACACTTCCCGTGTCCCCGTGTGTGCAATCTATAGCCCTTCCCTTCATTCTGGTTCACAGTTCTATATTGAATATATTTCAATCAAAATTTAAAAGGTATTTTACAAATAAATGCGTGGCGATCAGCTTAACAATATCCTTTCCCTCTACATTAGAACGCTAACCATCATATCAAGGGGTTATTACTTCCCAGATATTTCTCACAAAGGTTGAATTGTCTTAAAACGAATCATTTCTACCCCACATTAGAAGTCAGTACAATATATCCACATTGATAATGAATATACATAGTGAAAAATATTCTAGTGAAAAATATTTATAAAAAAAAATATATATATATATATATATTTAAAAATAGATAAATAAATAAAATAAAAAAATATATAAAAAAAATAAAATAAAAATTAAATAATAAATACAAAAAAATGTTATATATATATATATATATATATATATATATATATATATATATATATATATATATATATATATATATATATATATATATATATATATATAAATAAAAAAAATTATAATTCCTAGTGAAAAACATGCATGTATATAGACATCTGCATATACAAATACACATGCATGTAGGTGTAAGCATAAAAGACATAAGTACAGTGCAAATCATAATATGAAATTATAAGTGTGCAATCATATTTAAATATGAACTACTACATTATATCGTACAGGTCTCTCAATTTCCCCATGTGTGACATAGTCTCTCGTGAAAAGTGACCATTGCAGATCCGTGATATCACTATTTAATTAATGTGTACAATATATATATGTGCAAACTGCATTCTAATATCTCAACGATAATGAAAAAATATATAAATAATTTGTGAATATCTCAACAATAGTGAAAAAATTGTGGATGGACCAATAATGTACCCATTATGTGTCCCCCTGACTTCTAAACTATGCCCATGTGTTTAACATAGTTAGCTGTTACTGATGAAGCAGTTGAGGTCCAGTTCTATGTTCATACCTCTAGGGAACAAACATTTTAGGAGAAAGATCCATCGAGTTTCTCTCTGAGAGAGATCCCTAGCCCGATTGGATCCTCTCCAGGACTGATAAACTACATCCACACCACAGAATTGTAAAAGACTTGGGTCCTGATTGTGTTTCTCCTTGAAGTGGAGGGACACACTGTGGTATTGGAAACCCTTTTGGATGTTATCTAAATGTTCTGCGATTCGCACTCTCGGTAATCTCTTAGTGCGGCCCACATAAAATAGCCCGCACGGGCACCATAAAGGATAGACTACATAAGAGGAATTGCATGTTATAAATTCTCTAATCCTGAACGTTTCATTATCCGCATTAGTAATTTGAGTCACACCCCTATTAATTACTTTCACTGTTTTGCAACAAATGCATTTTCTACATGCATAAAATCCCTGTAGATCAATTTTTATAGTTTGGTCATTTGGTCTATTTAAGATTTTTTTCACTACCCATTGGCCAAAACTTGGGGCCCGTCTATATATAAAATTAGGGTGACTCGGTAGAACATCTCCCAGGTGTCTATCCCTGCACAGAATGTGCCAGTGTCTCTTAAAGATCAGCTCCACATCCCTGTACTGGTGATGGAAACCCGAGATAAATCCTAGCTGATGTTGATTAGTTGGTGCTATACAATCTCTCTCTTTCAAACATTCTTCCCTAGGGATGTTGGCTACCTCCTGGATGATATTATTCAAAGCATCTCCTTTATACCCCTTTTGCAGGAACCTTTCTTTCAGAATATTCGCTTGGATGGCATATGTGTCTAGGTCCGAACAATTTCGTCGGACTCTGAGCATCTGCCCCTTTGGTATATTTTTTATCCAGTTCGGATGATGTCCACTCCTAATGGATAAATAGCTGTTCCGGTCTGTCATTTTGAAGTAGACCTTTGTACTGATGGTATTATTAATCTTAGTTAGAGTCACATCCAGAAAATTTACTGAGGTGTCACTAATGGCATGATCCAACCGAATATTGTTCGAGTTGTTATTAAGGAAAGAGATGAAATCAATTGCAGATTCCCTTGATCCCTCCCAGATGAGCAGGAGGTCATCAATAAATCTATGATAAAATCGCAGCTGGGCAGGTTTTGGCTTAAACACCCGTCTGTCTTCCCACTCTGCCAGAAATAAGTTGGCTAGGCTGGGAGCATATTTGGCTCCCATCGCCACGCCAACCTTCTGGGAGAAAAAATGCCCATCATACCAGAAGTAGTTGTGGGTCATGCAAAAATCTAAAGCATGACCCACAAACACCTTCTGTACATGAGGGATATCATCCCTCTTACTCAGGGCCCAGTTCAAAGCCAGTGCCGCATCCTTATGCTGGATAATAGTGTACAGTGAGGCCACATCGGCCGTCACTAAATACACTTCTGAGGTCGGGTCAAATTTGACCTCTTGTAGAGACCGCAGTAGGTCAGTGGTATCTTTAAGATAGGCTCTAGTTGCTTTTACGCTAGGTTGGAGGGATTTATCTAAAAACTCCCCCAAACGAGCCTTCCCTGATCCTATGCCATTCACTATAGGACGTGCCGGCGGTACCCTCACATCTTTGTGGATCTTCGGCAACGTATAGATGATTGGGATGCGGCATGACCTGGGAACCAGGCAGTTTTTTTCTTTACCATTTAGGGCATCCATGTTGTAACCCCATTCTACTAAAGCACTCAACTGGGTCTGAAGATAATCTACAATATGTAGTATGATCTCCCAACATGTCCACCAATTGCTTATGATAGAAAGTTTTTTCCAAAATTACTACCCCTCCCCCCTTGTCCGCTGGTCGCATAATAATATCTTTTTTCTTTTCTAAAGATTTAATGCCATTTATGATATAGTCAGGATTGACCCTTTTGACAGGGTTCAATCGTTCTATATCAGTCAGGACAAGGTTTTTGAAGACCTCAATGAAGTGGTTACTAGAATTTTGGGGGTTGATCAGGGATTTATTCCTCAAACCCGAATCTATTCTCCTCTGATTCACAGTGATATCTCTCCTTGGTGCAATCGGATGACTCAAAAAATGTTTTTTAATGTTTAATGTGCGAATAAATTTATGGGTATCAATGAATACCCAAATTTATTGAGACATTGAGGAGCGTGGAGGACACCGGACACCACTTGCTGCCGCGACCCGCTGCCCCACCGAGACAAGGTAAGTGCCGGGTGGGGATGCACGCTGGCAGCATTTGATGGGCACAGTAGCGGCAATTGATGGGCACACTGGCAGCAATTGATGGGCACACTGGCAGCAATTGATGGGCACAGTAGTGGCAATTGATGAGCACAGTAGCGGCAATTGATGGGCACACTGGCAGCAATTGATGGGCACAGTAGTGGCAATTGATAGGCACACTGGCAGTAATTGATGGGCACAGTAGTGGCAATTGATGGGCACACTGGCAGCAATTCATGGGCACACTGACAGCAATTGAGGGGCACAGTAGTGGTAATTGATGAGCACACTGGCAGCAATTGATGGGCACAGTGTCAGCAATTAATGGGCACACTGGCAGCAATTGATGGGCACAGTAGCGGCAATTTATGGGTACAGTGGCTGCGTTTGATGGGCACAGTGGCTGCATTTGATGGCACAGTGGCGGCAATTGATGGGCACAGTGGCTGCGTTTGATGGGCACAGTGGCAGCAATTGATGGGCACACTGGCAGCAATTCATGGGCGCACTGGCAGCAATTGATGGGCACACTGGCAGCAATTGATGGGCACAGTAGTGGCAATTGATGGGCACACTGGCAGTAATTGATGGGCACAGTAGTGGCAATTGATGGGCACACTGGCAGCAATTCATGGGCACACTGACAGCAATTGAGGGGCACAGTAGTGGTAATTGATGAGCACACTGGCAGCAATTGATGGGCACAGTGTCAGCAATTAATGGGCACACTGGCAGCAATTGATGGGCACAGTAGCGGCAATTTATGGGTACAGTGGCTGCGTTTGATGGGCACAGTGGCTGCATTTGATGGCACAGTGGCGGCAATTGATGGGCACAGTGGCTGCGTTTGATGGGCACAGTGGCAGCAATTGATGGGCACACTGGCAGCAATTCATGGGCGCACTGGCAGCAATTGATGGGCACAGTAGTGGCAATTGATGGGCACACTGGCAGCAATTGATGGGCACAGTAGTGGCAATTGATGGGCACACTGGCAGTAATTGATGGGCACAGTAGTGGCAATTGATGGGCACACTGGCAGAAATTCATGGGCACACTGACAGCAATTGAGGGGCACAGTAGTGGTAATTGATGAGCACACTGGCAGCAATTGATGGGCACAGTGTCAGCAATTGATGGGCACAGTGTCAGCAATTAATGGGCACACTGGCAGCAATTGATGGGCACAGTAGCGGCAATTGATGAGCACAGTAGCGGCAATTTATGGGTACAGTGGCTGCGTTTAATGGGCACAGTGGCTGCATTTGATGGCACAGTGGCGGCAATTGATGGGCACAGTGGCTGCGTTTGATGGGCACAGTGGCAGCAATTGATGGGCACAGTGACGGCAATTGATGGGCACAGTGGCTGCATTTGATGTCACAGTGGCGGTGATTGATGGGCACAGTAGCGGCAATTTATGGGTATAGTGGCTGCGTTTGATGGCACAGTGGCTGCGTTTGATGGCACAGTGGCTGCGTTTGATGGCACAGAGGCTGCATTTGATGGCACAGTGGCTGCGTTTGATGGGCAGAGTGGTTGCAATTGATGGAGGTTTTTTTTCAGTTTGAGCCCCCCAAAATTTTGAGCACCAGCCGCCACTGTACAGTATAAATACAGTATATACACACACACACAATTACACATACACACACCAGCACATTTCACCCAAAAATCATTCTGATTGAACACACTGCTGCCCCCATCTCCTGGCATTCTGGAACTTGTAGTGCCCCAGCAGATCACAGACACATTAGTTGGTAATACAGGAGAGGAGGGGACTGTGCCTGTGTAGTGGTGTGCAGCTAATGAGTAGGGAGGTGTAGTAGAGATTGGGGGAGACATTCATGTTCTTCCTCCAGGAGCATTGCACTTCTCACACACAAAATCGATCTAATAGCCTCAGAGACAGGAGGAGCTCTGCTAGAGGAAACACATCCTCCCTCTCTGCTCACCAGGGTAATCTACTGACTAGAATCCATTTTGTAAAGCTCAGCCAGCTTACCTTATCAGGCAGCAGCCCATCCCACACTGCAAGCCGTTTCCCCGCCTCCCTCTCCTCTCCTCCAACAGTCGGCATCTCCTGCTCCTGTGTCAAAAAAGCCGCTCTGTGGAAGAGGACGTGTACAGCGTGTTCCTATTGGCTGAGGGGGCAGTGCAGAGGCGGAGCAGATATAATCTTGAGATTTTCACATCAAAATCATGTCGGTGTCAGACATTTACAGGACAGGTGTAAAAATACACAGATTTTTACATATTATTGTCCCTAGACCCTGATGGGGCCACCTAGTGGCATGGGGCCCTTGGTCAGTGCCCGAATGATCAGTCCACCCCTGGTACAGCTTGTATAACAGTGTAAATTTGCTGTCCCCTCAAAATAACTCAACACACAGCCATTAATGTCTAAACTGCTGGCAACAAAAGTCAGTACACCCCTAAGTGAAAATGTCCAAATTGGGCCCAGAGTGTCAATATTTTGTGTGGCCACCATTATTTTCCAGCACTGCCTTAACCCTCTTGGGCATGGAGTTCACCAGAGCTTCACAGGTTGTCACTGGAGTCCTCTTCCCCTCCCCCATGATGACATCACAGAGCTGGTGGATGTTAGAGACCTTGTGCTCCTCCACCTTCCGTTTGAGGATGTCCCACAGATGATCAATAGGGTTTAGGTCTGGAGACATGCTTGGCCAGTCCATCACTTTTACCCTCAGCTTCTTTAGCAAGGCAGTGGTCATCTTGGAGGTGTTTTTGGAGTCATTATTATGTTAGAATCGTCTCTGAAGGGAGGGTATCATGCTCTGCTTCAGTATATCACAGTACATGTTGGCATTCATGGTTCCCTTAAAGAACTGTAGCTCCCCAGTGCTGGTGTTCTATCGAATAGTGCCCTCTGTTTAAAAGTGCCCACGCATGCGATGAATGGAAGGGCACTCCAGCTGATTTCCCGATCAGCTGGCGTGATGTTACCATAGTGCATACGCACATCGTAGGAGACTTTTTTCGATGGAAGAAACCATTTCACGGGCACAATTGAAAGCTATGCCAAGAGCGGACGGACACTGTAGTTGTCAGATTGAGCCTTATGCCCCGTACACACGGTCGGACTTTGTTCGCACATTCCGACAACAAAATCCTAGCATTTTTTCCGACGGATGTTGGCTCAAACTTGTCTTGCATACACACGGTCACACAAAGTTGTCGGAAAATCCGATCGTTCTAAACGCGGTGACGTAAAACACGTACGTCGGGACTATAAACGGAGCAGTGGCCAATAGCTTTCATCCCTTTATTTATTCTGAGCATGCGTGGCACTTTGTCCGTCAGATTTGTGTACACACGATCGGAATTTCCGACAACGGATTTTGTTGTCGGAAAATTTTATATCCTGCTCTCAAACTTTGTGTGTCGGAAAATCCGATGGAAAATGTGTGATGGAGCCCACACACGGTCGGAATTTCCGACAACAAGGTCCTATCACACATTTTCCGTTGGAAAATCCGATCGTGTGTACGGGGCATAACTGTTGCAGGGCGGGTTGAGAGTGTGTTGAAGGGCAGGTTTTGTCTCTGTTGCAACCCGCCCCTAGACACAGGCAAAACCCGCCGTTCAACACACCAAACCCACCCTGCAACACAGTCAAAACCAGACCTTGAGCACACCCACAACCCGCCCCGCAACAGCGAGGCGCAATATAAAAAATACATGTCTCTCCGCTGTTTGCATAACAATTGTGCCTGTCAAATGGTATCTCCCGTCAAAAAAAGCCTCCTACGATGTGCGCATGCGCTATTGTGACGTCACGTCAGCTGGAGTGCCCTTCTGATCTGCGCATGCGCAGGCACTTTTTCTATGGAGGGCACAAATCAACAGAACACCGGCAGCACTTATGCAGCCCCAGACAATGACACTCCCACCACCAGGGGCGTTGCTAGGTTTGCAAAAGATTTGGGGCTAGAGCCCATAGCAGCAGTCACCAACCTTTTTGCATGCCCGTGGGGGGGGAGACTAGCGGTAAGCAATTTTTCATGGGCGATGGATGGTGTTAGCGCTTCAATCATCATGGCACCATGGTTGATATGCTGTCAGGGTGATTGAAGTGCATTATTTCTATTGTTACATTCTAATATATAATGAAGTGGTTCAACTCACCATACTGTAGAATCAGTTGGAGCCCTGAGCGTGTCACTTGCCACATCTCCTGCCACCAGATGCAGCGTGTCACTTGCCACTGTCGCCTGTCACCAGATGCAGCATGTTACTTACCACCGTCACCTGCCACTAGATGTGGATTGTCACTTGCCATGTCGCCTGCCACCAGATGTGGATCGTCACTTGCCACTTTCACCTGGCAGCAGATGTGGATTGTCACTTGCCACGTCACCTGCCACCATCTGCAGATTGCCTCTTGCCACGTCTCCTACCACCATTTGCAGATTGAACCTTGCCACATCTCTTGCCACCATTTTCAGATTGTCACTTGCCACGTCACCTGCCAGCATTTGCCGATTGTCACTTGCCACATATCCTGGCACCATTTGTAAATTGCCACATCTCTGTCCACCATTTGCAGATTGTCGCTTGCCACATCACTGGCCACCAGAGGTAGGTTGTCATTTGCCAACTGATGTGGATTGTCACTTGCCATGCCAGCCAGTGCCACCAAATGTGCATTGACGCTGCATTGGTGGCAGGCTGACAGCACTGGTTCATTTAGTGAGAGCAGGAGAGAGGTGATGCAGGGCGGGCAGTGAGAGATGATGTCATGTTGCTGCTCCCCGCCGCACCTCCGACATTGAAGCAAGAGGGTCCGGCTGCAAAGTGGAGCTCCACAATGACAGGAAGCATGTGACCTCCACTCCACCGTGCTGTGAGAGAGGAAGAATGCTGATGTGTGGCGGGCAGAGAGAGATGATGTCATCTCTCTGCTGCTCGCCGCACCTCGCTCCCAGATTGAAGAGGCCAGACTGTGAAGAGCGCTGATGTGGAGCAGGCGGAGAGAGATGTCGGAGGAGAGACTCGGGGCTATGGGCCCCAGATTCAGGGCTATAGCCCCAATGGCCACTCCCTAGCAACGCTCCTGCCAACCACCATGCTTGACTGAAGGCAAGACTCACTTGTCTTTGTACTCCTCACCTGGTTGCCCCCACACACGCTTGACACCATCTGAACCATAAGTTTATCTTGGTCTCATCAAACCACAGGACATGAGTCCAGTAATCAATGTCCTTTGTCTGCTTGTCTTCAGCAAACTGTTTGTGGACTTTCTTGTGCATCATCTTTAGAAGAGGCTTCCTTCTAGGACGACAGCCATGCAGACCAATTTGATGCAGTGTGTGGCGTATGGTCTGAGGACTGACAGGCTGACTCCCCACCCCTACAACCTCTGCAGCAATGCTGGCAGCACTCATACGTCTATTTCCCAAAGACAACCTCTGG
The DNA here is from genome assembly GCA_037952835.1 of Lithobates septentrionalis. NCBI lineage: Eukaryota > Metazoa > Chordata > Amphibia > Anura > Ranidae > Lithobates > Lithobates septentrionalis. The sequence continues at coordinate 283,931 of JBBDGP010003325.1, read as the reverse complement.
ATATGACGCTGAGCACGTGACCTCAACTTCTTTGGTGGACCATGGCGAGGCCTGTTCTAAGTGGAACCTGTCCTGTTATACCGCTGTATGGTCTTGGCCACCGTGCTGCAGCTCAGTTTCAGGGTCTTGGCAATCTTCATATAGCCTAGGCCATCTTTATGTAGAGAAACAATTCTTTTTCTTTCTCGAACCTCACAGGACACAGAGCCTCAGTAATAACTGATGGGTTATATAGGTATCACTAGGTGATTGGACACTGGCACACCCTACCAGGAAGTTCAACCCCCTATATAATCCCTCCCCCTTGCAGGGATACCTCAGTTTTTATGCCAGTGTCTTAGGTAAAGGACGTGTAAAGATGTGCTGTGCTGAGCTCCAAAGGGATTATCCTATATCCTATACTGGGGCAAGCCAGGCGAACCGGATCCATTCCAAAGTGTCTTTTCTAGGCCGAATTGGATGGTACCCGGACCTCGTGTCCGAAGAAACGAAGTTTTACCTCTAACGCTTCCTCTTTTTAGAGAGCTGGACCCCGCATATCAGAAAATGGTTTTCTATCCTTATTTCTGGCCGGGTGCTTTACAGGCCAGAACTGTGGCTCCCCCTATCCATAGGGGGCCCCAGTCTCTGAAGGTTTTCCAAACGGAGCCCACCGTGAGAGGCGAAGATTGGGTCTGTGTAACAGAACCCTGCGGCTGGATAAGGTAAGGGAGATTCCACAGATTTTTTTAATTCTAGTAGGTTTCTCCTTTAAGGTAAATGCATGCTATGCCTATTGTCGCCACCGGGGGCTGCCAAGAGCACATACCTTCTTATGCTGATGTCTGTCTCAGTGTTTCCACGCTGCACAAGCTCCTCCGGCCGGCTCAGGTAGGATGGGATGGGGGGCTCTCCTTAGGGATATCTCCCCCCAGACTAGGGGGAGGCCGCAGGTGGGTTGAGAGGCGGTTATACACCGCAATTTCACCACCGCCGCCGCCATTTTGCCATGTGCAGGCCCCATCTCTACCGGCCTCTCTCCTTCCTCCCCCTCCCCCAGGCTTCCCTCCATGCTGATTCCGGAGGGTCGGCTCGCGCTGGAAGCGCTCGGTTTTCGAAAAACGAAGGGGGGGGGGGCATCAGCACAGCGTGCTCAGACGCCCACAGGGCCGGCTGCAGGCTATTAAAGGCACTGATTACAGGTGCACTAAGCCTTTTGAAAGGGACACAGAGCTGACGGTCGCATGTAAGGTGGGACACAGGCATTCTCCTAGGAAGCATTTACTAAGGTAACACCAGATGGGCATTTGGTAGCAAGGCTTTTAGCCGGACTACATCGCTCAGCAGTCAGTGTTCATTTTGTGATACCTCCACCTTGTTGCTTTGCACTATGGGTAGAAGAGGTTCAAACACCCCAAGAACCAGAGACTCTAGGGGATCTCGTTGAGGTTCTGAGGGCCCCCTGTCTGCAGCATCCTCCCCCCCTGAGGGGCCAGGGACGGCTAGCCAGGGAGAGCCATTGGGGTCAGGGGCTACACCTGCTTCTGGCACTTCAGCCCCTGTACACATTACACAGGAGGTTTTTTCCTCAACCATTAATGGTTTAGAGGAAAGATTAATGGCCATGATTACATCTTCACTCAGTGGAAGAAAACACACTAGGCCTTCCTCTGTTCCCCAAGACCCTCAGGCAGAGGAGCTCTGGGATAAAGGAGAGGAATCCCTTTCAGAGGATCAGGATGGGACAGATGATTCCTCTTCGGAGGAATCAGGTGGAGAGGGACCCTCTTTGGCTTCCCAAGAGGAGAAAGTCTTAGTGCAGATCCTTACTGGATTGGTCCGCTCCACATTTAAGTTGCCCATATCTGAATCAGTTAAAGAACCCTCTTCTTCTTTAGGGTCACTGAAACCTCCTCAAACAACACATGCTTTTCCTGTTCATAATTTACTTGAAAAGCTCCTTTATGCTGAGTGGGATTACCCAGATAAACGCTTTTTTCCGACGAAAAAGTTTTCAACACTTTATCCTATGGAAGAAAAGTTTATTAAAATGTGGGGAATACCGGCCATTGATGCCGCTATTTCCTCTGTAAATAATAGTCTGACTTGTCCTGTAGACAATGCTCAGATGCTCAGGGATCCTGTGGATAAAAAGATGTAATCCCTATTGAAGGATGTTTTCTCCTTAGCAAGTTCAGTGGCTCAACCTGCAGTAGCAGCGATGGGAGTCTGTCAATACCTAAGAGACCATGTTAAGCAGGTCATCAAAGTTTTACCTGAACAGCAGGCCCAGGGCTTGGCTAACCTTCCAGCGGCCTTATGTTACGTTGTTGACGCCATCAGAGATTCTATCATGCAAACCTCTCGCCTGTCACTGGGGTTAGTGCATATACGTAGAATCCAATGGTTGAAAAATTGGTCAGCCGAAGCACCATGTAGGAAGCTGCTGGCTGGGTTTCCATTTCGTGGTGAAAGGTTGTTTGGAGAGGACTTGGATAACTATATCAAGAGAATCTCTTATGGGAAAAGCACTCTTTTACCTGTTAAGAAGAAGAGTAGGCATCCCTCTTTCAAACGGACTCTTTTCCCAGCGCCTGGGGCTTCAGCCTCCAGGCAGTCTCGACGGCCTCCTCCGTCTGGGTCCAGAGACAAGAGTCAACCCCAGGGAGAAAAGAAGTCCTGGGGGAAGAAGCCTACTAGGCAAAACACTAAGACCTCTGCATGAAGGGGCGCCCCCGCTCGTTCGAGTGGGGGAAAGACTGCGACAGTTCTCAGGGCTCTGGCAGGAGGATTTCCAGGACAGATGGGTAATCTCCACGGTAACCTTAGGGTACAAGCTGGAGTTTCAGGAATTTCCCTCTCCTCGTTTCCTTAGGTCAAGTGTCCCCAGAGATCCAGAGATAAAGCAGTCGCTCCTTCTAGCGTTAGAACAACTTTTGTTGCAGGAGGTCATTATGGTGGTTCCCGCAAAGGACCAAGGATTGGGCTTCTATTCCAACCTTTTTACGGTCCAAAAACCAAATGGGGGTGTCAGACCCATTCTGGATTTAAGGGATCTGAACCGATTCCTAAGGATTCAATCCTTCCGCATGGAATCAATTCGGACAGTAGTCTCCACTCTGCAGGGAGGAGAATTTCTGGCATTGATAGACATCAGAGATGTATATCTGCATGTGCCCATTTTTCCTGCTCATCAGAAGTTTCTGCACTTCCAGATAGGAGGGTGCCATTTCCAGTTTGTGGCTCTGCCTTTTGGGATAGCCACTGCACCTCGAGTGTTCACAAAGGTCTTGGCTCCTCCTCTGGCCAGATTAAGGGCTCAGGGTATAACTGTCATGGCATACCTAGACGACCTGCTCCTGATAGACCGGTTGGTAGCCTCCTTGAATGGGAACTTGAGGACCACAGTCAAGTATCTGGAACACCTAGGTTGGATCCTCAACCTAGAAAGATCTTTCCTAAAACCAGTAAGAAGACTGGAGTATTTGGGTCTGATCATAGATACAAGCCAGGAGAAAGTATTTCTACCTCAGGCAAAGATCACTGCTTTAAGGGAGCTGATTCTGGCAGTCAGGACCAAGAAGGGTCCTTCTGTTCGCCTTTGCATGAGGCTGCTAGGAAAGATGGTGTCTTCATTCGAAGCAGTTCCCTATGCTCAGTTCCATTCAAGACTACTGCAACACAGTATTCTGTTGCCCTGGAACAAGAAGGTTCAGGCATTAGACTTTCCGATGCACCTTTCTCAAGTGGTGCGTCAGAGCCTCAATTGGTGGTTAATACCCGAAAATCTGCAGAAGGGGAAATCCTTTCTGCCGGTTACCTGGACGGTGGTAACAACAGATGCCAGGCTGTCGGGTTGGGGAGCAGTTCTGGAACAGTCTGCGGTTCAAGGGGTATGGTCCAAAACCGAGAGGACCTTACCCATTAACATTCTGGAGATCTGTGCGGTATATCTAGCCCTAAAAGCCTGGACTATCACGCTACAGGGTTGCCCGGTCAGGATCCAGTCTGACAATGCCACAGCAGTGGCTTATGTCAATCATCAGGGAGGCACCAGGAACCGAGCTGCTCAAAAAGAGGTGAACCAGATCTTAGTCTGGGCAGAGAAGCATGTGCCATGCATATCGGCAGTTTTCATTCCAGGGATAGAGATCTGGCAGGCGAACTATTTAAGTCTCCAGCAGTTACTTCCAGGGGAATGGTCTCTGCATCCCGACGTCTTTTGGGCCATATGCCAAAGATGGGGGGTTCCAGATGTAGATCTCTTTGCATCCCGATTCAACAAAAAGATCGACAGATTTGTGGCAAGGACAAAGGATCCTCTTGCATGTGGGACGGATGCGTTGGTGATTCCGTGGCATCGGTTCTCACTGATTTATGCATTCCTGCCTATTCTGTTACTGCCACGACTCCTTCGCAGGATCAGGCAGGAAAGGAAGTCAGTACTTCTGGTGGCCTCCGCTTGGCCCAGAAGGACTTGGTATGCAGAAATAGTAAGGATGACGGTGGGTTCCCCGTGGACACTACCGGTACGCCCAGACCTGTTATCTCAGGGTCCAGTGTTCCATCCTGCCTTACAAATGCTAAATTTGACAGTTTGGCTATTAGGACCCATGTTCTGAAGAGTCGTGGGCTTTTAGGTCCTGTGATATCTACCTTGATCAATGCAAGGAAGCCAGCTTCCAGAATGATTTATCATAGAGTCTGGAATGTATCCTGGTGTGAATCCAGGGGTTGGCATCCCAGAAAATGTGATAGGTAGAATTCTTGATTTTCTACAATTGGGATTAGAGATGAAGCTGGCCTTGAGTACCATCAAGGGCCAGGTCTCGGCCTTATCAGTATTATTTCAACGGCCACTTGCTTCACATTCTTTGGTCCAAAACTTTATGCAGAGGGAGACGCGTCTTAATCCTCAGGTTAAGGCGCCCCTAAACCCCTGGGACTTTAACTTGGTTCTGTCTGTTTTACAGAAGCAGCCCTTTGAACCAATACGTCAGATTCCTTTGGTCTTGCTGACAAGGAAGTTAATTTTTCTGGTAGCCATCTCTTCTGCTAGAAGAGTGTCAGAATTAGCAGCTTTTTCCTGTAAAGAGCCTTATTTGATTGTACACAAGGATAGAGTGGTACTGCGCCCTCATCCTAGTTTTTTACCGAAGGTGGTTTCAGATTTTCATCTAAACCAAGACATTGTTCTGCCTTCCTTTTTTCCAGCTCAGGAAGAAAGGTCACTGCATTCTTTGGATGTAGTAAGAGCAGTTAAGGCCTATCTGGAAGCAATTGCTCAGATTCGCAAAACGGATGTTTTGTTTGTGCTGCCAGAGGGTCCCAGTAGAGGACAGGCAGCGTCAAAAGCTACCATTTCTAAATGTATTTGACAAATGATTATTCAAGCTTACGGTTTGAAACAGAAGATTCCTCCGTTTCAGATCAGGGCACATTCCACAAGGGCTATTGGTGCTTCTTGGGCAGTGCATCACCGGGCCTCTATGGCTCAGATCTGCAAGGCCGCAACCTGGTCTTCAGTTCATACATTCACCAGATTCTATCAGGTGGATGTGAGAAGGCATGAGGATATTGCCTTTGGACGTAGTGTGCTGCAGGCAGCGGTACGAGGTCCTCAGGTCTGATTGCACCCTACTTGGTTGTGGTTCCCTCCCCTCAGATAGTATTGCACTGGGACATCCCATCAGTAATTACTGTGGCTCTGTGTCCTGTGATGTTCGAGAAAGAAAATAGGATCTTTTATAACAGCTTACCTGTAAAATCCTTTTCTTTCGATGGACAAATCACGGGACACAGAGGTCCCACCCCTCTTCTAATACACTATATTGCTTGGCTACAAAATTGAGGTATCCCTGCAAGGGGGAGGGATTATATAGGGGGTTGAACTTCCTGGTTAGGGTGTGCCAGTGTCCAATCACCTAGTGATACCTATATAACCCATCAGTTATTACTGAGGCTCTGTGTCCCGTGATGTCCATCGAAAGAAAAGGATTTTACAGGTAAGCTGTTATAAAAAATCCAATTTTTTCAGATCCTCAGAGAGATCTTTGCCATGAATGAGGTAGCAAGGTTGAACTTCCAGTGACCAGTTTGAGAGAGTGAGAGTGATAACACCAAATTTAACACACCTGTTCCCCATTCACACCTGAGACCTTGTAATACTAACGATTCATGTGACGGGAGTCACTTTGGGTGGGGGGGGCTTGTGAAACCCAGCTTACCTTGGAAAGCAGTGGATACTCTTTGTCCAGCTCCCCCAGCCCCTCCTATGTGTAAGTAACCCTATATCTATTAGGGGCACAGGGTGACCAAGAACCCCAGTTGGGTCTGCCTAACCCAACTCACCGTACAACCACACCAGACTCAGCATTTCCTTTTGACAATGTTGTCCTGGATTTTGTGTGTGTGTGGATTGTGTTAAAAGAAGGCAGGGGCCTTATTTCACTTGGGACATTAATGTTTGTGAGCAATATCCTTCAAGAAATGTATAAAGATTATTCATTTTACCTCAAGACTGCTAGAATCTTGTAGGAGTGTTTTGCAGAGCATTGCTAGATAATTTGAGGTGGGATGGGGGTTTCTACGTGTTAAGTGTCTGAAACCCATTGTTCTATTGTTTGTGTCTGCCTTTTGAGCAATGCATTATGGGATGTATATGTCTATGTGAGTTTGCTGTGAGAGGGGAGGGGGGATTTCTCCAGCAGCCCCTGGCTGAAAGTGGAATACCTGTGTGTCATGTTACTGGATCATTATGCAAAGGGAGGGGGGATTGTCCCGTGAGCATGCACCTCTGTGTGCATGTGTTTCAATAAACAGTCTTATGTCTTTGCTTTCCTACACTGGGTTACGGCTAGTGACTGGGTGGGCTAAGGGGTCTTGGATCGTGCTGGTACCAGACAAAGGAAGCGTTAACATAGTCCTGTTGAGGACGGGGGTCTGTGACAAGTCACATGACACCGGGGACAGAAATTGGCTAATTGGGCCCAATTTGGACATTTTTACTTAGGGGTGTACTCACTTTTGTTGGCCGCGGTTTAGACATTAATGGCTGTGTGTTGAGTTATTTTGAGGGGACAGCAAATTTACACTGTTATACAAGCTGTACACTCACTACTTTACATTGTAGCAAAGTGTCATTTCTTCAGTGCTGTCACACGAAAAGATATGATAAAATATTTACAAAAATGTGAGGGGTGTACTCACTTTTGTGAGATACTGTATCAACCACCAGGGCAGCACCAGTAGTGGTGCCATGCCATGCGGCTCAGGAAGGTAAACCACATTCTGTCTGGGGCAGAACAACAGGTGCTGTCTCTGTCGCCAGTACAGTACATATCTCAGGTATAGCAAAATAGCAGGGGGGCTTTCCAGGCATCAGCAACTAAGGTCGGGACCACGTTGGTCCCTGCATCCTGAGACCTTTTTTTGGCAATCTGCCAACGTTGGGGAACTCTGCAGGTGGATCTACTGGATTTCAAGTTCTATAACAAGTTGGATAAGTTGTGTCCGGGACGAGAGTCCAACTGGCAATAGGGGTAGATGCACTGGTAACACCCCAATTACCAGTTCTCCCTAATTGAAGCCTTCCCTCTGTTTCAACTACTACAGCATCTTTAGTGACGTATCCGGGAGGTGGTAACACTGATAATAGTGTTAGCCGAACTAGCCCAGGAGGGCTTGGTACACTGACATAGCAAATCTTGTGAGGGATGCTCCTTGGACACTTGCAGTCCAGCTGGACCAATGGTCTTGGGTCATATTATCTTTGCGCCTGGACGCCAGCTTCAATTACAGGATTTGGAGATATTTTGGACCTGGGGTGAAGCCAGGAAGTGGCACCCACAGAAATATGTGAGTGGAATTTTTTTTTTATTCCTTTCTCCAATTGGGAAGGGAAGTGAGATTGCCTTAAGTACCATTAAGGGTCAGATTCGTCCCTATCTATTTCTTTCCAGAGACTTTTGTTTCTCACTCCTTGATTCATACTTCATTCAGGGTGTAACGCAGATAGTCCCGTCTGTCAGGCCACCCTTGTGTCCTTGGGACTTGAATTTGCTCTTGACTGTCCTTGCAGAGGCCACCTTTTGAACCAGTTTGAGAAACTCTATTAGTCCTTTGACTTGAAAGGTGGCTTCTTTGGTTGTTATCACTTCAGCAAGTGGAGTGTCAGATCTGGCGACTCTTTCTTGTAAGGAGCCGCTCTTGGTCTTGCATCATGAAATGGTGATGTTGCATCCTCATCCATCTTTATTGTGTAGAGTGGTTTCTAGTTTTTACTTGAATCAGGACAGTGTCTTGCCTTAATTTTTCTCCTAATCCATATTCGGCAGGAGAAAGATCGCTACATACTCTGGAGGTAGTTTAGGCGCTCAGGATTTACTTGAGTTATAAGCGCAGGTCGGGAAACCTGGTTCTACGGCCAGAAGAGCCAAGGAAGGGCAGGCAGCATCCAGGTCAACTATTTATCGTTGGGTCTGCCAGTTTATCATTGAAGCCTATGGTTGGAAAGGGCAGAATCCCACCTTTTCTGGGGAGAGCTTCACACTTCATGCCCACAGGCACAATCATTATTTCCCTCTTTCAACCTCACCACTATAGACAAGGTTTCTAAACTACTTGGTAATGTCTGCCTTACCACCTGCCCTCTGGATCCTGTTCCCTCACAAATGCTACGTTCACCCTCTGGCTCTATGCTACACTCTCTAACCCACATCTTCAATCTCTCCCTCTCTTCTGGCATCTTCCCCAACTCTCTAAATCATGCACTTGTCAGACCCATACTTAACCACTTCCCGCCCGGCCTATAGCAGATTGACGGCCAGGCGGTGGTTCAGTTATCCTGACTGGGCGTCATATGACGTCCTTCAGGATAACAGCCGCCGCGCGCCCGTGGGGGTGCACATCACGGCGATCGGTGGAGCGGTGTGTCAGTCTGACACACCGCTCCACCGATCTTGGTAAAGAGCCTCTGGTGCACTGTACTCTTGGTAAAAGAGCCTCCGTGACTATACTCTTCGCTGGTTCTCTTCCTACTTATCCAACCTCTCCTGATGGGGGGGTCTGCGCTGATTGTTTATCAGTGCAGCCCCCCTCAGATGCTCGCACTAGATTACCAGGGAAGCCGCCAGGACCACCAGGGAAGCGGGCAACATGTGGATGGCTAGGTATGTACCCCATGGCCATCCACATGTGCCCAGTCTGTGCCCAATTTGTGCCAATCAGTGCTCACAAATGGGCACTGACTGGCACCATTTTAAATCAGTGATGCCCAGCAATGCCACCCATCAATGTCATCAGTGCCACCAATCATTGTCACCCATCAGTGTCCATCTGTGCCACCTATCAGTGCCCATCTGTGCCACCTATCAGTGCCACCCATAAGTGCCCATCAGTGCCGCCTATGAGTGCTGCATACCAGTGCCACCTATCAGTGTCCATCAATGCCGCCTATCAGTTCCCATCATCAGTGCCTGTCAGTGCCACCTCATTGGTGCCACCTCATCGGTGCCCATCAGTGCCGCCTTATCAGTGCCCGTCATTGAAGAATAAAGCGTACTTAATTACAAAAAATTTTAACAGAAACAAAGAGAAACTTGTTTTTTTTCAAAATTTTCGGTCTTTTTTTATTTGCTGCGCAAAAAATAAAAACCGCAGAGGTGATCAAATACCACCAAAAGATTTTTTATTTCCCTGTAAAATCCATGAAAAGTAACACTATAAAAATATACATAAAATCAGCATAAACAATAAAGCTTCATAAAATACATAAAATAAAACCACCTGATTATTCAAGCAAATACAGTGAAACCTTGGATTGCGAGTAACGCAGTTAACGAGCGTTTTGCAATACGGGCACTTTTTTTCCTGTCTGGGTTTGCGAGTATTGTCTCACTAAACAAGCAGAATTCAAGCCACAGCGGTGTGCAGTACCGCATTTGGCCTGAGGTGCAAGGGCGCCGGAGCCGTTTGGAAATAGTCAGAAAGACTCGGAAATACTCAGTTCCCGAGCCTTTCCGAGGTTTTCCGAGTTCAGCCGAGCTGTCTCCGAGCCTCTCCGAGTATTTCCGAGGCTCTCCAGCGCCCCCCACCTCTGGCCACATGCGGTATTGCATGCCATAGAACTCATTGCGGAAGAAATTATTTTCGTTTCCATTGACTTCTATGGGGAAACTCATTTTGATATGCGAGTGCTTTGGATTACGAGCATTCTCCTGGAACGGATTATGCTCGTAAACCAAGGTACCACTGTAACGTAAAATGTAACCTAAAATAACAATATTTAGTACTATATTGCAAATAAGCAGAAACTTAGTTACAGGGGAAAATCTAGCAAGAAGGGGCAGTATTCTAAGTTGGATGGTGGGATATGATTGGAGGGATCACCAGAATTTCATCACATCAGGAAGGTCATACAAGAAGATGGTGGGTAGTAGGAGGGATCCAGGAGGGGAATGTAGAAAATATAGACAAGCTGAGGTCATGCATGAAGATTACGGGAAGTACGTCTTTGTTGTCTCATCATGGAAGATGGATTGTTCCTCCGTGTCTTATGGGTGGAGGGTCTCAGATTTCTTCTTATGCCACGTAGTATGTACCAATGGGCGATGAAGATGGGGAGCATTGTCACAAGCAGAACCAGGAAGCCCCCAATTAAAGATTTCTGCAAACAGTTGGGACAAATCTTAACTGCAAGAGAAGAAGGAGATCGGAGTGAGATATTTACAGAAGGTAATGTTTATTCAGCTTCTATCTGTAATGGGTGGAAAATGACACTCTTCAGCAAGAATATCCCAACTGTAGACTCGTTGTTTTGTGGTAAGCACAGCAATGTGAACCTTTCATCCACATCCCATTGTATTAAAGTGGATGTAAACCCTCCATATACCCAGTGAAGGTGATACACAGGGAGGAAATAAATCCTCCTACATAAGCTGTACCGGTTTACCTGCAGTCTTTTCCTCTTCTCTAAATCCGTTCAAAGTCCTGAATTTACACAGGATCTCTCAGCTCTGAAAAGCAGGGGGTGGGAGCTGATTGGAGGGAAGGGACACCCTCCCCCATCCTTCACACAGCACACAGAAACAGAGTTGAGGAGGTCAATCAGCTGGAGCTCCCTCCTCTGTCACCATTTTTCTGTTGGTGTCAGGGAAACAAGTCAGAAGTGACTCATGCAGAGAGCAGAGGAAGGAGGCAGCGGACAGAAATGACACCTAGGGCTCTGGACTGAGACACGCACACACGATGGGGGCGATATGCTTTGTTTTCATGTCTGAGGTTTACAACCACTTTAAATTCATCACACTCATCTCTTTTCTAGTCCAGCGCTGGATTTACCCAGAAATTGCCAAGATTCACCTGTAGTGCCAGCCCACAACCGGGAGACACCTTTCCTGATTGGCAAAGCATTAAATTATGAAGAAAATGTGGTTTGGCATTTGCAATGCATCAAGCCCCCATTTCAGTAATCTTACCTGTCCTCTATGTCTGCCTCCAGTTTTCTGAGCTTTTTAAGTTGTCTAGTGTACAGTGTACCCCCCCCCCCCCCCCGGTGACCCCAGTGTGCCCATTTGTTCCCTGTGTAATGTAAGAAGGGCTGAAATTTAACCACTTAAAGGGGGGTTCCAGCCGGGAAAAAAAAATTTTAAAAGTCAGCAGCTACAAACACTGTAGCTGCTGACTTTAAATAAGCACACTTGCCTGTCCTGGGTGACCGCGATGTCAGCCGCCCGAGGCCGACCCGTCCCTCGGGTCCCGGCACCGCCATCCTAACTAAGGGAAACAGGCAGTGGAGCCTTACGGCTTCACTGCCCGTTTCCTACTGCGTATGCCCGAGTCGCACAGCGCTTTGTGAATGGGACGTGATGTGTTGTGGGACACACACAGTTCCCATAACACACCGCGTCCCATTCCCCAGAAGACAACGCAGCCATTTCAGGTGAGCTAAAAAAAAATTTTTTCTTTCCTCCAATTTTTTAGGGATTTTTTGGTGCAATTTTTTTTTTTTTTTTGTGGTGGACCTCCACTTTAAGGACCGAGCCTCTTTCTGAGATTTGTTGTAGTTAAAAACAGTTTTTTTGCTAGAAAATTACTTAGAACCCCTAAACATTATACATTTTTTTTCTAACACCCTAGAGAATAAAATGGCAGTTGTTGCAATACTTTCTGTCAAACCGTATTTGCGCAGCGGTCTTACAAGCGCAATTGATGTGGTTTGTTTTTTTTTTCAGAATTTTTCAGTTTGTTTGTGCCTCCCCCAAAAAAAATGTGAGCACCAGCCGCCACTGCATTATACCACATCCAGACCACCGCACGACTATATACGTCGGCATTTTGAAGAGGGATATCTCTGTTATTGCAGCAGCCAGATATCCTCGTCTTCAGGCGGCAATCCGGTTTACAATAATGGTAGTCTCTGCGGCGGATTTGATGCGAGGTCACCGTTATCACCGGTGGGTAGCAGGGCGGAAGCGACGTCAAAACGTCACTTCCACCCATAGCTCTTAAAGAGCCATATTTTTTTTTGTAATTTTTTCAAATGACAAATTATTTTTTTTTATTGCATTTACATGTAAGTCTAAATATTAAAGCGGGGTTCCACCCAAATTTTGAACAATATCTGTATGTGTTCTCTTCCTTGCCTAGATGCTGACATGCCGATAAAAAAATTTAAAATCGCTGTAATTACCTTTTATTTTTCTATTCTTCTTTGCACTTCCTGGTTCTCCTCCCGTGGGAGTAGGCGTGTTTCTAGCCTCTCCCAGACTCCTGGGAGCTAGTCTCATGCTTCCCAGGATGCCACTGAGCATGTGCGGGAACGAGCAGTGAATGCTGGGAGCACAGCATTCACCACATCCAGGAAATAAATGCTTGTGGGCTTCAAACGCCCACAATGAAGATGGAAACCGCCTGCAGTGAATAATATAAGTTATTCTTTCCGACGAAATCTGACACAGGCGGACATATTACACACAATATGTGAGTATGTAATGCTGAGAAGAAAAGTTTGCGAATGAACTCAAAAAAAAAAAAAACGATAGATAGGTGGACCCCCGCTTTAAGTCTTTATGACCCCAGATCTCATATTTAAGAGGTCCTGTCATGCTTTTTTCTATTACAAGGGATGTTTACATTCCTTGTAATAGGAATAAAAGTGACCCAAATTTTTTTTTTAAAAAACAGTGTAAAAATAAATAAATTAAAGTAAAATAAATAAGAAAAAAAAAAATGTCAGGACGAGCACACGCGCAGAAGTGAACGCATACATGAGTAGCGCCCGCATATGAAAATGGTGTTCAAACCACACATGTGAGGTATCGCCACAATCATTAGAGTGAGAGCAATAATTCTAGCCCTAGACCTCCTCTGTAACTCAAAACATGCAACCTGTAGAATTTTTTAAACGTCACCTATGGGGATTTTTAAGGGTAAAAGTTTGACGCCATGTCATGGTTATGCAATAGAGTTTCTCTGTCAGCTTACCTGTCTCCATGTGTTCATCTCTAAAGACCAGCTGCCTCTCACCTGACTGGTTTTATAACCTCTCCTCTAAGCATGGCCCCACCCCAGGCCCTATCAGGTAACCCTATATTAACCTGGGCATTGCAAGCCAGCAGTGCTGATCAACCATTGTGTGTTAGTCTCCATGTGTACTTGCTGTGTTTCCTACGTCTGATTCCTGTTACTGACTTTGGCCTGTTCTCGACTTTCCCTGTCTGCTTGTTACCCTGACCTTTGGCGTGTTATGTTTATCCTTGTCTGCTAGTCGCCCTGACCTTTGGCTTACCCCTTACTTCCCTGTCGTTCCAGCCTGCTGCCTCCTTCCTCTTCTCCTGTAGTCTACGGTGAGCGTGAGCTGTGAGACCCTGGGGGCCGCGACCTGGAGCCAGTTATGTGATCCCTTCAGGATTTGGCATCCCGTTTTGAACAGGTTCAGGCCTCATTAGGACCCCCGGTTCAACAACCTCAACTGCTATCTGCTGCTGCACCTATCGCACCAGTCGCAGCCACACATTTATTACAACTGCCAGCTCCGGCCCGTTTCTCTGGGGACTCCAAGGCTTGCAGGGGGTTCCTTAGCCAGTGCACGATTCATTTTGAACTTCAGCTCCAAAACTTCCTGTCCGATCTGGCGAAAGTAGCCTATATTACATCCCTCCTGTCTGGCGAGGCGCTAGCTTGGGCTGCCCCTCTGTGGGAACTGAATGATCCAGTGGTTTCTAGCCTGTCTGATTTCTTGAAACTTTTTCGGAATATCTTCGAGGAACCGGGTCGTGTCTCCTCAGCGGCTAGCGCTCTTTTACGTCTCCATCAAGAGTCCGCTTCTGTGGGACAGTATGCTCTTCAGTTCCGTATCCTCACAGCTGAATTGAGCTGGAATAATGAGGCCCTAGTTGCAACCTTTTTACATGGCCTCTCTGATAGAGTGAAGGATGAATTAGCAGGAAGATCCCTTCCTGCTGATCTGGACGGTGTCACCTTGTGTAACCAGATCGATATTCGCTTTCAGGAGAGGGCCCTGGAAAAAAGACGCCAGCACTCCCCGTTCCTTAGGCAGCTTGAGCTTCATTCCGAGGAGCACCCCCTGCCCGCTGAGGAACCTATGCAGCTGGGCTGGACCAAGTTGTCTCCTGAAGAACGCGCTAGGCGCAGAATTCTGGGCCTGTGCCTCTATTGTGGGGCCAAAGGTCATTTTCGTGACACTTGTTCTCTTCATCCGGAAAAACGATCGGGGCTAATACATCTGGAAGGTGGAGTATTAGACCCTGAAGTATCACCTTCACCTTCTCGCCTTCTTCTTTCTGTGTTCCTTCATGTCAGCGCTTCCTCTCGTTCGGTCTCGGCACATCTGGATTCCGGAGCCGCTGGCAATTTCATGGATTGGGAAACTGCGTCTTCCATGAGACTTACCCTTTTGCCCCTTTCAACGCTATTGGTGGTCTTGGCGATTGATGGCACTGTTCTCCCAGGGAGCCCTATCCGCTTCCAGACCCTCCCATTCAGGATTTCGGTAGGGACACTCCACCAGGAGTGGATATCCTTCCTTGTCTTACCTAAGGCTTCGTCTCCTATCATATTAGGTCTTCCTTGGTTATGGTTCCATTCTCCACACATTGACTGGACTGCTGGACGGATCCTGGCTTGGGGTTCCTCCTGTTCCTTTTCCTGCCTACTCAAGGTTACCCCAAAAAAGAAATTTCCTGTTGCCACCATCCCAGTATCTTCTGCTCTTCTCGCTGCATATAGCGATTTCTGGAATGTCTCCTGCAATAGTTGGGCAGAGGCACTCTCTGGGTCATGTGGCACTCTGGATGAGGAGCCCACCTGTGAACTTGAGCCGATCATTCACTCCAGTTTGCATGGTTATTTACCTTCGCCTGTTCCTGGACCCCCTTGGACGCACACCCAGGTTGACTCGTCTACCAATTCCACAGTCGCTACCCCCTGTGATGCGATTCTGGTGGTCGCTGCACCTGGCAATGCTGTTCAGTCGGCCTCTGCACCAGTTCAGCCTATTCCCAGTGAAGCTATCCAGCTTGACTTCTGTGACACATCACTTTATAACCAACCTGGTCTCAGGGATCCACTGACTTCTGCCCAGTCTGATGATCCTGTGTTGGATGTCCAGCTCATCTTTAAGGGTCTGGGGGACCCTGCTCAGACTCCTGATGGTCTTCTTATGCCTTTACCCATTCCTAAGAAGCCTTTAGCCCTCAATAAGTCCTCTCGTCCTCTCCCTACCTCGGTTTCGGTCTCTGAGGATAATCTTATGTACGAGGTTAGTCAAGTTCTCGATTCCCGGCGCCGTAGAGGCATTCTTCAGTACCTCGTACATTGGGAAGGGTTTTGTCCTGAGGAGAGTTCTTGGATCACTGCATCTGAGATCTTTGCACCTCGTCTATTGAGGAGGTTTCTTCTGGAGTTTCCCTTTAAGCCAGGGCCCAGGCGGGGGAGGGGGAGGCCTCATAAGAGGGGGGGGGTACTGTCATGGTTATGCAATAGAGTTTCTCTGTCAGCTTACCTGTCTCCATGTGTTCATCTCTAAAGACCAGCTGCCTCTCACCTGACTGGTTTTATAACCTCTCCTCTAAGCATGGCCCCACCCCAGGCCCTATCAGGGAACCCTATATTAACCTGTGCACTGCAAGCCAGCAGTGCTGATCAACCATTGTGTGTTAGCTTTCGTGTGTACTTGCTGTGTTTCCTATGTCTGATTCCTGTTACCGACTTTGGCCTGTTCTCGACTCTCCCTGTCTGCTTGTTACCCTGACCTTTCGCGTGTTATGTTTATCCTTGTCTGCTAGTCGCCCTGACCTTACCCCTTACTTCCCTGTCGTTCCAGCCTGCTGCCTCCTTCCTCTTCTCCTGTAGTCTACGGTGAGCGTGAGCTGTGAGACCCTGGGGGCCGTGACCTGGAGCCAGACTGCAGCGCAGTCCATCCTCACCACTAGAGGCTCTGGTGAACACCCGCTGGCTCTTAGACTCAGCGCCCTGGGGAATCTATGCTCTAGCTCCCACTGGGATCCATGTTAGTTATCCTGTAGACCTGCTTCCTGAACCTTCCAGGGTTCAATCCACAGCAGTCAGTCCTAGGGTCCACTACCTTAGTGGTGCACTTCTGACTCCTAGAGAGTGCCTCTGTCACCTGGTCCCAGGTGACATGACATGCCATTCCACGAGCAGGCGCAATTTTGAAGCGTGACATGTTGGGTATCAATTAACTCAGTGTAACATTATCTTTCACATTATAAAAAAAATGAGCTAACTTTACTGTTATCTTATTTTTTTAATTCAAAAAAATTATTTTTTCCAAAAAAAGTGCGCTTGTAAGACCGCTGCGCAAATACGGTGCGAAAAAAAGTATTGCAGTGACTCCCATTTTATTCTCTAGGGTGTTAGAAAAAAAATGTATAATGTTTGGGGGTTATTAGTAATCTTCTAGCAAAAAAACTAGTTTTTAACTTGTAAACAACACATCTGAAAAAGAGGCCTGGTCCTTAAGTGGTTAACAAAACTAAACAAAGATCAAGTGATTCACTTCTGTACACTAATAAACCTGAGGGTGAGCAAACCAAGCGTGTTATTACCCGTTTTTCACAAATTCATCTGCAGATGAATCAAATCTTGCAGCAACATTGGCATTTGTTTAAAGATGACCCTACAATAGCCAGATATATAGGCCAAAAACCCCAAATCACTTACCATCGGGGTGAAATCACTAAAGAATCATCTTGCCCATAGTCATCAAAACACTAGAGTCTCCTCGATTCCATATGTCCACTGACGCAGAGGTACAGTGAATATAAAAAGTCTACACACCATGGGCGTAGCCATAGGGGTCGCAGGGGTTGCCATGGCGACCTTGCACATGCTCCAGGGGGCCCGGGCAGCAAGAGGAATGATAATATCTGCAGCAGTTTAAAGTCCGCTCACCCCCCCCACCGCTGGCATTCAGCTACTGCAGGAAAATACAGTAACCAGATGTAGTAAATGCCGGGCCTACCGTTCTGTTTCTCTTCTTGCCTGGGCCCCCTGTGTGCTGTCTTGGTCCCCGTCCTCTGCAGTGCTGCCGGTCGGACAACTCGAGATCACACAGTGAAGCAATCAAGAAGCCAAGCTCAAGCTGAAGAATTCTCTGAGAACATTCATAACTCCATAGGAGCCAGCTACAAAGACTTAACCCCATAGCTGCTTTGGAGAGAGCCGAGCAGGTGACTAACAACCCCTCAATTGCCAGATACCTCCTCCATGTGCTTTAGGCTTAAATGTTATTTTTTTTAAGTTAAAGCACCCACTGATTGACTTACAAAGGATAAGAAAGAGAGCAGCTCCACTGCCCTACTGACACCGTCCACTGCTCTACTGACACCGTCCACTGCTCTACTGACACCGTCCACTGCCGTACTGACACCGTCCACTGCCCTACTGACACCGTCCACTGCCCTACTGACACCGTCCACTGCCCTACTGACACCGTCCACTGCCCTACTGACACCGTCCACTGCTCTATTGACACCGTCCACTGCCCTACTGACACCGTCCACTGCCCTACTGACACCGTCCACTGCCCTACTGACACCGTCCACTGCCCTACTGACACCGTCCACTGCTCTGACACCGTCCACTGCTCTGACACCGTCCACTGCTCTGACACCGTCCACTGCTCTACTGACACCGCCCACTGCTCTATTGACATCGCCCACTGCCCTACTGAAACCGTCCACTGCCCTACTGACACCATCCTCTGCTCTAGTGACACTGTTCACTGCCCTACTGTCACCGTCCATACTGACACCATCCACTGCTCTACTGACACCGTCCACTGTTCTACTGACACCATCCACTGACCTACTGACACCGTCCACTGCTCTACTGACACCGTCCTCTGCCCTACAGACACCATCCTCTGCTCTACTAACACCATTCACTGCTCTACTGACACCATCCACTGCTCTACTGACACCGTCCACTGCTCTACTGACACCGTCCACTGCCCTACTGACACCGTCCACTGCTCTACTGACACCGTCCTCTGCCCTACTGACACCATCCACTGCTCTACTGACACCATCCACTGCACTACTGACACCATCCACTGCTCTACTACCGCCGTCCACTGCTCTACTGACGCCATCCACTGCTCTACTGACGCCATCCACTGCTCTACTGACGCCATCCACTGCTCTACTGACGCCATCCACTGCTCTACTGACACCATCCACTGCCCTACTGACACCATCCACTGCCCTACTGACACCATCCACTGCCCTACTGACACCGTCCACTGCTCTATTGATATCAACCACTGCTCTATTGATATCGTCCACTGCTCTATTGATATCCTCCACTGGTCTACTGACACCATCCACTGCTCTACTAACACCGACCTCTGCTCTACAGACGGCGTCCACTGCCCTATTGACACCGTCCACTGCCCTACTGACACCGTCCACTGCTCTACTAACACTATCCTCTGCTCTACTGACACCGTCCACTGCTCTGCTGACACCGTCCACTGCTCTATTGATATCATTCACTGCTCTACTGTAGGGATGAGCCGAACACCCCCCGGTTCGGTTCGCACCAGAACCTGCGAACGGACCGAAAGTTTGCACGAACGTTAGAACCCCATTGACGTCTATGGGACTCGAACGTTCGAAATCAAAAGTGCTCATTTTAAAGGCTAATTTGCATGGTATTGTCCTAAAAAGGGTTTGGGGACCCGGGTCCTACTCCAGGGGACATGTATCAATGCAAAAAAAACTTTTAAAAACGGACGTTTTTCGGGAACAGTGATTTTAATGATGCTTAAAGTAAAAAAAAAAAAAAGTGAAATATTTCTTTAAATATCGTACCTGGGGGGTGTCTATAGTATGCCTGTAAAGTGGCGCGTGTTTCCCGTGTTTAGAACAGTCCCTGCACAAAATGACATTTTTAAAGGAAAAAATCTCATTTAAAACTGCTTGCGGCTTTAATGTAATGTCGGGTAAGGCAATATGGATGAAAATCAGTGAGACAAACGGTACCCCCCAGTCCATTACCAGGCCCTTTGGGTCTTGTATGGATATTAAGGGGAACCCCGCACCCAAATTAAAATAAGGAAAGGTGTGGGGCCACCAGGCCCTATATACTCTGAACAGCTGTATACAGGCGGTGCAAACAAGACAGGGACTGTAGGTTTGTTGTTAAGTAGAATCTGTTTGTCATTTTGAACGGGTACATTTTTAACGTGTTTAGCTCCAGCCAAAATATCTTTTTTAAGCTTTTTGGAAAACATAGGGAAGGGTTATCACCCCTGTGACATTTGTTTTGCTGTCTTTCCTCCTCTTTAGAAGATTTCACCTCACTTTTTGTCCCAATGACAAATGTTTTTTGAGAATTTGGGGTTTTTTGTGGAACAAGGATTGGAAAGCATCAGTGGAAAGGAGAAATGTTTTTCCCATATTAACTCTTACAGGAGAGAATTTCCCTTCCTAGGGGTAGATTTCATCTCACTTCCTGTTGTCTCCTTCCGTTTGCAAGTAGGAGTCGTTTGTAAGTTAGATGTTTGAAAGTAGGGGCCTGCCCTATATACTCAGCAGAAATTTGGGCCTTAGGTGTTGTTGTGGCCACAACAACGTAAGCCCTCACAGGGTCCTGCTGTGAAATATTAGATCAAGAATTGTAATTACATGCCCCTGTTGAACAGGGGCAGAAAAACTGGGCCTTTGGTGGTGGTGGTGGTGGTGCTGGTGCCACAACACTGTAAGTCCTCACTCGCTCCTGGTGGGTGCAGAAATGGGCCCTGCTGTGAAATATTAGATCAATAATTGTAATTACATGCCCCTGTTGAACAGGGGCAGAAAAATTGGGCCTTTGGTGGTGGTGCTGGTGCCACAACACTGCAACCCCTCACAGACACTCTAGTTGGAACGCAGGAACGAGCCCTGCTGCAAAGTATTACATCAAAAATTGTAATTACACGCCCCTGCTAAACAGGGGCAGAAAAATTGGGCCTTAGGCACTGGTGCTGGTGCCACAACACTGCAACCCCTCACAGACACTCTAGTTGGAACGCAGGAACGAGCCCTGCTGCAAAGTATTGCATCAAAAATTGTAATTACACGCTCCTGTTACACAGGTGCAGAAAAATTGGGCCTTAGGCACTGGTGCTGGTGCCACAACACTGCAACCCCTCAGAGAC
Source organism: Lithobates septentrionalis (assembly GCA_037952835.1). Classification (NCBI taxonomy): domain Eukaryota; kingdom Metazoa; phylum Chordata; class Amphibia; order Anura; family Ranidae; genus Lithobates; species Lithobates septentrionalis. The sequence continues at coordinate 263,266 of JBBDGP010003325.1, read as the reverse complement.
ACTCTAGTTGGAACGCAGGAACGAGCCCTGCTGCAAAGTATTGCATCAAAAATTGTAATTACACGCCCCTGTTAAACAGGGGCTGAAAAATTGTGCCTTAGGCACTGGTGGTGGCGCCCAGAACCAAAAATGTTCTTACAAGCTATCAGCGTGATGATTGAGGAGGAAGAGGATAATTACTCAGGGATAGTCACTCAGCATCAGCATAGGCAGTCTTTGAAGGGATCTGAGATTTCAAAAAAAATTATTCGGTTACATCAGCATCAGGTGCTTGGTAGCTGGTGGTAATCCAAGACTGATTCATTTTTATGAAGGTCAGTCGATCGACCGAGTCGGTGGACAGACGCACCCTGTGATCGGTTACCACGCCTCCAGCAGTACTGAATGTGCGTTCCGAAAGAACGCTGGATGCAGGACAGGCCAGTAGCTCAATTGCATACTGTGCAAGCTCTGGCCAGTGATCCATCCTCAAGACCCAGTAACCCAGAGGATTTTCGGTGGGAAAGGTGTCCAAGTCTGATCTTGCCCCTAGGTATTCCTGCACCATGTAAAACAGATGCTGGCAATGGTTGCTGGAACCGATCATATCTTGGGGCTGCGGACCAAAAAATTGTCTGAACGCATCGGTCAGGCGGCCACCTTCTCCACCGATCCTTCTTTGATTGACCGAAGCCTCAGCAACACTTTGTCCAGAAACAGAAGTTTATAACCTCCCAGTCTCTGGGAACGTGTTGCACAGACCTTTCTGCAAGGCCTCCCGAAGATGTTTCATCCTCTGCTCCCTCTGCGATGGCAAGATAAGGTCCGCAACCTTACCCTTGTAACGTGGATCAAGGAGGGTTGCCAGCCAGTATTGGTCCTTCTCCTTGATACCACGAATATGAGGATCCTTATGAAGGCTTTGCAGGATCAGGGAGGCCATGCAGCGTAGGTTTGCTGAGGCATTCGGTCCGGAGTCCTCTGGGTCACTAAGGACGACATGGTCCGCAGCCACCTCCTCCCAGCCACATACAAGTCCATGTGTTTCTTGGGACTGATCCCTTAAAGACTGCTGCTGATGCTGAGTGCCAGGCTCCACCTCCATACTGACACAATCTTCCTCCTCCTCCTCCTCGTCCTCTTCCTGTGTGATCGGCGGGCATGCAGGAACAATGTCTGGATAAAGGGGGCCTTGAGAGCTAAGGAAGTCCTCCTCTTCCTGCCTCTGTTCTGCCTCAAGTGCCCTGTCCATTATTCCATGCAGCGTGTGCTCCAACAGGTGGACAAGGGGGACAGTGTCACTGATGCATGCACTGTCACTGCTCACCATCCTCGTGGCCTCCTCAAATGGTGACAGGACAGTGCATGCATCCCTGATCATGGCCCACTGGCGTGGGGAAAAAAAACCAAGCTCCCCTGACCCTGTCCTGGTGCCATAGTCGCACAGGTACTCATTGATGGCCCTCTGCTGCATGTGCAGCCGCTGCAGCAATGACCAACGTTGAGTTCCACCTGGTGGGCATGTCACAGATTAGGCGGCTTTTGGCCAGGTTAAACTCCTTTTGGAGGTCCGTCAGCCGAGCACTGGCATTATATGACCGGCGGAAATGCACAGACTTTCCTGGCCTGCCTCAGGACATCCTGTAAGCCCGGGTACCTGCCCAAGAACCGATGCACCACCAAGTTAAGGACGTGAGCCAAACAGGGCACATGGGTCATTTGTCCCTGTCGGAGGGCAGAGAGGAGGTTGGTGCCATTGTCGCAAACCACCATTCCTGCCTTAAGTTGGCATGGCGTCAACCACCTCTGAACCTGCCCCTGCAGAGCTGACAGAACCTCTGCCCCAGTGTGGCTCCTGTCCCCCAAGCACACCAGCTCAAGCACCGCATGGCATATTTTGGCCTGCGTACTTGCGTAGCCCCTTGAACGGCTACGGAGCACCGCTCGTTCCGAGGACAAAGCACAGAAAGAGGCTATGGAGAAAGAAGAAGAGGAGGGGGTGGAGGAGAGAGGTGTGTCACAATCATTAGCATTTTGGAGGCGTGGTGGCGGAACAACCTCCAACACTACTGCACCTTGTCCTGCATCCTTCCCAGCTGCCAGCAGAGTCACCCAATGCGCGGTAAAACTTAGGTAACGTCCCTGTCCATGCCTGCTGGACCATGAGTCAGCAGTAATATGCACCTTACCGCTGACCGCCCTGTCCAGCAAGGCATGGACATTGCCTTCCACATGCCGGTAGAGAGCCGGAATCGCCTTCCGTGAGAAAAAGTGGCGTTTGGGTACCTGCCACTGAGGAACCGCACATTCCACAAACTCACGGAAGGGGGCAGAGTCTACCAACTGAAAAGGCAGCAGTTGAAGTGCTAGCAATTTTGCCAAGCTAGCATTCAACCGCTGGGCATGTGGATGGCTGGGAGTAAACTTCTTTCGGCGGTGCAGCAGCTGGGGCAGGGAAATTTGCCTGGTACAATCTGACGTTGGTGTACCAAAAGCAGATTGCCCACAAGTACTTGGCTGTGACACACCTAATTCTACACCTTCATTCCTCTCAGTGCAGGTCTCAGAGAGGACTGAAGGTCTAGTGGGGTTGGAAATCTCAGCTGATGAGGAGCAAGGAGAGGTCCTCTTTGTTCTTTGGTGTGGGTCTTTTAGATACGCTTGCCAACGAACTGCATGGCAGGTCAACATATGTCTGGTCAAGCATGTGGTACCCAAGCGGGAGATGTTTTGGCCACGCGAGATACGCTTGAGACATATGTTGCAAATAGCAGCGGTGCGATCTGATGCACTCGTCTCAAAAAAGGCTCACACCAAAGAACTTTTTGAATAACGCGCAGAGACTGCAGCGCCCTGCACATGTGGAGCTTTGGGGTGTGATACAGTCAATGTGCTGCCCTTAGGCTGGCCCCTGGAGGGCATCCTGCCTCGTTGGTGATGTGCCGCCTCCTCCTCCTCCTCCTCCTCCTCCTCTCTCCTATCAGGCACCCACGTTGAGTCAGTGACCTCATCATCCCCTCCCTCCTCATCACTGGAGCAAACCTGGCAGTATGCTGCAGCAGGGGGAGCATGACTGCCAGATTGCTGTCCTTCTTGGGCACCCCCTCTGTCCGTGCCCATGTTACTGCCTTCATCGAGCTCAGTATCATCATCAGAGCCTTCCAAACGCTGGGCAACCTCCTGGAGTATGTACCCAACACTGTGGTCAAACGAGGGACTCCTCAGGAGGACATGGTGGGGCTAGGGAAGGAGTCACTGATGACATTGAGCCGAGGGAAGAGGCCGCTGCTTTGCCAGACAAAGTACCCTGGGCATGGGTGAGAGAGGATGAGGAGGATGAGGACGGCTTGGTCATCCACTCGACCAAGTCTTCTGCATGTTGCAGCTCAACACGGCCAGCTGCTGAAAAAAAGGCCAAGCGTGTCCCACGGCCACGTGCTAATGAGGATGCACCGTCTCCACGACCAGCACTAGACACAGAGCCTGCTTGCCCTCTCTTTTATTGGCTTGTGACTGTCTGCCTCTCCTTCTTGGCCTTCCAGACATACTAATGCCCTGTAGCTGCACTAAGCTGGGATATATATATATATATATATATATATATATATATATATATATATATGTACTGATACTGCAGCTAGCAAAATCAACTGCCTGCCTGTAGTATGAGAACACCACCAACCTTCTATAGGTAGCTTTAACTGAACACTGTGAGGTGGACGCACCCCACTAACTTGTAGGTTTAGCTGAACACTGTGAACAGGATGCACCCCACTAACTTATAGGTTTAGCTGAACACTGTGAGCAGGATGCACCCCACTAACTTGTAGGTTTAGCTGAACACTGTGAGGTGGACGCACCCCACTAACTTGTAGGTTTAGCTGAACACTGTGAACAGGACGCACCCAACTAACTTATAGGTTTAGCTGAACACTGTGAGCAGGACGCACCCCACTAACTTGTAGGTTTAGCTGAACACTGTGAGGTGGACGCACCACACTAACTTGTAGGTTTAGCTGAACACTGTGAGCAGGACGCACCCCACTAACTTGTAGGTTTAGCTGAACACTGAGGTGGACGCACCCCACTAACTTGTAGGTTTAGCTGAACACTGTGAGCAGGACGCACTGCACTAACTGTAAATAGTCTAGCTGCCTGACTGTGGTACTAATAGGATCAAAAGAACACCAGCAATTTTCTTCAGGTAGCTGTATATACTGTAACAAGACAAGCCTGCCTGTCAGTAAGAAGATAACAGGAATGGATCTAGCTGAACACTGTGAGCAGGTCGCACTGCACTAACTTGTAGGTTTAGCTGAACACTCTGAGCAGGACGCACCCCACTAACTTGTAGGTTTAGCTGAACATATCCACTGACGCCATCCACTGCTCTACTGACACCATCCACTGCCCTACTGACACCATCCTCTGCTCTACTGACACCGTCCACTGCTCTGTTGATATTAACCACTGCTCTATTGATATCGTCCACTGCTCTACTGACACCATCCACTGCTCTACTGACACCGACCTCTGCTCTACTGACGGCGTCCAATGCTCTATAGACACCGTCCACTGCCCTATTGACACCGTCCTCTGCTCTACTGACACTATCCTCTGCTCTACTGACACTGTCCACTGCCCTACTTTCACCATCCTCTACTCTACTGACACCGTCCACTGCTTTATTGATATCATCCAATGCCCTACTGGCACCATTCACTGCCCTACTGACAATATCCACTGCTCTACTGACACCATCAACTGCTCTACTGACACCGTCCACTGCTCTTCTGACACTGACCACTGATCTACTGACACCATCCACTGCTCTATTGATATCATTAACTGCTCTACTGACACCATCCACTGCTCTACTGACACCATCCTCTGCTCTACTGACACCGTCCACTGCTCTACTGACACTGTCCACTGCTCCACTGACACCATCCACTGCTCTACTGACACCATCCTCTGCACTACTGACACCTTCCTCTGCTCTACTGACACCGTCCACTGCCCTACTGACACCGTTCTCTGCTCTACTGACACCGTCCACTGCTCTAGTGAAACCATCCTCTGCTCTACTGACACCGTCCACTGCTTTATTGATATCATCCAATGCCCTACTGGCAACATTCTCTGCCCTACTGACACAGTCCACTGCTCTACTGACACCATCCACTGCTCTACTGACACCGTCCACTGCTCTATTGATATCATTCACTGCTCTACTGACACCGTCCACTGCTCTACTGACACCATCCTCTGCTCTACTGACACCGTCCACTGCCCTACTGACATCATCCACTACTCTACTGACACCGTCTACTGCTCTACTGACACCGTCCACTGCTCTACTGACAATGTCCACTGCCCTACTGACACCGCCCACTGCTCTACTGACACCGTCCTCTGTCCTACAGACACCATCCTCTGCTCTACTAACACCGTCCACTGCCCTACTGACACCGTCCACTGCCCTACTGACACCATCCTCTGCTCTACTAACACCGTCCACTGCTCTACTGACACTGTCCACTGCCCTACTGACACCGTCCACTGCCCTACTGACACCGTCCACTGCTCTACGGACACCGACCAGTGCCCTACAGAAACCATCCTCTGCTCTACTAACACTGTCCTCTGCTCTACTGACATCGTCCACTGCTGTACTGACACCGTTCACTGCCCTACTAACACCGTCCACTGCTCTACTGACCGCGTCCACTGCTCTACTGACAGCGTCGTCTGCTCTACTGACACCGTCCTCTGCTCTACTGACACCTTCCACTGCTTTATTGATATCATCCAATGCCCTACTGGCACCATTCACTGCCCTACTGACAATATCCACTGCTCTACTGACACCATCAACTGCTCTACTGACACCGTCCACTGCTCTTTTGACACTGACCACTGATCTACTGACACCATCCACTGCTCTATTGATATCATTAACTGCTCTACTGACACCATCCACTGCTCTACTGACACCATCCACTGCTCTACTGACACCATCCTCTGCTCTACTGACACCGTCCACTGCCCTACTGACACTGTACACTGCTCTATTGATATCATCAACTGCTCTACTGACACCGTCTACTGCTCTACTGACACCGTCCACTGCTCTACTGACAACGTCCACTGCCCTACTGACACCGCCCACTGCTCTACTGACAGCATCCTCTGCTCTACAAACGCCTTCCACTGCTCTATTGATATCATCCACTGCTCTACTGACTCCGTCCACAGCTCTACTGACACCGTCCACTGCTTTATTGACATCGTCCACTGCTCTACTTACACCGTCCACTGCCCTACTGACACCGTCCTCTGCTCTACTGATACCGTCCACTGCCCTACTGACACCGCCCTCTTCTCTACTGAAACTGCCCAATGCTCTACTGACACCGTCCTCTGCTCTACTGACACTGTCCACTGCCCTACTTTCACCATCCTCTGCTCTACTGACACCGTCCACTGCTTTTTTGATATCATCCAATACCCTACTGGCACCATTCACTGCCCTACTGGCAATATCCACTGCTCTACTGACACCATCAACTGCTCTACTGACACCGTCCACTGCTCTTTTGACACTGACCACTGATCTACTGACACCATCCACTGCTCTATTGATATCATTAACTGCTCTACTGACACCATCCACTGCTCTACTGACACCATCCACTGCTCTACTGACACCATCCACTGCTCTACTGACACCGTCCACTGCCCTACTGACACTGTACACAGCTCTATTGATATCATCCACTGCTCTACTGACACCGTCTACTGCTCTACTGACACCGTCCACTGCTCTACTGACAACGTCCACTGCTCTACTGACACCATCCTCTGCTCTACAAACGCCTTCCACTGCTCTATTGATATCATCCACTGCTCTACTGACACCGTCCTCTGCTCTACTGACTCCGTCCACAGCTCTACTGACACCGTCCACTGCTTTATTGACATCGTCCACTGCTTTATTGACATCGTCCACTGCTCTACTTACACCGTCCACTGCCCTACTGACACCGTCCACTGCTCTACTGACACCGTCCTCTGCCCTACTGACACCGCCCTCTGCTCTACTGACACCGTCCACTGCTCTACTGACACCGTCCACTGCTCCACTGACACCGTCCACTGCTCTACTGACACCGTCCACTGCTCTACTGACACCGTTCACTGCCCTACTGACACCGTCAACTGCTCTACTGACAGCGTCCACTGCTCTACTAACACCGTCCCTTGCCCTACTGACACCGTCCTCTACTCTACTGACACCGTCCACTGCTCTACTGACACCTTCCACTGCTCTACTGATATCATCCACTGCTCTACTGACACCATCCTCTGCTCTAGTGACACCGTCCACTGCTCTACTGACACCGTCCACTGCTTTATTGACATCGTCTACTGCTCTACTTACACCGTCCACTGCCCTACTGACACCGTCCACTGCCCTACTGACACCGCTCTCTGCTCTACTGACACCGTCCACTGCTCTACTGACTCTGTCTACTGCCCTACTGATACAGTCCACTGCTCTACTGACACCATCCTCTCCTCTACTGACACCGTCCACTGCCCTACTGACACCATCCTCTGCTCTACTGACACCATCCTCTGCTCTACTGACACTGTCCTCTCCTCTACTGGCACCATCCACTTCTCTACTGACACCATCCTCTGCTCTACTGACACTGTCCTCTCCTCTACTGGCACCATCCACTGCCCTACTTACACCATCCTCTGCTCTACTGACACCGTCCACTGCTTTATTGATATCATCAAATGCCCTACTGGCACCATTCTCTGCCCTACTGACAATATCCACTGCTCTACTGACACCATCAACTGCTCTACTGACACCATCATCTGCTCTACTGACACCGTCCACTGCTCTACTGACACCGTCCACTGCTCTACTGACACCGTCCACTGCTCTACTGACACCGTCCACTGCTCTATTGATATCATTCACTGCTCTACTGACACCGTCCACTGCTCTACTGACACCATCCTCTGCTCTACTGACACCGTCCACTGCCCTACTGACATCATCCACTGCTCTACTCACACCATCTACTGCTCTACTGACAGCGTCCACTGCTCTACTGACAATGTCCACTGCTCTACTGACAGCGTGCACTGCTCTACTGACAGCGTCCACTGCTCTACTGACAGCGTCCACTGCTCTACTGACAGTGTCCACTGCTCTACTGACACTGTCCTCTGCTCTACTGACAACGTCCACTGCTCTACTGACACCGTCCACTGCTTTATTGACATCGTCTACTGCTCTATTTACACTGTCCACTGCCCTACTGACACCGTCCACTGCCCTACTGACATCGTTCTCTGCTCTACTGACACCGTCCACTGCTCTAGTGACACCATCCACTGCTCTACTTACACCGTCCACTGCCCTACTGACACCGTCCACTGCTCTACTGACACCGTCCACTGCCCTACTTATACAGTCCACTGCTCTACTGACACCGTCCTCTGCTCTACTGACACCGTCCACTGCCTTACTGACACTGTACACTGCTCTATTGATATCATCCACTGCTCTACTGACACCATCTACTGCTCTACTGACACCGTCCACTGCTCTACTGACAACGTCCACTGCCCTACTGACACCGCCCACTGCTCTACTGACACCATCCTCTGTCCTACAAACACCATCCTCTGCTCTACTAACACCTTCCACTGCTCTACTGACACCGTCCTCTGCTCTACTGATACCGTCCACTGCCCTACTGACACCGCCCTCTGCTCTACTGACACCGTCCACTGCTCTACTGACACCGTCCACTGCTCCACTGACACCGTCCACTGCTCTACTGACACTGTCCACTGCTCTACTGACACCGTCCACTGCTCTACTGACACCGTTCACTGCCCTACTGACACCGTCAACTGCTCTACTGACAGCGTCCACTGCTCTACTAACACCGTCCCTTGCCCTACTGACACTGTCCTCTACTCTACTGACACAGTCCACTGCTCTACTGACACCTTCCACTGCTCTACTGATATCATCCACTGCTCTACTGACACCATCCTCTGCTCTAGTGACACCGACCACTGCTCTACTGACACCGTCCACTGCTTTATTGACATCGTCTACTGCTCTACTTACACCGTCCACTGCCCTACTGACACCGTCCACTGCCCTACTGACACCGTCCACTGCCCTACTGACACCGCTCTCTGCTCTACTGACACCGTCCACTGCTCTACTGACTCTGTCTACTGCCCTACTGATACAGTCCACTGCTCTACTGACACCATCCTCTCCTCTACTGACACCGTCTACTGCCCTACTGACACCATCCTCTGCTCTACTGACACCATCCTCTGCTCTACTGACACTGTCCTCTCCTCTACTGGCACCATCCACTTCTCTACTGACACCATCCTCTGCTCTACTGACACTGTCCACTGCCCTACTTACACCATCCTCTGCTCTACTGACACCGTCCACTGCTTTATTAAAATCATCCAATGCCCTACTGGCACCATTCTCTGCCCTACTGACAATATCCACTGCTCTACTGACACCATCAACTGCTCTACTGACACCATCAACTGCTCTACTGACACCGTCCACTGCTCTACTGACACCGTCCACTGCTCTACTGACACCATCCACTGCTCTACTGACACCGTCCACTGCTCTATTGATATCATTCACTGCTCTACTGATACCGTCCTCTGCTCTACTGACACCGTCCACTGCTCTACTGACACCGTCCACTGCCCTACTGACACCGTCCACTGCTCTACTGACACCATCCTCTGCTCTACTGACACCGTCCACTGCCCTACTGACATCATCCACTGCTCTACTGACACCGTCTACTGCTCTACTGACAGCGTCCACTGCTCTACTGACAATGTCCACTGCTCTACTGACAGCGTCTACTGCTCTACTGACAGCGTCCACTGCTCTACTGACAATGTCCACTGCTCTACTGACACCGTCCTCTGCTCTACTGACAACGTCCACTGCTCTACTGACACCGTCCACTGCTTTATTGACATCGTCTACTGCTCTACTTACACTGTCCACTGCCCTACTGACACCATCCACTGCCCTACTGACATCGTTCTCTGCTCTACTGACACCGTCCACTGCTCTAGTGACACCATCCACTGCTCTACTTACACCGTCCACTGCCCTACTGACACCGTCCACTGCTCTACTGACACCGTCCACTGCCCAACTTATACAGTCCACTGCTCTACTGACACCGTCCTCTGCTCTACTGACACCGTCCACTGCCTTACTGACACTGTACACTGCTCTATTGATATCATCCACTGCTCTACTGACACCATCTACTGCTCTACTGACACCGTCCACTGCTCTACTGACAACGTCCACTGCCCTACTGACACCGCCCACTGCTCTACTGACACCATCCTCTGTCCTACAAACACCATCCTCTGCTCTACTAACACCTTCCACTGCTCTACTGACACTGTCCACTGCTTTATTGACATTGTCCACTGCTCTACTTACACCGTCCACTGCCCTACTGACACCGTCCTCTGCTCTACTGATACCGTCCACTGCCATACAGACACCGCCCTCTGCTCTACTGACACCGTATACTGATCTACTGACACCGCCCTCTGCTCTACTGACAACGTCCACTGCTCTACTGACACCGTCCACTGCTCTACTTACACCGTCCACTGCCCTACTGACACCATTCTCTGCTCTACTGACACCGTCCACTGCCCTACTGACACTGCTCTCTGGTCTACTGACACCGGCCACTGCTCTACTGACTCTGTCTACAGCACTACTGATACAGTCCACTGCTCAACTGACACCGTCCTCTGCTCTACTGACACCGTCCACTGCCTTTCTGACACTGGACACTGCTCTATTGATATCATCCACTGCTCTACTGACACCGTCTACTGCTCTACTGATACCGTCCACTGCTCTACTGACACCGTCCACTGCTCTACTGACAACATCCACTGCTCTACAGACAACGTCCACTGCCCTACTGACACCGCCCACTGCTCTACTGACACCATCATCTGCTCTACTAACACCTTCCACTGCTCTACTGATATCCACTGCTCTACTGACACCGTCCTCCGCTCTACTGACTCCGTCCACAGCTCTACTGACACCGTCCACTGCTTTATTGACATCGTCCACTGCTCTACTTACACCGTCCACTGCCCTACTGACACCGTCCTCTGCTCTACTGATACCGTCCACTGCCCTACTGACACCGCCCTCTGCCCTACTGACACCGCCCTCTACTCAACTGACACCGTCCTCTGCTCTACTGACACCATCCTCTGCTCTGGTGACACCGTCCACTGCTCTACTGACACCGTCCACTGCTCTACTGACACCGTCCACTGCTTTATTGACATCGTCTACTGCTCTACTTACACCGTCCACTGCCCTACTGACACCGCCCTCTGCTCTACTGACAACGTCCACTGCTCTACTGACACCGTCCACTGCTCTACTTACACCGTCCACTGCCCTACTGACACCGTCCACTGCCCTACTGACACCGCTCTCTGCTCTACTGACACCATCCACTGCTCTACTGACTCTGTCTACAGCCCTACTGATACAGTCCACTGCTCTACTGACACCGTCCTCTCCTCTACTGACACCGTCCACTGCCTTACTGACACCATCCTCTGCTCTACTGACACCATCCTCTGCTCTACTGACACCGTCCACTGCTTTACTGACACCGTCCACTGCTTTACTGACACCGTCCACTGCTCTACTGACACCATCCTCTGCCCTACTGACACCATCCTCTGCCCTACTGACACCTTCCTCTGCTCTACTGACACCGTCCTCTCCTCTACTGGCACCATCCACTTCTCTACTGACACTGTTCACTGCCCTACTTACACCATCCTCTGCTCTACTGACACCATCCACTGCTTTATTGATATCATCCAATGCCCTACTGGCACCATTCTTTGCCCTACTGACAATATCCACTGCTCTACTGACACCATCAACTGCTCTACTGACACCGTCCACTGCTCTACTGACACTGACCACTGCCCTACTGACACCGTCCACTGCTCTATTGATATCATTCACTGCTCTACTGACACCGTCCACTGCCCTACTGACACAGTACACTGCTCTATTGATATCATCCACTGCTCTACTGACACCGTCTACTGCTCTACTGACACCGTCCACTGCTCTACTGACACCGTCCACTGCTCTACTGACACCGTCCACTGCTTTATTGACATCGTCTACTGCTCTACTTACACTGTCCACTGCCCTACTGACACCGTCCACTGCCCTACTGACATCGTTCTCTGCTCTACTGACACCGTCCACTGCTCTAGTGACACCATCCACTGCTCTACTTACACCGTCCACTGCCCTACTGACACCGTCCACTGCTCTACTGACACCGTCCACTGCCCTACTTATACAGTCCACTGCTCTACTGACACCGTCCTCTGCTCTACTGACACCGTCCACTGCCTTACTGACACTGTACACTGCTCTATTGATATCATCCACTGCTCTACTGACACCATCTACTGCTCTACTGACACCGTCCACAGCTCTACTGACACTGTCCACTGCCCTACTGACACCGTCCACTGCTCTACTGACACCATCCACTGTCCTACAAACACCATCCTCTGCTCTACTAACACCTTCCACTGCTCTACTAACACCTTCCACTGCTCTACTGACACTGTCCACTGCTTTATTGACATTGTCCACTGCTCTACTTACACCGTCCACTGCCCTACTGACACCGTCCTCTGCTCTACTGATACCGTCCACTGCCATACAGACACCGCCCTCTGCTCTACTGACACCGTATACTGATCTACTGACACCGTCCACTGCTCCACTGACACCATCCACTGCTCTACTGACAGCGTCCACTGCTCTACTGACACCGTCCCCTGCCCTACTGACACCGTCCTCTACTCTACTGACACCGTTCACTGCTCTACTGACACTGTCCACTGCTTTATTGACATTGTCTACTGCTCTACTTACACCGTCCACTGCCCTACTGACACCGCCCTCTGTTCTACTGACTACGTCCACTGCTCTACTGACACCGTCCACTGCTCTACTTACACCGTCCACTGCCCTACTGACACCGTTCTCTGCTCTACTGACACAGTCCACTAATCTAGTGACACCATCCACTGCTCTACTTACACCGTCCACTGCCCTACTGACACCGTCCACTGCTCTACTGACACCGTCCACTGCCTTACTGACACCATCCTCTGCTCTACTGACACCATCCTCTGCTCTACTGACACCGTCCACTGCTTTACTGACACCGTCCACTGTTCTACTGACACCATCCTCTGCCCTACTGACACCTTCCTCTGCTCTACTGACACCGTCCACTGCCCTACTGACACTGCTCTCTGGTCTACTGACACCGGCCACTGCTCTACTGACTCTGTCTACAGCACTACTGATACAGTCCACTGCTCAACTGACACCGTCCTCTGCTCTACTGACACCGTCCACTGCCTTTCTGACACTGGACACTGCTCTATTGATATCATCCACTGCTCTACTGACACCGTCTACTGCTCTACTGACACCGTCCACTGCCTTTCTGACACTGGACACTGCTCTATTGATATCATCCACTGCTCTACTGACACCGTCCACTGCTCTACTGACAACGTCCACTGCTCTACTGACAACGTCCACTGCTCTACTGACAACGTCCACTGCTCTACTGACAACGTCCACTGCCCTACTGACACCGCCCACTGCTCTACTGACACCATCATCTGCTCTACTAACACCTTCCACTGCTCTACTGATATCCACTGCTCTACTGACACCGTCCTCTGCTCTACTGACTCCGTCCACAGCTCTACTGACACCGTCCACTGCTTTATTGACATCGTCCACTGCTCTACTTACACCGTCCACTGCCCTACTGACACCGTCCTCTGCTCTACTGATACCGTCCACTGCCCTACTGACACCGCCCTCTGCCCTACTGACACCGCCCTCTGCCCTACTGACACCGCCCTCTACTCAACTGACACCGTCCTCTGCTCTACTGACACCATCCTCTGCTCTGGTGACACCGTCCACTGCTCTACTGACACCGTCCACTGCTTTATTGACATCGTCTACTGCTCTACTTACACCGTCCACTGCTCTACTGACACCGCCCTCTGCTCTACTGACAACGTCCACTGCTCTACTGACACCGTCCACTGCTCTACTTACACCGTCCACTGCCCTACTGACACCATTCCATGCTCTACTGACACCGTCCACTGCTCTAGTGACACCATCTACTGCTCTACTTACACCGTCCACTGCCCTACTGACACCGTCCACTGCTCTACTGACACCGTCCACTGCCCTATTGACACCGCTCTCTGCTCTACTGACACCATCCACTGCTCTACTGACTCTGTCTACAGCCCTACTGATACAGTCCACTGCCCTACTGACACCGTCCTCTCCTCTACTGACACCGTCCACTGCCTTACTGACACCATCCTCTGCTCTACTGACACCATCCTCTGCTCTACTGACACCGTCCACTGCTTTACTGACACCGTCCACTGCTCTACTGACACCATCCTCTGCCCTACTGACACCTTCCTCTGCTCTACTGACACCGTCCTCTCCTCTACTGGCACCATCCACTTCTCTACTGACACTGTTCACTGCCCTACTTACACCATCCTCTGCTCTACTGACACCATCCACTGCTTTATTGATATCATCCAATGCCCTACTGGCACCATTCTTTGCCCTACTGACAATATCCACTGCTCTACTGACACCATCAACTGCTCTACTGACACCGTCCACTGCTCTACTGACACTGACCACTGCCCTACTGACACCGTCCACTGCTCTATTGATATCATTCACTGCTCTACTGACACCGTCCACTGCCCTACTGACACAGTACACTGCTCTATTGATATCATCCACTGCTCTACTGACACCGTCTACTCCTCTACTGACACCGTCCACTGCTCTACTGACACCGTCCACTGCTCTACTGACACCGTCCACTGCTTTATTGACATCGTCTACTGCTCTACTTACACTGTCCACTGCCCTACTGACACCGTCCACTGCCCTACTGACATCGTTCTCTGCTCTACTGACACCGTCCACTGCTCTAGTGACACCATCCACTGCTCTACTTACACCGTCCACTGCCCTACTGACACCGTCCACTGCTCTACTGACACCGTCCACTGCCCTACTTATACAGTCCACTGCTCTACTGACACCGTCCTCTGCTCTACTGACACCGTCCACTGCCTTACTGACACTGTACACTGCTCTATTGATATCATCCACTGCTCTACTGACACCATCTACTGCTCTACTGACACCGTCCACAGCTCTACTGACACTGTCCACTGCCCTACTGACACCGCCCACTGCTCTACTGACACCATCCACTGTCCTACAAACACCATCCTCTGCTCTACTAACACCTTCCACTGCTCTACTGACACTGTCCACTGCTTTATTGACATTGTCCACTGCTCTACTTACACCGTCCACTGCCCTACTGACACCGTCCTCTGCTCTACTGATACCGTCCACTGCCATACAGACACCGCCCTCTGCTCTACTGACACCGTATACTGATCTACTGACACCGTCCACTGCTCCACTGACACCATCCACTGCTCTACTGACAGCGTCCACTGCTCTACTGACACCGTCCCCTGCCCTACTGACACCGTCCTCTACTCTACTGACACCGTTCACTGCTCTACTGACACTGTCCACTGCTTTATTGACATTGTCTACTGCTCTACTTACACCGTCCACTGCCCTACTGACACCGCCCTCTGTTCTACTGACAACGTCCACTGCTCTACTGACACCGTCCACTGCTCTACTTACACCGTCCACTGCCCTACTGACACCGTTCTCTGCTCTACTGACACAGTCCACTACTCTAGTGACACCATCCACTGCTCTACTTACACCGTCCACTGCCCTACTGACACCGTCCACTGCTCTACTGACACCGTCCACTGCCCTACTGACACCGCTCTCTGCTCTACTGACACCGTCCACTGCTCTACTGACTCTGTCTACAGCCCTACTGATACAGTCCACTGCTCTACTGACACCGTCCTCTGCTCTACTGACACCGTCCACTGCCTTACTGACACCATCCTCTGCTCTACTGACACCATCCTCTGCTCTACTGACACCGTCCACTGCTTTACTGACACCGTCCACTGTTCTACTGACACCATCCTCTGCCCTACTGACACCTTCCTCTGCTCTACTGACACCGTCCACTGCCCTACTGACACTGCTCTCTGGTCTACTGACACCGTCCACTGCTCTACTGACTCTGTCTACAGCACTACTGATACAGTCCACTGCTCAACTGACACCGTCCTCTGCTCTACTGACACCGTCCACTGCCTTTCTGACACTGGACACTGCTCTATTGATATCATCCACTGCTCTACTGACACCGTCTACTGCTCTACTGATACCGTCCACTGCTCTACTGACACTGTCCACTGCTCTACTGACAACGTCCACTGCTCTACTGACAACGTCCACTGCTCTACTGACAACGTCCACTGCCCTACTGACACCGCCCACTGCTCTACTGACACCATCATCTGCTCTACTAACACCTTCCACTGCTCTACTGATATCCACTGCTCTACTGACACCGTCCTCTGCTCTACTGACTCCGTCCACAGCTCTACTGACACCGTCCACTGCTTTATTGACATCGTCCACTGCTCTACTTACACCGTCCACTGCCCTACTGACACCGTCCTCTGCTCTACTGATACCGTCCACTGCCCTACTGACACCGCCCTCTACTCAACTGACACCGTCCTCTGCTCTACTGACACCATCCTCTGCTCTGGTGACACCGTCCACTGCTCTACTGACACCGCCCTCTGCTCTACTGACAACGTCCACTGCTCTACTGACACCGTCCACTGCTCTACTTACACCGTCCACTGCCCTACTGACACCATTCTCTGCTCTACTGACACCGTCCACTGCTCTAGTGACACCATCTACTGCTCTACTTACACCGTCCACTGCCCTACTGACACCGTCCACTGCTCTACTGACACCGTCCACTGCCCTACTGACACCGCTCTCTGCTCTACTGACACCATCCACTGCTCTACTGACTCTGTCTACAGCCCTACTGATACAGTCCACTGCTCTACTGACACCGTCCTCTCCTCTACTGACACCGTCCACTGCCTTACTGACACCATCCTCTGCTCTACTGACACCATCCTCTGCTCTACTGACACCGTCCACTGCTTTACTGACACCGTCCACTGCTCTACTGACACCATCCTCTGCCCTACTGACACCTTCCTCTGCTCTACTGACACCGTCCTCTCCTCTACTGGCACCATCCACTTCTCTACTGACACTGTTCACTGCCCTACTTACACCATCCTCTGCTCTACTGACACCATCCACTGCTTTATTGATATCATCCAATGCCCTACTGGCACCATTCTTTGCCCTACTGACAATATCCACTGCTCTACTGACACCATCAACTGCTCTACTGACACCGTCCACTGCTCTACTGACACTGACCACTGCCCTACTGACACCGTCCACTGCTCTATTGATATCATTCACTGCTCTACTGACACCGTCCACTGCCCTACTGACACAGTACACTGCTCTATTGATATCATCCACTGCTCTACTGACACCGTCTACTGCTCTACTGACACCGTCCACTGCTCTACTGACACTGTCCACTGCTCTACTGACACCGTCCACTGCTTTATTGACATCGTCTACTGCTCTACTGACACCGTCCACTGCTCTACTGACACCGTCCACTGCTCTACTGACACCGTCCACTGCTTTATTGACATCGTCTACTGCTCTACTGACACCATCAACTGCTCTACTGACACCGTCCACTGCTCTACTGACACTGACCACTGCCCTACTGACACCGTCCACTGCTCTATTGATATCATTCACTGCTCTACTGACACCGTCCACTGCCCTACTGACACAGTACACTGCTCTATTGATATCATCCACTGCTCTACTGACACCGTCCACTGCTCTACTGACACCGTCCACTGCCCTACTGACACCGTCCACTGCTCTATTGATATCATCCACTGCTCTACTGACACCGTCTACTGCTCTACTGACACCGTCCACTGCTCTACTGACACCGTCCACTGCTCTACTGACACAGTCCTCTGTCCTACAGACACCATCCTCTGCTCTACTAACACCGTCCACTGCTCTACTGACACCATCCACTGCCCTACTGACACCGTCCACTGCCCTACTGACACCATCCTCTGCTCTACTAACACCGTCCACTGCTCTACTGACACCGTTCACTGCCCTACTAACACCGTCCACTGCTCTACTGACAGCGTCCACTGCTCTACTGACAGCGTCCACTGCTCTACGGACACCGTCCACTGCTCTACTGACACCATCCACTGCCCTACTGACACCATCCACTGCCCTACTGACACCATCCTCTGCTCTACTGACATAGTCCTCTGCTCTACTCACACCATCCTCTGCTCTACTGAAACTGCCCAATGCTCTACTGACACTGTCCACTGCCCTACTTTCACCATCCTCTGCTCTACTGACACCGTCCACTGCTTTATTGATATCATCCAATGCCCTACTGGCACCATTCTCTGCCCTACTGACAATATCCACTGCTCTACTGACACCATCCACTGCTCTACTGACACCATCCACTGCCCTACTGACACCATCCTCTGCTCTACTGACACCGTCCACTGCTCTAGTTATACCATCCACTGCTCTACTTAAACCGTCCACTGCCCTACTGACACCGTACTCTGCTCTACTGACACCGTCCACTGCTTTACTGACACAGTCCACTGCTCTACTGACACCGTCCTCTGCTCTACTGACACCGTCCACTGCCCTACAGGCACCATCCTCTGCTCTACTGGCACCATCCACTTCTCTACTGACACCACTCACTGCTCTACTGACACTGTCCACTGCTGTACTGACACCGTCCACTGCTCTACTGACACTGTCGACTGCCCTACTGACACCGTCCACTGTTCTACTGACACTGTTCACTTTTCTACTGACACTGTCCACTGCTCTACAGACACCATAGACTACCCTACAGACACCATCCTCTGCTCTATTAACACCGTCCTCTGCCCTACTGACACAATCCTCTGCTCTACTGACACCGTCCACTGCTCTACTGACACCGACCACTGCCCTACTGACACCATCCACGGCTCTACTGACAGCGTTAACTGCTCTACTGACACCGTCCACTGCTCTATTGACACCGTCCACTGCTCTACTGACACCGTCCACTGCTCTACTGACACCGTCCACTGCTCCACTGACACCGTCCACTGCTCTACTGACACCGTCCACTGCTCTGCTGACACCTTCCTCTGCTCTACTGATACTGTCCACTGCTCTACTGACCCCTTCCTCTGCTCTACTGACACAGTCCACTGCTCTATTGACACCATTCACTGGTCTACTGACACCGTCCTCTGCTCTACTGACACCTTCCTCTGCTCCACTGACACCGTCCACTGCTCTACTGACACCATCCACTGCTCTACTGACACCTTCCTCTATTCTACTGACACCGTCCACTGCTCTACTGACACCATCCACTGCTCTACTGACACCTTCCTCTTCTCCACTGACACCATCCACTGCTCTACTGACACCATCCACTCCTCTACTGACACCGTCCACTGCTCTACTGACACCTTCCTCTGTTCTACTGACACCTTCCTCTGTTCTACTGACACCGTCCACTGCTCTACTGAAACCGTCCACTGCTATACTGACACCTTGCTCTGCTGTACTGACACTGTCCACTGCTCTACTAACACCATCCATTGCTCTACTGACACCATCGACTGCTCTGCTGACTCTGTCTACTGCCCTACAGACGCCGTCCACTGCTCTATTGACACCATCCACTGCTCTACTGACACCGTCCACTGCCCTACTGACACTGTACACTGCTCTATTGATATCATCCACTGCTCTACTGACACCGTCTACTGCTCTACTGACACCGTCCACTGCTCTACTGACAACGTCCACTGCCCTACTGACACCGCCCACTGCTCTACTGACACCGTCCTCTGTCCTACAGACACCATCCTCTGCTCTGCTAACACCGTCCACTGCTCTACTGACACCATCCACTGCCCTACTGACACCGTCCACTGCCCTACTAACACCGTCCACTGCTCTACTGACAGCGTCCACTGCTCTACTGACACCGTCCACTGCTCTACTGACACCGTCCACTGCTCTACTGAAACCATCCACTGCCCTACTGACACCATCCTCTGCTCTACTAACACCGTCCACTGCTCTATTGACAACATCCACTGCTCTACTGACACCGTCCACTGCCCTACTGACACTGTACACTGCTCTATTGATATCATCCACTGCTCTACTGACACCATCCACTGCTCTACTGACAACGTCCACTGCCCTACTGACAACGTCCACTGCTCTACTGACAACGTCCACTGCCCTACTGACACCGCCCACTGCTCTACTGACACCATCATCTGCTCTACTAACACCTTCCACTGCTCTACTGATATCCACTGCTCTACTGACACCGTCCTCTGCTCTACTGACTCCGTCCACAGCTCTACTGACACCGTCCACTGCTTTATTGACATCGTCCACTGCTCTACTTACACCGTCCACTGCCCTACTGACACCGTCCTCTGCTCTACTGACACCGCCCTCTGCCCTACTGACACCGCCCTCTACTCAACTGACACCGTCCTCTGCTCTACTGACACCATCCTCTGCTCTGGTGACACCGTCCACTGCTCTACTGACACCGTCCACTGCTTTATTGACATTGTCTACTGCTCTACTTACACCGTCCACTGCCCTACTTACACCGTCCACTGCCCTACTGACACCATTCTCTGCTCTACTGACACCGTCCACTGCTCTAGTGACACCATCTACTGCTCTACTTACACCGTCCACTGCCCTACTGACACCGTCCACTGCTCTACTGACACCGTCCACTGCCCTACTGACACCGCTCTCTGCTCTACTGACACCATCCACTGCTCTACTGACTCTGTCTACAGCCCTACTGATACAGTCCACTGCTCTACTGACACCGTCCTCTCCTCTACTGACACCGTCCACTGCCTTACTGACACCATCCTCTGCTCTACTGACACCATCCTCTGCTCTACTGACACCGTCCACTGCTTTACTGACACCGTCCACTGCTCTACTGACACCATCCTCTGCCCTACTGACACCTTCCTCTGCTCTACTGACACCGTCCTCTCCTCTACTGGCACCATCCACTTCTCTACTGACACTGTTCACTGCCCTACTTACACCATCCTCTGCTCTACTGACACCATCCACTGCTTTATTGATATCATCCAATGCCCTACTGGCACCATTCTTTGCCCTACTGACAATATCCACTGCTCTACTGACACCATCAACTGCTCTACTGACACCGTCCACTGCTCTACTGACACTGACCACTGCCCTACTGACACCGTCCACTGCTCTATTGATATCATTCACTGCTCTACTGACACCGTCCACTGCCCTACTGACACAGTACACTGCTCTATTGATATCATCCACTGCTCTACTGACACCGTCTACTGCTCTACTGACACCGTCCACTGCTCTACTGACACCGTCCACTGCTCTACTGACACAGTCCTCTGTCCTACAGACACCATCCTCTGCTCTACTAACACCGTCCACTGCTCTACTGACACCATCCACTGCCCTACTGACACCGTCCACTGCCCTACTGACACCATCCTCTGCTCTACTAACACCGTCCACTGCTCTACTGACACCGTTCACTGCCCTACTAACACCGTCCACTGCTCTACTGACAGCGTCCACTGCTCTACTGACAGCGTCCACTGCTCTACGGACACCGTCCACTGCTCTACTGACACCATCCACTGCCCTACTGACACCATCCACTGCCCTACTGACACCATCCTCTGCTCTACTGACACCATCCACTGCCCTACTGACACCATCCACTGCTCTACTCACACCATCCTCTGCTCTACTGAAACTGCCCAATGCTCTACTGACACTGTCCACTGCCCTACTTTCACCATCCTCTGCTCTACTGACACCGTCCACTGCTTTATTGATATCATCCAATGCCCTACTGGCACCATTCTCTGCCCTACTGACAATATCCACTGCTCTACTGACACCATCCACTGCTCTACTGACACCATCCACTGCCCTACTGACACCATCCTCTGCTCTACTGACACCGTCCACTGCTCTAGTTATACCATCCACTGCTCTACTTAAACCGTCCACTGCCCTACTGACACCGTACTCTGCTCTACTGACACCGTCCACTGCTTTACTGACACAGTCCACTGCTCTACTGACACCGTCCTCTGCTCTACTGACACCGTCCACTGCCCTACAGGCACCATCCTCTGCTCTACTGGCACCATCCACTTCTCTACTGACACCACTCACTGCTCTACTGACACTGTCCACTGCTGTACTGACACCGTCCACTGCTCTACTGACACTGTCGACTGCCCTACTGACACCGTCCACTGTTCTACTGACACTGTTCACTTTTCTACTGACACTGTCCACTGCTCTACAGACACCATCCACTACCCTACAGACACCATCCTCTGCTCTATTAACACCGTCCTCTGCCCTACTGACACAATCCTCTGCTCTACTGACACCATCCTCTGCTCTGGTGACACCGTCCACTGCTCTACTGACACCGCCCTCTGCTCTACTGACAACGTCCACTGCTCTACTGACACCGTCCACTGCTCTACTTACACCGTCCACTGCCCTACTGACACCATTCCATGCTCTACTGACACCGTCCACTGCTCTAGTGACACCATCTACTGCTCTACTTACACCGTCCACTGCCCTACTGACACCGTCCACTGCTCTACTGACACCGTCCACTGCCCTATTGACACCGCTCTCTGCTCTACTGACACCATCCACTGCTCTACTGACTCTGTCTACAGCCCTACTGATACAGTCCACTGCCCTACTGACACCGTCCTCTCCTCTACTGACACCGTCCACTGCCTTACTGACACCATCCTCTGCTCTACTGACACCATCCTCTGCTCTACTGACACCGTCCACTGCTTTACTGACACCGTCCACTGCTCTACTGACACCATCCTCTGCCCTACTGACACCTTCCTCTGCTCTACTGACACCGTCCTCTCCTCTACTGGCACCATCCACTTCTCTACTGACACTGTTCACTGCCCTACTTACACCATCCTCTGCTCTACTGACACCATCCACTGCTTTATTGATATCATCCAATGCCCTACTGGCACCATTCTTTGCCCTACTGACAATATCCACTGCTCTACTGACACCATCAACTGCTCTACTGACACCGTCCACTGCTCTACTGACACTGACCACTGCCCTACTGACACCGTCCACTGCTCTATTGATATCATTCACTGCTCTACTGACACCGTCCACTGCCCTACTGACACAGTACACTGCTCTATTGATATCATCCACTGCTCTACTGACACCGTCTACTCCTCTACTGACACCGTCCACTGCTCTACTGACACCGTCCACTGCTCTACTGACACCGTCCACTGCTTTATTGACATCGTCTACTGCTCTACTTACACTGTCCACTGCCCTACTGACACCGTCCACTGCCCTACTGACATCGTTCTCTGCTCTACTGACACCGTCCACTGCTCTAGTGACACCATCCACTGCTCTACTTACACCGTCCACTGCCCTACTGACACCGTCCACTGCTCTACTGACACCGTCCACTGCCCTACTTATACAGTCCACTGCTCTACTGACACCGTCCTCTGCTCTACTGACACCGTCCACTGCCTTACTGACACTGTACACTGCTCTATTGATATCATCCACTGCTCTACTGACACCATCTACTGCTCTACTGACACCGTCCACAGCTCTACTGACACTGTCCACTGCCCTACTGACACCGCCCACTGCTCTACTGACACCATCCACTGTCCTACAAACACCATCCTCTGCTCTACTAACACCTTCCACTGCTCTACTGACACTGTCCACTGCTTTATTGACATTGTCCACTGCTCTACTTACACCGTCCACTGCCCTACTGACACCGTCCTCTGCTCTACTGATACCGTCCACTGCCATACAGACACCGCCCTCTGCTCTACTGACACCGTATACTGATCTACTGACACCGTCCACTGCTCCACTGACACCATCCACTGCTCTACTGACAGCGTCCACTGCTCTACTGACACCGTCCCCTGCCCTACTGACACCGTCCTCTACTCTACTGACACCGTTCACTGCTCTACTGACACTGTCCACTGCTTTATTGACATTGTCTACTGCTCTACTTACACCGTCCACTGCCCTACTGACACCGCCCTCTGTTCTACTGACAACGTCCACTGCTCTACTGACACCGTCCACTGCTCTACTTACACCGTCCACTGCCCTACTGACACCGTTCTCTGCTCTACTGACACAGTCCACTACTCTAGTGACACCATCCACTGCTCTACTTACACCGTCCACTGCCCTACTGACACCGTCCACTGCTCTACTGACACCGTCCACTGCCCTACTGACACCGCTCTCTGCTCTACTGACACCGTCCACTGCTCTACTGACTCTGTCTACAGCCCTACTGATACAGTCCACTGCTCTACTGACACCGTCCTCTGCTCTACTGACACCGTCCACTGCCTTACTGACACCATCCTCTGCTCTACTGACACCATCCTCTGCTCTACTGACACCGTCCACTGCTTTACTGACACCGTCCACTGTTCTACTGACACCATCCTCTGCCCTACTGACACCTTCCTCTGCTCTACTGACACCGTCCACTGCCCTACTGACACTGCTCTCTGGTCTACTGACACCGTCCACTGCTCTACTGACTCTGTCTACAGCACTACTGATACAGTCCACTGCTCAACTGACACCGTCCTCTGCTCTACTGACACCGTCCACTGCCTTTCTG
Source organism: Lithobates septentrionalis (assembly GCA_037952835.1). Taxonomy (NCBI): domain Eukaryota; kingdom Metazoa; phylum Chordata; class Amphibia; order Anura; family Ranidae; genus Lithobates; species Lithobates septentrionalis. The sequence continues at coordinate 238,154 of JBBDGP010003325.1, read as the reverse complement.
ACACTGGACACTGCTCTATTGATATCATCCACTGCTCTACTGACACCGTCTACTGCTCTACTGATACCGTCCACTGCTCTACTGACACTGTCCACTGCTCTACTGACAACGTCCACTGCTCTACTGACAACGTCCACTGCTCTACTGACAACGTCCACTGCCCTACTGACACCGCCCACTGCTCTACTGACACCATCATCTGCTCTACTAACACCTTCCACTGCTCTACTGATATCCACTGCTCTACTGACACCGTCCTCTGCTCTACTGACTCCGTCCACAGCTCTACTGACACCGTCCACTGCTTTATTGACATCGTCCACTGCTCTACTTACACCGTCCACTGCCCTACTGACACCGTCCTCTGCTCTACTGATACCGTCCACTGCCCTACTGACACCGCCCTCTACTCAACTGACACCGTCCTCTGCTCTACTGACACCATCCTCTGCTCTGGTGACACCGTCCACTGCTCTACTGACACCGCCCTCTGCTCTACTGACAACGTCCACTGCTCTACTGACACCGTCCACTGCTCTACTTACACCGTCCACTGCCCTACTGACACCATTCTCTGCTCTACTGACACCGTCCACTGCTCTAGTGACACCATCTACTGCTCTACTTACACCGTCCACTGCCCTACTGACACCGTCCACTGCTCTACTGACACCGTCCACTGCCCTACTGACACCGCTCTCTGCTCTACTGACACCATCCACTGCTCTACTGACTCTGTCTACAGCCCTACTGATACAGTCCACTGCTCTACTGACACCGTCCTCTCCTCTACTGACACCGTCCACTGCCTTACTGACACCATCCTCTGCTCTACTGACACCATCCTCTGCTCTACTGACACCGTCCACTGCTTTACTGACACCGTCCACTGCTCTACTGACACCATCCTCTGCCCTACTGACACCTTCCTCTGCTCTACTGACACCGTCCTCTCCTCTACTGGCACCATCCACTTCTCTACTGACACTGTTCACTGCCCTACTTACACCATCCTCTGCTCTACTGACACCATCCACTGCTTTATTGATATCATCCAATGCCCTACTGGCACCATTCTTTGCCCTACTGACAATATCCACTGCTCTACTGACACCATCAACTGCTCTACTGACACCGTCCACTGCTCTACTGACACTGACCACTGCCCTACTGACACCGTCCACTGCTCTATTGATATCATTCACTGCTCTACTGACACCGTCCACTGCCCTACTGACACAGTACACTGCTCTATTGATATCATCCACTGCTCTACTGACACCGTCTACTGCTCTACTGACACCGTCCACTGCTCTACTGACACTGTCCACTGCTCTACTGACACCGTCCACTGCTTTATTGACATCGTCTACTGCTCTACTGACACCGTCCACTGCTCTACTGACACCGTCCACTGCTCTACTGACACCGTCCACTGCTTTATTGACATCGTCTACTGCTCTACTGACACCATCAACTGCTCTACTGACACCGTCCACTGCTCTACTGACACTGACCACTGCCCTACTGACACCGTCCACTGCTCTATTGATATCATTCACTGCTCTACTGACACCGTCCACTGCCCTACTGACACAGTACACTGCTCTATTGATATCATCCACTGCTCTACTGACACCGTCCACTGCTCTACTGACACCGTCCACTGCCCTACTGACACCGTCCACTGCTCTATTGATATCATCCACTGCTCTACTGACACCGTCTACTGCTCTACTGACACCGTCCACTGCTCTACTGACACCGTCCACTGCTCTACTGACACAGTCCTCTGTCCTACAGACACCATCCTCTGCTCTACTAACACCGTCCACTGCTCTACTGACACCATCCACTGCCCTACTGACACCGTCCACTGCCCTACTGACACCATCCTCTGCTCTACTAACACCGTCCACTGCTCTACTGACACCGTTCACTGCCCTACTAACACCGTCCACTGCTCTACTGACAGCGTCCACTGCTCTACTGACAGCGTCCACTGCTCTACGGACACCGTCCACTGCTCTACTGACACCATCCACTGCCCTACTGACACCATCCACTGCCCTACTGACACCATCCTCTGCTCTACTGACATAGTCCTCTGCTCTACTCACACCATCCTCTGCTCTACTGAAACTGCCCAATGCTCTACTGACACTGTCCACTGCCCTACTTTCACCATCCTCTGCTCTACTGACACCGTCCACTGCTTTATTGATATCATCCAATGCCCTACTGGCACCATTCTCTGCCCTACTGACAATATCCACTGCTCTACTGACACCATCCACTGCTCTACTGACACCATCCACTGCCCTACTGACACCATCCTCTGCTCTACTGACACCGTCCACTGCTCTAGTTATACCATCCACTGCTCTACTTAAACCGTCCACTGCCCTACTGACACCGTACTCTGCTCTACTGACACCGTCCACTGCTTTACTGACACAGTCCACTGCTCTACTGACACCGTCCTCTGCTCTACTGACACCGTCCACTGCCCTACAGGCACCATCCTCTGCTCTACTGGCACCATCCACTTCTCTACTGACACCACTCACTGCTCTACTGACACTGTCCACTGCTGTACTGACACCGTCCACTGCTCTACTGACACTGTCGACTGCCCTACTGACACCGTCCACTGTTCTACTGACACTGTTCACTTTTCTACTGACACTGTCCACTGCTCTACAGACACCATAGACTACCCTACAGACACCATCCTCTGCTCTATTAACACCGTCCTCTGCCCTACTGACACAATCCTCTGCTCTACTGACACCGTCCACTGCTCTACTGACACCGACCACTGCCCTACTGACACCATCCACGGCTCTACTGACAGCGTTAACTGCTCTACTGACACCGTCCACTGCTCTATTGACACCGTCCACTGCTCTACTGACACCGTCCACTGCTCTACTGACACCGTCCACTGCTCCACTGACACCGTCCACTGCTCTACTGACACCGTCCACTGCTCTGCTGACACCTTCCTCTGCTCTACTGATACTGTCCACTGCTCTACTGACCCCTTCCTCTGCTCTACTGACACAGTCCACTGCTCTATTGACACCATTCACTGGTCTACTGACACCGTCCTCTGCTCTACTGACACCTTCCTCTGCTCCACTGACACCGTCCACTGCTCTACTGACACCATCCACTGCTCTACTGACACCTTCCTCTATTCTACTGACACCGTCCACTGCTCTACTGACACCATCCACTGCTCTACTGACACCTTCCTCTTCTCCACTGACACCATCCACTGCTCTACTGACACCATCCACTCCTCTACTGACACCGTCCACTGCTCTACTGACACCTTCCTCTGTTCTACTGACACCTTCCTCTGTTCTACTGACACCGTCCACTGCTCTACTGAAACCGTCCACTGCTATACTGACACCTTGCTCTGCTGTACTGACACTGTCCACTGCTCTACTAACACCATCCATTGCTCTACTGACACCATCGACTGCTCTGCTGACTCTGTCTACTGCCCTACAGACGCCGTCCACTGCTCTATTGACACCATCCACTGCTCTACTGACACCGTCCACTGCCCTACTGACACTGTACACTGCTCTATTGATATCATCCACTGCTCTACTGACACCGTCTACTGCTCTACTGACACCGTCCACTGCTCTACTGACAACGTCCACTGCCCTACTGACACCGCCCACTGCTCTACTGACACCGTCCTCTGTCCTACAGACACCATCCTCTGCTCTGCTAACACCGTCCACTGCTCTACTGACACCATCCACTGCCCTACTGACACCGTCCACTGCCCTACTAACACCGTCCACTGCTCTACTGACAGCGTCCACTGCTCTACTGACACCGTCCACTGCTCTACTGACACCGTCCACTGCTCTACTGAAACCATCCACTGCCCTACTGACACCATCCTCTGCTCTACTAACACCGTCCACTGCTCTATTGACAACATCCACTGCTCTACTGACACCGTCCACTGCCCTACTGACACTGTACACTGCTCTATTGATATCATCCACTGCTCTACTGACACCATCCACTGCTCTACTGACAACGTCCACTGCCCTACTGACAACGTCCACTGCTCTACTGACAACGTCCACTGCCCTACTGACACCGCCCACTGCTCTACTGACACCATCATCTGCTCTACTAACACCTTCCACTGCTCTACTGATATCCACTGCTCTACTGACACCGTCCTCTGCTCTACTGACTCCGTCCACAGCTCTACTGACACCGTCCACTGCTTTATTGACATCGTCCACTGCTCTACTTACACCGTCCACTGCCCTACTGACACCGTCCTCTGCTCTACTGACACCGCCCTCTGCCCTACTGACACCGCCCTCTACTCAACTGACACCGTCCTCTGCTCTACTGACACCATCCTCTGCTCTGGTGACACCGTCCACTGCTCTACTGACACCGTCCACTGCTTTATTGACATTGTCTACTGCTCTACTTACACCGTCCACTGCCCTACTTACACCGTCCACTGCCCTACTGACACCATTCTCTGCTCTACTGACACCGTCCACTGCTCTAGTGACACCATCTACTGCTCTACTTACACCGTCCACTGCCCTACTGACACCGTCCACTGCTCTACTGACACCGTCCACTGCCCTACTGACACCGCTCTCTGCTCTACTGACACCATCCACTGCTCTACTGACTCTGTCTACAGCCCTACTGATACAGTCCACTGCTCTACTGACACCGTCCTCTCCTCTACTGACACCGTCCACTGCCTTACTGACACCATCCTCTGCTCTACTGACACCATCCTCTGCTCTACTGACACCGTCCACTGCTTTACTGACACCGTCCACTGCTCTACTGACACCATCCTCTGCCCTACTGACACCTTCCTCTGCTCTACTGACACCGTCCTCTCCTCTACTGGCACCATCCACTTCTCTACTGACACTGTTCACTGCCCTACTTACACCATCCTCTGCTCTACTGACACCATCCACTGCTTTATTGATATCATCCAATGCCCTACTGGCACCATTCTTTGCCCTACTGACAATATCCACTGCTCTACTGACACCATCAACTGCTCTACTGACACCGTCCACTGCTCTACTGACACTGACCACTGCCCTACTGACACCGTCCACTGCTCTATTGATATCATTCACTGCTCTACTGACACCGTCCACTGCCCTACTGACACAGTACACTGCTCTATTGATATCATCCACTGCTCTACTGACACCGTCTACTGCTCTACTGACACCGTCCACTGCTCTACTGACACCGTCCACTGCTCTACTGACACAGTCCTCTGTCCTACAGACACCATCCTCTGCTCTACTAACACCGTCCACTGCTCTACTGACACCATCCACTGCCCTACTGACACCGTCCACTGCCCTACTGACACCATCCTCTGCTCTACTAACACCGTCCACTGCTCTACTGACACCGTTCACTGCCCTACTAACACCGTCCACTGCTCTACTGACAGCGTCCACTGCTCTACTGACAGCGTCCACTGCTCTACGGACACCGTCCACTGCTCTACTGACACCATCCACTGCCCTACTGACACCATCCACTGCCCTACTGACACCATCCTCTGCTCTACTGACACCATCCACTGCCCTACTGACACCATCCACTGCTCTACTCACACCATCCTCTGCTCTACTGAAACTGCCCAATGCTCTACTGACACTGTCCACTGCCCTACTTTCACCATCCTCTGCTCTACTGACACCGTCCACTGCTTTATTGATATCATCCAATGCCCTACTGGCACCATTCTCTGCCCTACTGACAATATCCACTGCTCTACTGACACCATCCACTGCTCTACTGACACCATCCACTGCCCTACTGACACCATCCTCTGCTCTACTGACACCGTCCACTGCTCTAGTTATACCATCCACTGCTCTACTTAAACCGTCCACTGCCCTACTGACACCGTACTCTGCTCTACTGACACCGTCCACTGCTTTACTGACACAGTCCACTGCTCTACTGACACCGTCCTCTGCTCTACTGACACCGTCCACTGCCCTACAGGCACCATCCTCTGCTCTACTGGCACCATCCACTTCTCTACTGACACCACTCACTGCTCTACTGACACTGTCCACTGCTGTACTGACACCGTCCACTGCTCTACTGACACTGTCGACTGCCCTACTGACACCGTCCACTGTTCTACTGACACTGTTCACTTTTCTACTGACACTGTCCACTGCTCTACAGACACCATCCACTACCCTACAGACACCATCCTCTGCTCTATTAACACCGTCCTCTGCCCTACTGACACAATCCTCTGCTCTACTGACACCGTCCACTGCTCTACTGACACCGACCACTGCCCTACTGACACCATCCACGGCTCTACTGACAGCGTTAACTGCTCTACTGACACCGTCCACTGCTCTATTGACACCGTCCACTGCTCTACTGACACCGTCCACTGCTCTACTGACACCTTCCTCTGCTCCACTGACACCGTCCACTGCTCTACTGACACCGTCCACTGCCCTACTGACACCGCTCTCTGCTCTACTGACACCATCCACTGCTCTACTGACTCTGTCTACAGCCCTACTGATACAGTCCACTGCTCTACTGACACCGTCCTCTCCTCTACTGACACCGTCCACTGCCTTACTGACACCATCCTCTGCTCTACTGACACCATCCTCTGCTCTACTGACACCGTCCACTGCTTTACTGACACCGTCCACTGCTCTACTGACACCATCCTCTGCCCTACTGACACCTTCCTCTGCTCTACTGACACCGTCCTCTCCTCTACTGGCACCATCCACTTCTCTACTGACACTGTTCACTGCCCTACTTACACCATCCTCTGCTCTACTGACACCATCCACTGCTTTATTGATATCATCCAATGCCCTACTGGCACCATTCTTTGCCCTACTGACAATATCCACTGCTCTACTGACACCATCAACTGCTCTACTGACACCGTCCACTGCTCTACTGACACTGACCACTGCCCTACTGACACCGTCCACTGCTCTATTGATATCATTCACTGCTCTACTGACACCGTCCACTGCCCTACTGACACAGTACACTGCTCTATTGATATCATCCACTGCTCTACTGACACCGTCTACTGCTCTACTGACACCGTCCACTGCTCTACTGACACCGTCCACTGCTCTACTGACACAGTCCTCTGTCCTACAGACACCATCCTGTGCTCTACTAACACCGTCCACTGCTCTACTGACACCATCCACTGCCCTACTGACACCGTCCACTGCCCTACTGACACCATCCTCTGCTCTACTAACACCGTCCACTGCTCTACTGACACCGTTCACTGCCCTACTAACACCGTCCACTGCTCTACTGACAGCGTCCACTGCTCTACTGACAGCGTCCACTGCTCTACGGACACCGTCCACTGCTCTACTGACACCATCCACTGCCCTACTGACACCATCCACTGCCCTACTGACACCATCCTCTGCTCTACTGACACCATCCACTGCCCTACTGACACCATCCACTGCTCTACTCACACCATCCTCTGCTCTACTGAAACTGCCCAATGCTCTACTGACACTGTCCACTGCCCTACTTTCACCATCCTCTGCTCTACTGACACCGTCCACTGCTTTATTGATATCATCCAATGCCCTACTGGCACCATTCTCTGCCCTACTGACAATATCCACTGCTCTACTGACACCATCCACTGCTCTACTGACACCATCCACTGCCCTACTGACACCATCCTCTGCTCTACTGACACCGTCCACTGCTCTAGTTATACCATCCACTGCTCTACTTAAACCGTCCACTGCCCTACTGACACCGTACTCTGCTCTACTGACACCGTCCACTGCTTTACTGACACAGTCCACTGCTCTACTGACACCGTCCTCTGCTCTACTGACACCGTCCACTGCCCTACAGGCACCATCCTCTGCTCTACTGGCACCATCCACTTCTCTACTGACACCACTCACTGCTCTACTGACACTGTCCACTGCTGTACTGACACCGTCCACTGCTCTACTGACACTGTCGACTGCCCTACTGACACCGTCCACTGTTCTACTGACACTGTTCACTTTTCTACTGACACTGTCCACTGCTCTACAGACACCATCCACTACCCTACAGACACCATCCTCTGCTCTATTAACACCGTCCTCTGCCCTACTGACACAATCCTCTGCTCTACTGACACCGTCCACTGCTCTACTGACACCGACCACTGCCCTACTGACACCATCCACGGCTCTACTGACAGCGTTAACTGCTCTACTGACACCGTCCACTGCTCTATTGACACCGTCCACTGCTCTACTGACACCGTCCACTGCTCTACTGACACCTTCCTCTGCTCCACTGACACCGTCCACTGCTCTACTGACACCGTCCACTGCTCTGCTGACACCTTCCTCTGCTCTACTGATACTGTCCACTGCTCTACTGACCCCTTCCTCTGCTCTACTGACACAGTCCACTGCTCTATTGACACCATTCACTGGTCTACTGACACCGTCCTCTGCTCTACTGACACCTTCCTCTGCTCCACTGACACCGTCCACTGCTCTACTGACACCGTCCACTGCTCTACTGACACCTTCCTCTATTCTACTGACACCGTCCACTGCTCTACTGACACCATCCACTGCTCTACTGACACCTTCCTCTTCTCCACTGACACCATCCACTGCTCTACTGACACCATCCACTCCTCTACTGACACCGTCCACTGCTCTACTGACACCTTCCTCTGTTCTACTGACACCTTCCTCTGTTCTACTGACACCGTCCACTGCTCTACTGAAACCGTCCACTGCTATACTGACACCTTGCTCTGCTGTACTGACACTGTCCACTGCTCTACTAACACCATCCATTGCTCTACTGACACCATCCACTGCTCTACTGACTCTGTCTACTGCTCTATTGACACCATCCACTGCTCTACTGACACCGTCCACTGCCCTACTGACACTGTACACTGCTCTATTGATATCATCCACTGCTCTACTGACACCGTCCACTGCTCTACTGACAACGTCCACTGCCCTACTGACACCGCCCACTGCTCTACTGACACCGTCCTCTGTCCTACAGACACCATCCACTGCTCTACTGACACCGTTCACTGCCCTACTAACACCGTCCACTGCTCTACTGACTGCGTCCACTGCTCTACTGACACCGTCCACTGCTCTACTGACACCATCCACTGCCCTACTGACACCATCCACTGCCCTACTGACACCATCCTCTGCTCTACTGACACCGTCCTCTGCTCTACTCACACCATCCTCTGCTCTACTGAAACTGCCCAATGCTCTACTGACACTGTCCAATGCCCTACTTTCACCATCCTCTGCTCTACTGACACCGTCCACTGCTTTATTGATATCATCCAGTGCCCTACTGGCACCATTCTCTGCCGTACTGACAATATCCACTGCTCTACTGATGCCGTCCACTGCTCTGCTGACACTGTCCACTGCTCTACTGACACCATCCACTGCTCTACTGACACCATCCACTGCTCTACTGACACCGTCCACTGCTCTACTGATATCATCCACTGCTCTACTGACACCATCCTCTGCTCTACTGACACCGTCCACTGCTCTACTGACACCATCCACTGCCCTACTGACACAGTCCTCTGCTCTACTGACACTGTCCACTGCTCTACTGACAACGTCCACTGCCCTACTGACACCGCCCACTGCTCTACTGACACCGTCCTCTGTCCTACAGACACCATCCACTGCTCTACTGACACCGTTCACTGCCCTACTAACACCGTCCACTGCTCTACTGACTGCGTCCACTGCTCTACTGACACCGTCCACTGCTCTACTGACACCATCCACTGCCCTACTGACACCATCCACTGCCCTACTGACACCATCCTCTGCTCTACTGACACCGTCCTCTGCTCTACTCACACCATCCTCTGCTCTACTGAAACTGCCCAATGCTCTACTGACACTGTCCAATGCCCTACTTTCACCATCCTCTGCTCTACTGACACCGTCCACTGCTTTATTGATATCATCCAGTGCCCTACTGGCACCATTCTCTGCCGTACTGACAATATCCACTGCTCTACTGATGCCGTCCACTGCTCTGCTGACACTGTCCACTGCTCTACTGACACCATCCACTGCTCTACTGACACCATCCACTGCTCTACTGACACCGTCCACTGCTCTACTGATATCATCCACTGCTCTACTGACACCATCCTCTGCTCTACTGACACCGTCCACTGCTCTACTGACACCATCCACTGCCCTACTGACACAGTCCTCTGCTCTACTGACACTGTCAGTAGAGGAGTGGATGGTGTCAGTAGAGCAGTGGATGGTGTCAGTGGAGAAGAGGAAGGTTTCAGTAGAGCAGTGGATGGTGTCAGTAGAGCAGTGGATGCTGTGAGTAGGGCACTTTTCCACCAGCATTGATACACCTGTGCCTGCCCCCCTTGAGGTTCATGACGGCATAGACTCTCTGGCCAATTTTGATTTTCAAAATCTCAAGGCTAAGTCCACATTAGAGAGCCTGCAGTCTGAATCCTCTGGGGGCATGTACGGCATATCCAAAGATACTACCTATACTGGTGACACATTTTTTTATCCTGTACATTTCAGAGGGAATGCAGTAGATATCTTTCAACAGGTTGTGGAGAAGGAACTCCTGTCTTTGAAAGAAACGATTGACAGTACTGCATCCCGAACGTTTAACAACATCAGTACGTCAGAAAGACAGGCTCTTGCAGATCTTAAAAATCGCAAAGATATTGTAATTAGAGAGGCAGACAAAGGGGGTGCTATAGTGGTACTTAATGACAGAGATTACATAACTGAAGCCTTACGGCAACTCAATGATTCTTCAACGTACCGCCCCCTTAAATCTGATCCCACTCCAGTTTTCAAGAGTAAACTCAAACATCTCTTGGACACAGGTGTGGAAATGGGAGTACGGACAAAAAAGGTCGCAGAGCACCTTTTAGTTGAACATCCAATTGTCCCTGTGTTTCATCATCTCCCCAAGATACACAAACCTGAGAGACCTGTAAGAGGTCGTCCAATAGTAGCAGGCATCGGTTCACTTCTAGAGAGATTAGGTGAATGGGTAGACCAATATTTGCAACCTTTAGTGACAAGACTGCCGGGCTATATAAAAGACACAGCATCAATCCTAAAGCATATAAATGAAGTCCACTGGGCAGAGCATTTTTTGTGGGTTACTCTAGATGTTAAGTCTCTCTATTCATGCATACCACATCATCTTGCTCTAGATGCACTACAATATCACTTGTCCAAATATAGCTTTTATGGTCCTCAGCTCAAAGAATTTATTATTATGGCTGTTACTTTTCTATTACAACATAATTACTTCTTCTTTCACGATTCCTTCTATGTACAATGCTGTGGAGCCTCCATGGGAGCAAAATTTTCTCAATCGTTAGCTAATTTATACATGGGATGGTGGGAAGAATGTTTTCTTTTTTCACATCTCAATATCTATGCACCCCACATCCATTGGTATGGGCGATACATAGACGATCTGATCTTAATTTGGAATCATGCAGATTCCTCTTTAACTTCTTTTGTTTCATACCTTAACAATAACAGCCTTAATCTTGAATTCTCTCATGTGAGCAATAAGATCATGATTGATTTTCTAGATATCACACTCAGGGGTGACCCTAGCACTGGTCTTATAAATACTGGAACCTTCCGCAAACCTACTGCCGGAAATTCCTTACTTCTGGCCTCCAGCTGCCATCCACCCCACACCATTCGTTCCATCCCGGTGGGTGAGTTTATTAGAGCTAAGCGCAACTGTTCCACCCCGGAAAGTTTTCAGCTAGAATGCTCTAACATCTCAAAACGATTAAGCGATAGAGGCTATCAGAAGTGGCATATCAATAGAGCCATTTCCATAGCCTCAGAGAAGGACAGGTACAATCTATTGCATAACAGAGAGAAATCCCCTTGCCCTTCAAAATATACACAACATAAAAATCAAAAGAACAAGGACAAGAGTTCCATTACCTTTGTCACCACTTTCTCCAAAGAGTTTAATCAGATCAAACAGATTATAAATAAACATCTTCCCATTCTCTATGGTGACAAGGACCTAATTGATGTGCTTTCCAAAGGGTGTAATTTCTCTTGTCGTCGTGCCCCAACTTTAGGTAACTCCTTGTCGCCCAGTTTACACCAAACCACCACTACTTCCAAAACGTGGCTCAGCACTAATGGCTCGTATAGTTGTGGTTTAAATACTTGTAGGTATTGTAACAAACATAACAAGAATCACAAGTCTATCACCTCGTACCATAATAATAAGGTATTTCCTATTAAGGACTTTATAAATTGTAGTACTCAATATGTAGTCTACGTGATAGAATGTGATGTTTGCAAATTACAATATGTAGGATGCACCACTAGGCCCCTTCGCACAAGGATCAGCGAACATTACAACGGAGCAGCATACAGTAATGAGAGAAGGTTATCCAATGTATCTAAACACTTTAAATTCATACATGATGGTAACATGGATTCCTTCTCTTTCTCTGCAGTTCAAAAAATCAAAATGTCGGTACGTGGAGGAGACAAGCACAGAAAGCTACTGGAACAGGAAGTTAAGTGGATTTTCCTGTTGGGGACACGTATCCCCACAGGCATGAACCACAGATGGGATGTGGATCTATTTCTCAAATGACACCTTCCTATTACATTTTCAGTTTTATTGTCACCTGCTTCAGTATTTGTCTTTTTGTCCCAGTGTGTTCCTCTAGTGCTTGTTTCCTGCCCTTTAAACGGAAGATGGGAAGGGGGGAGGAGGAGAGGAAGGAAGGAAGGAGAGAGGGGGGGAGGAGAAAAAGAGAATAGAAAGAAAAAAAATTTTTTTTTTTTAATTTTAAATTTTTTTTTTTGATCCTGCCATTAACTGCATCCCCTTTTTCATTAACTGATGCCCTTTTTTTTTTTTTCCTGTTACTAATTGTATCCCTTTCTTCTGATTCTGCCTTATATTTCATACCCCTCCCTCCCCCCCCCTTCCATCCCTCCTTCTTCAATCATTAAATTTTTTTTTTTTTTTTTTTTTTTTCTTCCTTCTTTTTGATCCTGCCATCAACTGCATCTTTCCTCTTTGATCCTGACACAATTCCATCCCTCCTTCTTCAATCATTGAATATTTTTTTTTTTTTCCCTTCTTTTGATCCTGCCATTAATCTTGACTTTAGATTTTGTTGCTACTACATTTTATTTGAACACTTTGAACATTTTCCTTTCCTTTAAGGAACATATTTCTCCCTTTGAGTAATAAGGTCTCAATATCTCATGTAGCATTTTTTCTACACATTACTTTTTGGCTCAACAAAATAACTTTTTATATTGCCTTTTTTCCCTCTCCCTCTTCTCATGCTGGCTAAAAACGGGTGTAGTCACTAACCACTTGAATAATGGGTATCAATCAAATATGTTAATTTTCTGTGACACCAACCTGATAGGCCAATTTTGTAGAGATGGAGTTTGCATGTGTGTATGTGAGTATATATATATTTTGCCATATCTGTTTCAAACTAGCTACGACTAAGGCTTTTGCCGAAACGCGTCAGTTTTATTGTCACTCTGATGTACCAATAAACGTCACTTCAAGGATTACAGTTTTGCCGGCTCTTCCTATTACTGTTGCATTGGAGTGTGTTGGGACACATCGAGCCTCGGCACCTGTGAGTGGACCTGGTGTATTGATCAAGTTGTCCCTGCAGAGAGCGCTGTTATCTTTCTTCTTTTTCACTGCTCTACTGACACCTTCCTCTATTCTACTGACACCGTCCACTGCCCTACTCACAGCATCCACTGCTCTACTGACACCATCCACTGCTCTACTGAAACCTTCCTCTTCTCCACTGACACCATCCACTGCTCTACTGACACCGTCCACTGCTCTACTGACACCGTCCACTGCCCTACTCACAGCATCCACTGCTCTACTGACACCATCCACTGCTCTACTGAAACCTTCCTCTTCTCCACTGACACCATCCACTGCTCTACTGACACCATCCACTCCTCTACTGACACCGTCCACTGCTCTACTGACACCTTCCTCTGTTCTACTGACACCATCCACTGCTCTACTGAAACCGTCCACTGCTCTACTGACACCGTCCACTGCTCTACTGACACCGTCCACTGCTCTACTGAAACCATCCACTGCTCTACTAACACCGTCCACTGCTCTATTGACAACATCCACTGCTCTACTGACACCACTCACTGCTCTAATGACACCGTAAACTACTCTTGATATCATCCACTGCTCTACTGACACTGTCCACTGCAGTACTGACACCATCCACTGCTCTACTGACAGCGTCAACTGCTCTAATGACACCGTCCACTGCTCTATTGACACCGTCCACTGCTCTACTGACACCGTCCACTGCTCGGCTGACACCTTCCTCTGCTCTACTGATACTGTCTACTGCTCTACTGACCCCTTCCTCTGCTCTACTGACACAGTCCACTGCTCTACTGACACCATTCACTGCTCTACTGACACTGTCGACTGCCCTACTGACACTGTCCACTGTTCTACTGACACTGTTCACTTTTCTACTGACATTGTCCACTGCTCTACAGACACCATCCACTACCCTACAGACACCATCCTCTGCTCTATTAACACCGTCCTCTGCTCTACTGACACAATCCTCTGCTCTACTGACACCGTCCACTGCTCTACTGACACCGACCACTGCCCTACTGACACCATCCACTGCTCTACTGACAGCGTCAACTGCTCTACTGACACCGTCCACTGCTCTACTGACACCGTCCACTGCTCTATTGACACCGTCCACTGCTCTACTGACACCGTCCACTGCTCGGCTGACACCTTCCTCTGCTCTACTGATACTGTCTACTGCTCTACTGACCCCTTCCTCTGCTCTACTGACACAGTCCACTGCTCTACTGACACCATTCACTGGTCTACTGACACCATCCTCTGCTCTACTGACACCTTCCTCTGCTCCACTGACACCGTCCACTGCTCTACTGACACCGTCCACTGCTCTACTGACACCTTTCTCTATTCTACTGACACCGTCCACTGCCCTACTCACAGCATCCACTGCTCTACTGACACCATCCACTGCTCTACTGAAACCTTCCTCTTCTCCACTGACACCATCCACTGCTCTACTGACACCATCCACTCCTCTACTGACACCGTCCACTGCTCTACTGACACCTTCCTCTGTTCTACTGACACCGTCCACTGCTCTACTGACACCATCCACTGCTCTACTGAAACCGTCCACTGCTCTACTGACACCGTCCACTGCTCTACTGAAACCATCCACTGCCCTACTGACACCATCCTCTGCTCTACTAACACCGTCCACTGCTCTATTGACAACATCCACTGCTCTACTGACACCGTAAACTACTCTTGATATCATCCACTGCTCTACTGACACCGTCCACTGCTCTACTGACACTGTCGACTGCCCTACTGACACTGTCCACTGTTCTACTGACACTGTCCACTGTTCTACTGACACTGTTCACTTTTCTACTGACATTGTCCACTGCTCTACAGACACCATCCACTACCCTACTGACACAATCCTCTGCTCTACTGACACCGTCCACTGCTCTACTGACACCGACCACTGCCCTACTGACACCATCCACTGCTCTACTGACAGCGTCAACTGCTCTACTGACACCGTCCACTGCTCTATTGACACCGTCCACTGCTCTACTGACACCGTCCACTGCTCGGCTGACACCTTCCTCTGCTCTACTGATACTGTCTACTGCTCTACTGACCCCTTCCTCTGCTCTACTGACACCATTCACTGGTCTACTGACACCGTCCTCTGCTCTACTGACACCTTCCTCTGCTCCACTGACACCGTCCACTGCTCTACTGACACCGTCCACTGCTCTACTGACACCTTCCTCTATTCTACTGACACCGTCCACTGCCCTACTCACAGCATCCACTGCTCTACTGACACCATCCACTGCTCTACTGAAACCTTCCTCTTCTCCACTGACACCATCCACTGCTCTACTGACACCATCCACTCCTCTACTGACACCGTCCACTGCTCTACTGACACCTTCCTCTGTTCTACTGACACCGTCCACTGCTCTACTGACACCATCCACTGCTCTACTGAAACCGTCCACGGCTCTACTGACACCGTCCACTGCTCTACTGACACCGTCCACTGCTCTACTGAAACCATCCACTGCCCTACTGACACCATCCTCTGCTCTACTAACACCGTCCACTGCTCTATTGACAACATCCACTGCTCTACTGACACCGTCCACTGCCCTACTGACACTGTACACTGCTCTATTGATATCATCCACTGCTCTACTGACACCGTCCACTGCTCTACTGACAACGTCCACTGCCCTACTGACACCGCCCACTGCTCTACTGACACCGTCCTCTGTCCTACAGACACCATCCTCTGCTCTACTAACACCATCCACTGCTCTACTGACACCATCCACTGCCCTACTGACACCGTCCACTGCCCTACTGACACCATCCTCTGCTCTACTAACACCGTCCACTGCTCTACTGACACCGTTCACTGCCCTACTAACACCGTCCACTGCTCTACTGACAGCGTCCACTGCTCTACTGACAGCGTCCACTGCTCTACTGACACCGTCCACTGCTCTACTGACACCATCCACTGCCCTACTGACACCATCCACTGCCCTACTGACACCATCCTCTGCTCTACTGACACCGTCCTCTGCTCTACTCACACCATCCTCTGCTCTACTGAAACTGCCCAATGCTCTACTGACACTGTCCAATGCCCTACTTTCACCATCCTCTGCTCTACTGACACCGTCCACTGCTTTATTGATATCATCCAGTGCCCTACTGGCACCATTCTCTGCCCTACTGACAATATCCACTGCTCTACTGACACCATCAACTGCTCTACTGATGCCGTCCACTGCTCTGCTGACACCGTCCACTGCTCTACTGACACTGACCACTGCCCTACTGACACCATCCACTGCTCTACTGACACCATCCACTGCTCTACTGACACCATCCACTGCCCTACTGACACCGTCCTCTGCTCTACTGACACTGTCCACTGCTCTACTGACACCGTCCACTGCTCTACTGATATCATCCACTGCTCTACTGACACCATCCACTGCTCTACTGACACCGTCCACTGCTCTACTGACACCATCCACTGCCCTACTGACACCGTCCACTGCTCTAGTTATACCATCCACTGCTCTACTTAAACTGTCCACTGCCCTACTGACACCGTACTCTGCTCTACTGACACCGTCCACTGCTTTACTGACACAGTCCACTGCTCTACTGACTCTGTCCACTGCCCTACTGACACAGTCCACTGCTCTACTGACACCGTCCTCTGCTCTACTGACACAGTCCACTGCTCTACTGACACCGTCCTCTGCTCTACTGACACCGTCCACTGCCCTAAGGCACCATCCTCTGCTCTACTGGCACCATCCACTTCTCTACTGACACCACTCACTGCTCTACTGACACCGTAAACTACTCTATTGATATCATCCACTGCTCTACTGACACTGTCCACTGCTGTATTGACACCGTCCACTGCTCTACTGACACTGTCGACTGCCCTACTGACACCGTCCACTGCTCTACTGACACCGTCCACTGCTCTACTGACACCATCCACTCCTCTACTGACACCTTCCTCTGTTCTACTGACACCTTCCTCTGTTCTACTGACACCGTCCACTGCTCTACTGACACCATCCACTGCTCTACTGAAACCGTCCACTGCTATACTGACACCTTGCTCTGCTGTACTGACACTGTCCACTGCTCTACTAACACCGTCCATTGCTCTACTGACACCATCCACTGCTCTACTGACTCTGTCTACTGCCCTACAGACGCTGTCCACTGCTCTATTGACACCATCCACTGCTCTACTGACACCGTCCACTGCCCTACTGACACTGTACACTGCTCTATTGATATCATCCACTGCTCTACTGACACCGTCTACTGCTCTACTGACACCGTCCACTGCTCTACTGACAACGTCCACTGCCCTACTGACACCGCCCACTGCTCTACTGACACCGTCCTCTGTCCTACAGACACCATCCTCTGCTCTACTAACACCGTCCACTGCTCTACTGACACCATCCACTGCCCTACTGACACCGTCCACTGCCCTACTGACACCATCCTCTGCTCTACTAACACCGTCCACTGCTCTACTGACACCATTCACTGCCCTACTAACACCGTCCACTGCTCTACTGACAGCGTCCACTGCTCTACTGACACCGTCCACTGCTCTACTGACACCGTCCACTGCTCTACTGAAACCATCCACTGCCCTACTGACACCATCCACTGCCCTACTGACACCATCCTCTGCTCTACTACCACCGTCCACTGCTCTATTGACAACATCCACTGCTTTACTGACACCGTCCACTGCCCTACTGACACTGTACACTGCTCTATTGATATCATCCACTGCTCTACTGACACCGTCTACTGCTCTACTGACACCGTCCACTGCTCTACTGACAACGTCCACTGCCCTACTGACACCGCCCACTGCTCTACTGACACCGTCCTCTGTCCTACAGACACCATCCTCTGCTCTACTAACACCATCCACTGCTCTACTGACACCATCCACTGCCCTACTGACACCGTCCACTGCCCTACTGACACCATCCTCTGCTCTACTAACACCGTCCACTGCTCTACTGACACCGTTCACTGCCCTATTAACACCGTCCACTGCTCTACTGACAGCGTCCACTGCTCTACTGACAGCGTCCACTGCTCTACTGACACCGTCCACTGTTCTACTGACACCATCCACTGCCCTACTGACACCATCCACTGCCCTACTGACACCATCCTCTGCTCTACTGACACCGTCCTCTGCTCTACTCACACCATCCTCTTCTCTACTGATACTGCCCAATGCTCTACTGACACCGTCCACTGTTCTACTGACACCATCCACTGCCCTACTGACACCATCCACTGCCCTACTTTCACCATCCTCTGCTCTACTGACACCGTCCATTGCTTTATTGATATCATCCAGTGCCCTACTGGCACCATTCTCTGCCTTACTGACAATATCCACTGCTCTACTGACACCATAAACTGCTCTACTGATGCCGTCCACTGCTCTGCTGACACCGTCCACTGCTCTACTGACACTGACCACTGCCCTACTGACACCATCCACTGCTCTACTGACACCATCCATTGCTCTACTGACACCATCCACTGCCCTACTGACACCATCCTCTGCTCTACTGACACCGTCCACTGCTCTACTGACACCGTCCACTGCTCTACTGACACCGTCCACTGCTCTACTGATATCATCCACTGCTCTACTGACACCATCCTCTGCTCTACTGACACCGTCCACTGCTCTACTGACACCATCCACTGCCCTACTGACACAGTCCTCTGCTCTGCTGACACCGTCCACTGCTCTAGTTATACCATCCACTGCTCTACTTAAACCGTCCACTACCCTACTGACACCATACTCTGCTCTACTGACACCGTCCACTGCTTTACTGACACAGTCCACTGCTCTACTGACTCTGTCCACTGCCCTACTGACACAGTCCACTGCTCTACTGACACCGTCCTCTGCTCTACTGACACCGTCCACTGCCCTACAGGCACCATCCTCTGCTCTACTGGCACCATCCACTGCTCTATTAACACCGTCCTCTGCCCTACTGACACAATCCTCTGCTCTACTGACACCGTCCACTGCTCTACTGACACCGACCACTGCCCTACTGACACCATCCACTGCTCTACTGACAGCGTCAACTGCTCTACTGACACCGACCACTGCTCTATTGACACCGTCCACTGCTCTACTGACACCGTCCACTGCTCTACTGACACCGTCCACTGCTCTACTGACACCTTCCTCTGCTCCTCTGACACCGTCCACTGCTCTACTGACACCGTCCACTGCTCTGCTGACACCTTCCTCTGCTCTACTGATACTGTCCACTGCTCTACTGACCCCTTCCTCTGCTCTACTGACACAGTCCACTGCTCTACTGACACCATTCACTGGTCTACTGACACCGTCCACTGCTCTACTGACACCTTCCTCTGCTCCACTGACACCGTCCACTGCTCTACTGACACCGTCCACTGCTCTACTGACACCTTCCTCTATTCTACTGACACCGTCCACTGCCCTACTCACAGCATCCACTGCTCTACTGACACCATCCACTGCTCTACTGACACCTTCCTCTTCTCCACTGACACCATCCACTGCTCTACTGACACCATCCACTCCTCTACTGACACCGTCCACTGCTCTACTGACACCTTCCTCTGTTCTACTGACACCTTCCTCTGTTCTACTGACACCGTCCACTGCTCTACTGACACCATCCACTGCTCTACTGAAACCGTCCACTGCTATACTGACACCTTGCTCTGCTGTACTGACACTGTCCACTGCTCTACTAACACCGTCCATTGCTCTACTGACACCATCCACTGCTCTACTGACTGTGTCTACTGCCCTACAGACGCCGTCCACTGCTCTATTGACACCATCCACTGCCCTACTGACACTGTACACTGCTCTATTGATATCATCCACTGCTCTACTGACACCGTCTACTGTTCTACTGACACCGTCTACTGTTCTACTGACACCGTCCACTGCTCTACTGACAACGTCCACTGCCCTACTGACACCGCCCACTGCTCTACTGACACCGTCCTCTGTCCTACAGACACCATCCTCTGCTCTACTAACACCGTCCACTGCTCTACTGACACCGTCCTCTGCTCTACTGACACCGTCCACTGCCCTAAGGCACCATCCTCTGCTCTACTGGCACCATCCACTTCTCTACTGACACCACTCACTGCTCTACTGACACCGTAAACTACTCTATTGATATCATCCACTGCTCTACTGACACTGTCCACTGCTGTATTGACACCGTCCACTGCTCTACTGACACTGTCGACTGCCCTACTGACACCGTCCACTGCTCTACTGACACCGTCCACTGCTCTACTGACACCATCCACTCCTCTACTGACACCTTCCTCTGTTCTACTGACACCTTCCTCTGTTCTACTGACACCGTCCACTGCTCTACTGACACCATCCACTGCTCTACTGAAACCGTCCACTGCTATACTGACACCTTGCTCTGCTGTACTGACACTGTCCACTGCTCTACTAACACCGTCCATTGCTCTACTGACACCATCCACTGCTCTACTGACTCTGTCTACTGCCCTACAGACGCTGTCCACTGCTCTATTGACACCATCCACTGCTCTACTGACACCGTCCACTGCCCTACTGACACTGTACACTGCTCTATTGATATCATCCACTGCTCTACTGACACCGTCTACTGCTCTACTGACACCGTCCACTGCTCTACTGACAACGTCCACTGCCCTACTGACACCGCCCACTGCTCTACTGACACCGTCCTCTGTCCTACAGACACCATCCTCTGCTCTACTAACACCATCCACTGCTCTACTGACACCATCCACTGCCCTACTGACACCGTCCACTGCCCTACTGACACCATCCTCTGCTCTACTAACACCGTCCACTGCTCTACTGACACCGTTCACTGCCCTACTAACACCGTCCACTGCTCTACTGACAGCGTCCACTGCTCTACTGACAGCGTCCACTGCTCTACTGACACCGTCCACTGCTCTACTGACACCATCCACTGCCCTACTGACACCATCCACTGCCCTACTGACACCATCCTCTGCTCTACTGACACCGTCCTCTGCTCTACTCACACCATCCTCTGCTCTACTGAAACTGCCCAATGCTCTACTGACACTGTCCAATGCCCTACTTTCACCATCCTCTGCTCTACTGACACCGTCCACTGCTTTATTGATATCATCCAGTGCCCTACTGGCACCATTCTCTGCCCTACTGACAATATCCACTGCTCTACTGACACCATCAACTGCTCTACTGATGCCGTCCACTGCTCTGCTGACACCGTCCACTGCTCTACTGACACTGACCACTGCCCTACTGACACCATCCACTGCTCTACTGACACCATCCACTGCTCTACTGACACCATCCACTGCCCTACTGACACCGTCCTCTGCTCTACTGACACTGTCCACTGCTCTACTGACACCGTCCACTGCTCTACTGATATCATCCACTGCTCTACTGACACCATCCACTGCTCTACTGACACCGTCCACTGCTCTACTGACACCATCCACTGCCCTACTGACACCGTCCACTGCTCTAGTTATACCATCCACTGCTCTACTTAAACTGTCCACTGCCCTACTGACACCGTACTCTGCTCTACTGACACCGTCCACTGCTTTACTGACACAGTCCACTGCTCTACTGACTCTGTCCACTGCCCTACTGACACAGTCCACTGCTCTACTGACACCGTCCTCTGCTCTACTGACACAGTCCACTGCTCTACTGACACCGTCCTCTGCTCTACTGACACCGTCCACTGCCCTAAGGCACCATCCTCTGCTCTACTGGCACCATCCACTTCTCTACTGACACCACTCACTGCTCTACTGACACCGTAAACTACTCTATTGATATCATCCACTGCTCTACTGACACTGTCCACTGCTGTATTGACACCGTCCACTGCTCTACTGACACTGTCGACTGCCCTACTGACACCGTCCACTGCTCTACTGACACCGTCCACTGCTCTACTGACACCATCCACTCCTCTACTGACACCTTCCTCTGTTCTACTGACACCTTCCTCTGTTCTACTGACACCGTCCACTGCTCTACTGACACCATCCACTGCTCTACTGAAACCGTCCACTGCTATACTGACACCTTGCTCTGCTGTACTGACACTGTCCACTGCTCTACTAACACCGTCCATTGCTCTACTGACACCATCCACTGCTCTACTGACTCTGTCTACTGCCCTACAGACGCTGTCCACTGCTCTATTGACACCATCCACTGCTCTACTGACACCGTCCACTGCCCTACTGACACTGTACACTGCTCTATTGATATCATCCACTGCTCTACTGACACCGTCTACTGCTCTACTGACACCGTCCACTGCTCTACTGACAACGTCCACTGCCCTACTGACACCGCCCACTGCTCTACTGACACCGTCCTCTGTCCTACAGACACCATCCTCTGCTCTACTAACACCGTCCACTGCTCTACTGACACCATCCACTGCCCTACTGACACCGTCCACTGCCCTACTGACACCATCCTCTGCTCTACTAACACCGTCCACTGCTCTACTGACACCATTCACTGCCCTACTAACACCGTCCACTGCTCTACTGACAGCGTCCACTGCTCTACTGACACCGTCCACTGCTCTACTGACACCGTCCACTGCTCTACTGAAACCATCCACTGCCCTACTGACACCATCCACTGCCCTACTGACACCATCCTCTGCTCTACTACCACCGTCCACTGCTCTATTGACAACATCCACTGCTTTACTGACACCGTCCACTGCCCTACTGACACTGTACACTGCTCTATTGATATCATCCACTGCTCTACTGACACCGTCTACTGCTCTACTGACACCGTCCACTGCTCTACTGACAACGTCCACTGCCCTACTGACACCGCCCACTGCTCTACTGACACCGTCCTCTGTCCTACAGACACCATCCTCTGCTCTACTAACACCATCCACTGCTCTACTGACACCATCCACTGCCCTACTGACACCGTCCACTGCCCTACTGACACCATCCTCTGCTCTACTAACACCGTCCACTGCTCTACTGACACCGTTCACTGCCCTATTAACACCGTCCACTGCTCTACTGACAGCGTCCACTGCTCTACTGACAGCGTCCACTGCTCTACTGACACCGTCCACTGTTCTACTGACACCATCCACTGCCCTACTGACACCATCCACTGCCCTACTGACACCATCCTCTGCTCTACTGACACCGTCCTCTGCTCTACTCACACCATCCTCTTCTCTACTGATACTGCCCAATGCTCTACTGACACCGTCCACTGTTCTACTGACACCATCCACTGCCCTACTGACACCATCCACTGCCCTACTTTCACCATCCTCTGCTCTACTGACACCGTCCATTGCTTTATTGATATCATCCAGTGCCCTACTGGCACCATTCTCTGCCTTACTGACAATATCCACTGCTCTACTGACACCATAAACTGCTCTACTGATGCCGTCCACTGCTCTGCTGACACCGTCCACTGCTCTACTGACACTGACCACTGCCCTACTGACACCATCCACTGCTCTACTGACACCATCCATTGCTCTACTGACACCATCCACTGCCCTACTGACACCATCCTCTGCTCTACTGACACCGTCCACTGCTCTACTGACACCGTCCACTGCTCTACTGACACCGTCCACTGCTCTACTGATATCATCCACTGCTCTACTGACACCATCCTCTGCTCTACTGACACCGTCCACTGCTCTACTGACACCATCCACTGCCCTACTGACACAGTCCTCTGCTCTGCTGACACCGTCCACTGCTCTAGTTATACCATCCACTGCTCTACTTAAACCGTCCACTACCCTACTGACACCATACTCTGCTCTACTGACACCGTCCACTGCTTTACTGACACAGTCCACTGCTCTACTGACTCTGTCCACTGCCCTACTGACACAGTCCACTGCTCTACTGACACCGTCCTCTGCTCTACTGACACCGTCCACTGCCCTACAGGCACCATCCTCTGCTCTACTGGCACCATCCACTGCTCTATTAACACCGTCCTCTGCCCTACTGACACAATCCTCTGCTCTACTGACACCGTCCACTGCTCTACTGACACCGACCACTGCCCTACTGACACCATCCACTGCTCTACTGACAGCGTCAACTGCTCTACTGACACCGACCACTGCTCTATTGACACCGTCCACTGCTCTACTGACACCGTCCACTGCTCTACTGACACCGTCCACTGCTCTACTGACACCTTCCTCTGCTCCTCTGACACCGTCCACTGCTCTACTGACACCGTCCACTGCTCTGCTGACACCTTCCTCTGCTCTACTGATACTGTCCACTGCTCTACTGACCCCTTCCTCTGCTCTACTGACACAGTCCACTGCTCTACTGACACCATTCACTGGTCTACTGACACCGTCCACTGCTCTACTGACACCTTCCTCTGCTCCACTGACACCGTCCACTGCTCTACTGACACCGTCCACTGCTCTACTGACACCTTCCTCTATTCTACTGACACCGTCCACTGCCCTACTCACAGCATCCACTGCTCTACTGACACCATCCACTGCTCTACTGACACCTTCCTCTTCTCCACTGACACCATCCACTGCTCTACTGACACCATCCACTCCTCTACTGACACCGTCCACTGCTCTACTGACACCTTCCTCTGTTCTACTGACACCTTCCTCTGTTCTACTGACACCGTCCACTGCTCTACTGACACCATCCACTGCTCTACTGAAACCGTCCACTGCTATACTGACACCTTGCTCTGCTGTACTGACACTGTCCACTGCTCTACTAACACCGTCCATTGCTCTACTGACACCATCCACTGCTCTACTGACTGTGTCTACTGCCCTACAGACGCCGTCCACTGCTCTATTGACACCATCCACTGCTCTACTGACACCGTCCACTGCCCTACTGACACTGTACACTGCTCTATTGATATCATCCACTGCTCTACTGACACCGTCTACTGTTCTACTGACACCGTCTACTGTTCTACTGACACCGTCCACTGCTCTACTGACAACGTCCACTGCCCTACTGACACCGCCCACTGCTCTACTGACACCGTCCTCTGTCCTACAGACACCATCCTCTGCTCTACTAACACCGTCCACTGCTCTACTGACACCGTCCTCTGCTCTACTGACACCGTCCACTGCCCTAAGGCACCATCCTCTGCTCTACTGGCACCATCCACTTCTCTACTGACACCACTCACTGCTCTACTGACACCGTAAACTACTCTATTGATATCATCCACTGCTCTACTGACACTGTCCACTGCTGTATTGACACCGTCCACTGCTCTACTGACACTGTCGACTGCCCTACTGACACCGTCCACTGCTCTACTGACACCGTCCACTGCTCTACTGACACCATCCACTCCTCTACTGACACCTTCCTCTGTTCTACTGACACCTTCCTCTGTTCTACTGACACCGTCCACTGCTCTACTGACACCATCCACTGCTCTACTGAAACCGTCCACTGCTATACTGACACCTTGCTCTGCTGTACTGACACTGTCCACTGCTCTACTAACACCGTCCATTGCTCTACTGACACCATCCACTGCTCTACTGACTCTGTCTACTGCCCTACAGACGCTGTCCACTGCTCTATTGACACCATCCACTGCTCTACTGACACCGTCCACTGCCCTACTGACACTGTACACTGCTCTATTGATATCATCCACTGCTCTACTGACACCGTCTACTGCTCTACTGACACCGTCCACTGCTCTACTGACAACGTCCACTGCCCTACTGACACCGCCCACTGCTCTACTGACACCGTCCTCTGTCCTACAGACACCATCCTCTGCTCTACTAACACCGTCCACTGCTCTACTGACACCATCCACTGCCCTACTGACACCGTCCACTGCCCTACTGACACCATCCTCTGCTCTACTAACACCGTCCACTGCTCTACTGACACCATTCACTGCCCTACTAACACCGTCCACTGCTCTACTGACAGCGTCCACTGCTCTACTGACACCGTCCACTGCTCTACTGACACCGTCCACTGCTCTACTGAAACCATCCACTGCCCTACTGACACCATCCACTGCCCTACTGACACCATCCTCTGCTCTACTACCACCGTCCACTGCTCTATTGATATCATCCACTGCTCTACTGACACTGTCTACTGCTCTACTGACACCGTCCACTGCTCTACTGACAACATCCACTGCCCTACTGACACCGCCCACTGCTCTACTGACACCGTCCTCTGTCCTACAGACACCATCCTCTGCTCTACTAACACCATCCACTGCTCTACTGACACCATCCACTGCCCTACTGACACCGTCCACTGCCCTACTGACACCATCCTCTGCTCTACTAACACCGTCCACTGCTCTACTGACACCGTTCACTGCCCTATTAACACCGTCCACTGCTCTACTGACAGCGTCCACTGCTCTACTGACAGCGTCCACTGCTCTACTGACACCGTCCACTGTTCTACTGACACCATCCACTTCCCTACTGACACCATCCACTGCCCTACTGACACCATCCTCTGCTCTACTGACACCGTCCTCTGCTCTACTCACACCATCCTCTTCTCTACTGATACTGCCCAATGCTCTACTGACACTGTCCACTGCCCTACTTTCACCATCCTCTGCTCTACTGACACCGTCCATTGCTTTATTGATATCATCCAGTGCCCTACTGGCACCATTCTCTGCCTTACTGACAATATCCACTGCTCTACTGACACCATAAACTGCTCTACTGATGCCGTCCACTGCTCTGCTGACACCGTCCACTGCTCTACTGACACTGACCACTGCCCTACTGACACCATCCACTGCTCTACTGACACCATCCATTGCTCTACTGACACCATCCATTGCTCTACTGACACCATCCACTGCCCTACTGACACCATCCTCTGCTCTACTGACACCGTCCACTGCTCTACTGACACCGTCCACTGCTCTACTGACACCGTCCACTGCTCTACTGACACCGTCCACTGCTCTACTGATATCATCCACTGCTCTACTGACACCATCCTCTGCTCTACTGACACCGTCCACTGCTCTACTGACACCATCCACTGCCCTACTGACACAGTCCTCTGCTCTGCTGACACCGTCCACTGCTCTAGTTATACCATCCACTGCTCTACTTAAACCGTCCACTACCCTACTGACACCATACTCTGCTCTACTGACACCGTCCACTGCTTTACTGACACAGTCCACTGCTCTACTGACTCTGTCCACTGCCCTACTGACACAGTCCACTGCTCTACTGACACCGTCCTCTGCTCTACTGACACCGTCCACTGCCCTACAGGCACCATCCTCTGCTCTACTGGCACCATCCACTGCTCTATTAACACCGTCCTCTGCCCTACTGACACAATCCTCTGCTCTACTGACACCGTCCACTGCTCTACTGACACCGACCACTGCCCTACTGACACCATCCACTGCTCTACTGACAGCGTCAACTGCTCTACTGACACCGACCACTGCTCTATTGACACCGTCCACTGCTCTACTGACACCGTCCACTGCTCTACTGACACCGTCCACTGCTCTACTGACACCGTCCACTGCTCTACTGACACCTTCCTCTGCTCCTCTGACACCGTCCACTGCTCTACTGACACCGTCCACTGCTCTGCTGACACCTTCCTCTGCTCTACTGATACTGTCCACTGCTCTACTGACCCCTTCCTCTGCTCTACTGACACAGTCCACTGCTCTACTGACACCATTCACTGGTCTACTGACACCGTCCACTGCTCTACTGACACCTTCCTCTGCTCCACTGACACCTTCCTCTATTCTACTGACACCGTCCACTGCCCTACTCACAGCATCCACTGCTCTACTGACACCATCCACTGCTCTACTGACACCTTCCTCTTCTCCACTGACACCATCCACTGCTCTACTGACACCATCCACTCCTCTACTGACACCGTCCACTGCTCTACTGACACCTTCCTCTGTTCTACTGACACCTTCCTCTGTTCTACTGACACCGTCCACTGCTCTACTGACACCATCCACTGCTCTACTGAAACCGTCCACTGCTATACTGACACCTTGCTCTGCTGTACTGACTCTGTCCACTGCTCTACTAACACCGTCCATTGCTCTACTGACACCATCCACTGCTCTACTGACTGTGTCTACTGCCCTACAGACGCCGTCCACTGCTCTATTGACACCATCCACTGCTCTACTGACACCGTCCACTGCCCTACTGACACTGTACACTGCTCTATTGATATCATCCACTGCTCTACTGACACCGTCTACTGTTCTACTGACACCGTCTACTGTTCTACTGACACCGTCCACTGCTCTACTGACAACGTCCACTGCCCTACTGACACCGCCCACTGCTCTACTGACACCGTCCTCTGTCCTACAGACACCATCCTCTGCTCTACTAACACCGTCCACTGCTCTACTGACACCATCCACTGCTCTACTAACACCGTCCACTGCTCTACTGACACCATCCACTGCCCTACTGACACCGTCCACTGCCCTACTGACACCATCCTCTGCTCTAACACCGTCCACTGCTCTACTGACACCGTTCACTGCCCTACTAACACCATCCACTGCCTAACTGACAGCGTCCACTGCTCTACTGACACGGTCCACTTTCTACTGACACCGTCCACTGCTCTACTGAAACCATCCACTGCCCTACTGACACCATCCACTGCCCTACTGACACCATCCTCTGCTCTACTAACACCGTCCACTGCTCTATTGACAACATCCACTGCTCTACTGACACCGTCCACTGCCCTACTGACACTGTACACTGCTCTATTGATATCATCCACTGCTCTACTGACACCGTCCACTGCTCTACTGACAACGTCCACTGCCCTACTGACACCGCCCACTGCTCTACTGACACCGTCCTCTGTCCTACAGACACCATCCTCTGCTCTACTAACACCATCCACTGCTCTACTGACACCATCCACTGCCCTACTGACACCGTCCACTGCCCTACTGACACCATCCTCTGCTCTACTAACACCGTCCACTGCTCTACTGACACCGTTCACTGCCCTACTAACACCGTCCACTGCTCTACTGACAGCGTCCACTGCTCTACTGACAGCGTCCACTGCTCTACTGAAACCGTCCACTGCTCTACTGACACCATCCACTGCCCTACTGACACCATCCACTGCCCTACTGACACCATCCTCTGCTCTACTGACACCGTCCTCTGCTCTACTCACACCATCCTCTGCTCTACTGAAACTGCCCAATGCTCTACTGACACTGTCCACTGCCCTACTTTCACCATCCTCTGCTCTACTGACACCGTCCACTGCTTTATTGATATCATCCAGTGCCCTACTGGCACCATTCTCTGCCCTACTGACAATATCCACTGCTCTACTGACACCATCAACTGCTCTACTGATGCCGTCCACTGCTCTGCTGACACCGTCCACTGCTCTACTGACACTGACCACTGCCCTACTGACACCATCCACTGCTCTACTGACACCATCCACTGCTCTACTGACACCATCCACTGCTCTACTGACACCATCCACTGCCCTACTGACACCGTCCTCTGCTCTACTGACACCGTCCACTGCTCTACTGACACCGTCCACTGCTCTACTGACACCGTCCACTGCTCTACTGATATCATCCACTGCTCTACTGACACCATCCTCTGCTCTACTGACACCATCCACTGCTCTACTGACACCATCCACTGCCCTACTGACACAGTCCTCTGCTCTTCTGACACCGTCCACTGCTCTAGTTATACCATCCACTGCTCTACTTAAACCGTCCACTGCCCTACTGACACCGTACTCTGCTCTACTGACACCGTCCACTGCTTTACTGACACCGTCCTCTGCTCTACTGACACCGTCCACTGCCCTACAGGCACCATCCTCTGCTCTACTGGCACCATCCACTTCTCTACTGACACCACTCACTGCTCTACTGACACCGTAAACTACTCTATTGATATCATCCACTGCTCTACTGACACTGTCCACTGCTGTACTGACACCATCCACTGCTCTACTGACACTGTCGACTGCCCTACTGACACCGTCCACTGCTCTACTGACACCATCCACTACCCTACAGACACCATCCTCTGCTCTATTAACACCGTCCTCTGCCCTACTGACACAATCCTCTGCTCTACTGACACCGTCCACTGCTCTACCGACACCGACCACTGCCCTACTGACACCATCCACTGCTCTACTGACAGCGTCAACTGCTCTACTGACACCGTCCACTGCTCTATTGACACCGTCCACTGCTCTACTGACACCGTCCACTGCTCTACTGACACCTTCCTCTGCTCCGCTGACACGGTCCACTGCTCTGCTGACACCTTCCTCTGCTCTACTAATACTGTCCACTGCTCTACTGACCCCTTCCTCTGCTCTACTGACACAGTCCACTGCTCTACTGACACCATTCACTGGTCTACTGACACCGTCCACTGCTCTATTGACACCGTCCACTGCTCTACTGACACCGTCCTCTGCTCTACTGACACCTTCCTCTGCTCCACTGACACCGTCCACTGCTCTACTGACACCGTCCACTGCTCTACTGACACCTTCCTTTATTCTACTGACACCGTCCACTGCCCTACTCACAGCATCCACTGCTCTACTGACACCATCCACGGCTCTACTGACACCTTCCTCTTCTCCACTGACACCATCCACTGCTCTACTGACACCATCCACTCCTCTGCTGACACCGTCCACTGCTCTACTGACACCTTCCTCTGTTCTACTGACACCTTCCTCTGTTCTACTGACACCGTCCACTGCTCTACTGACACCATCCACTGCTCTACTGAAACCGTCCACTGCTATACTGACACCTTGCTCTGCTGTACTGACACTGTCCACTGCTCTACTAACACCGTCCATTGCTCTACTGACACCATCCACTGCTCTACTGACTCTGTCTACTGCCCTACAGACGCCGTCCACTACTCTATTGACACCATTCACTGCTCTACTGACACCGTCCACTGCCCTACGGACACTGTACACTACTCTATTGATATCATCCACTGCTCTACTGACACCGTCTACTGCTCTACTGACACCGTCCACTGCTCTACTGACAACGTCCACTGCCCTACTGACACCGCCCACTGCTCTACTGACACCGTCCTCTGTCCTACAGACACCATCCTCTGCTCTACTAACACCGTCCACTGCTCTACTGACACCGTCCACTGCCCTACTGACACCATCCTCTGCTCTACTAACACTGTCCACTGCTCTACTGACACCGTTCACTGCCCTACTAACACCGTCCACTGCTCTACTGACAGCGTCCACTGCTCTACTGACACCGTCCACTGCTCTACTGACACCGTCCACTGCTCTACTGAAACCATCCACTGCCCTACTGACACCATCCACTGCCCTACTGACACCATCCTCTGCTC
This sequence comes from Lithobates septentrionalis, assembly GCA_037952835.1. Taxonomy (NCBI): domain Eukaryota; kingdom Metazoa; phylum Chordata; class Amphibia; order Anura; family Ranidae; genus Lithobates; species Lithobates septentrionalis. Next base: position 205,779 of record JBBDGP010003325.1, on the reverse strand, counting down.
TACTAACACCGTCCACTGCTCTATTGACAACATCCACTGCTCTACTGACACCGTCCACTGCCCTACTGACACTGTACACTGCTCTATTGATATCATCCACTGCTCTACTGACACCGTCCACTGCTCTACTGACAACGTCCACTGCCCTACTGACACCGCCCACTGCTCTACTGACACCGTCCTCTGTCCTACAGACACCATCCTCTGCTCTACTAACACCATCCACTGCTCTACTGACACCATCCACTGCCCTACTGACACCGTCCACTGCCCTACTGACACCATCCTCTGCTCTACTAACACCGTCCACTGCTCTACTGACACCGTTCACTGCCCTACTGACAGCGTCCACTGCTCTACTGACACCGTCCACTGCTCTACTGACACCGTCCACTGCTCTACTGACACCATCCACTGCCCTACTGACACCGTCCACTGCTCTACTGACACTGTCCACTGCCCTACTTTCACCATCCTCTGCTCTACTGACACCGTCCACTGCTTTATTGATATCATCCAGTGCCCTACTAGCACCATTCTCTGCCCTACTGACAATATCCACTGCTCTACTGACACCATCAACTGCTCTACTGATGCCGTCCACTGCTCTGCTTACACCATCCACCATCCACTGCTCTACTGACACTGACCACTGCCCTACTGACACCATCCACTGCTCTACTGACACCATCCACTGCTCTACTGACACCATCCACTGCCCTACTGACACCGTCCTCTATTCTACTGACACCGTCCACTGCTCTACTGACACCGTCCACTGCTCTACTGACACCGTCCACTGCTCTACTGATATCATCCACTGCTCTACTGACACCATCCTCTGCTCTACTGACACCGTCCACTGCTCTACTGACACCATCCACTGCCCTACTGACACAGTCCTCTGCTCTACTGACTCCGTCCACTGCTCTAGTTATACCATCCACTGCTCTACTTAAACCGTCCACTGCCCTACTGACACCGTACTCTGCTCTATTGACACCGTCCACTGCTTTACTGACACAGTCCACTGCTCTACTGACTCTGTCCACTGCCCTACTGACACAGTCCACTGCTCTACTGACACCGTCCTCTGCTCTACTGACACCGTCCACTGCCCTACAGGCACCATCCTCTGCTCTACTGGCACCATCCACTTCTCTACTGACACCACTCACTGCTCTACTGACACCGTAAACTACTCTATTGATATCATCCACTGCTCTACTGACACCGTCCACTGCTCTACTGACACTGTCGACTGCCCTACTGACACCGTCCACTGTTCTACTGACACCATCCACTGTTCTACTGACACCGTTCACTTTTCTACTGACACTGTCCACTGCTCTACAGACACCATCCACTACCCTACAGACACCATCCTCTGCTCTATTAACACCGTCCTCTGCCCTACTGACACAATCCTCTGCTCTACTGACACCGTCCACTGCTCTACTGACACCGACCACTGCCCTACTGACACCATCCACTGCTCTACTGACAGCGTCAACTGCTCTACTGACACCGTCCCCTGCTCTACTGACACCGTCCTCTGCTCTACTGACACCGTCCTCTGCTCTACTGACACCTTCCTCTGCTCCACTGACACCGTCCACTGCTCTACTGACACCGTCCACTGCTCTACTGACACCTTCCTCTATTCTACTGACACCGTCCACTGCCCTACTCACAGCGTCCACTGCTCTACTGACACCATCCACTGCTCTACTGACACCTTCCTCTTCTCCACTGACACCATCCACTGCTCTACTGACACCATCCACTCCTCTACTGACACCGTCCACTGCTCTACTGACACCTTGCTCTGCTGTACTGACACCGTCCACTGCTCTACTGACAGCTTGCTCTGCTGTACTGACACTGTCCACTGCCCTACTGACACCGTCCACTGCTGTACTTACTCTGTCTACTGCCATACTGACACCGCCACTGCTCTACCAACACTGTCCACTGCTTTACTGACCCCATGCACTGCTCTACTGACACCATCCACTACTCTACTGACACCATCCACTACTCTACTGACACCGTCCACTGCTCTACTGATATCGTCCACTGCTCTATTGATATCATCCACTGCTCTTCTGACACCATCCTCTGCTCTACTGACACCGTCCACTGCTCTACTGACACTGTCCACTGCCCCACTGACACCGTCCACTGCTCTACTGACACCGTCCACTGCTCTATTGATATCCTCCACTGCTCTACTGACACAGTCCACTGCTATACTGACAACGTCCACTGCTCTACTGATACCATCCACTGCTATACTGACACCATGCTCTGCTTTACTGACACCGTGCTCTGCTTTACTGACACCGTGCTCTGCTTTACTGACAGCGTCCACTGCTCTACTGACACCGTCCACTGCCCTATTGACACCGTCCACTGCCCTATTGACACCGTCCACTGCCCTATTGACACAGTCCACTGCTCTACTGACACTGTCCTCTTCTTTACTGACACTGCCCACTGCTCTACTGACACCGTCCACTGCTCTATTGATATCATCCCCATCTCTACTGAAACCATCCACAGCTCTACTGACACCGTCCACAGCTCTGACACCGTCCACTGCTCTACTGACACCATCCACTGCTCTAGTGACACTGTCCACTGCTATAGTGAAACCGTCCACTGCTCTACTGACACCATCCTCTTCTCTACTGACAGCGTTCACTGCTCTACTGACATCGTCCACTGCCCTACTGACACCGTCTACTGCTCTACTGACACCGTCCACTGCCCTACTGAAACCGTCCACTGCAATAGTGAAACCGTCCTCTGCTCTACTGACACCTTCCTCTGCTCTACTGATACTGTCCACTGCTCTACTGACCCCTTCCTCTGCTCTACTGACACAGTCCACTGCTCTACTGACACCATTCACTGGTCTACTGACACCGTCCACTGCTCTACTGACACAGTACACTGCTCTACTGACACATTCCACTGCTCTACTTACTCTGTCTACTGCCATACTGACACCGCCACTGCTCTACCAACACCGTCCACTGCTCTACTGACACCGTCCACTGCTTTACTGACCCCGTCCACTGCTCTACTGAAACCGTCCTCTGCTCTACTGACACTGTCCACCGCTCTACTGACACCGTCCACAGCTCTACTGACACTGTCCACAGCTCTACTGACACCATCCTCTGCTCTACTGACACCGTCCACTGCTCTACTGACACGGTCCACTGCTCTACTGACACCATCCACTGCCCTACTGACACCGTCCACTTCTCTACTGACACCGTCCACTGCTCTATTGATATCATCCACTGCTCTACTGACACCGTCCACTGCTCTACTGATACCATCCACTGCTCTACTAACACCGTCCACTGCCTTACTGACACCGTCCACTGCCCTATTGACACCGTCCACTGCCCTATTGACACCGTCCACTGCTCTACTGACACTGTCCTCTTCTCTACTGACACTGTCCACTGCTCTATTGATATCATCCCCTGCTCTACTGAAACATCCACAGCTCTACTGACACCATCCACTGCTCTACTGACACTGTCCACTGCTCTACTGACAGCTTGCTCTGCTGTACTACACTGTCCACTGCCCTACTGACACCGTCCACTGCTCTACTGACACCTTGCTCTGCTGTACTGACACCGTCCACTGCTCCACTGACACCGTCCACTGCTCCACTGACACCGTCCACTGCTCTACTGACACCTTCCTCTGTTCTACTGACACCGTCCACTGCCCTACCCACACCATCCACTGCTCTACTGACACCATCCACTGCTCTACTGAAACCGTCCACTGCTCTACTGACACCTTGCTCTGCTGTACTGACACTGTCCACTGCTCTACTAACACCATCCACTGCTCTACTGACACCATCCACTGCTCTACTGACACCATCCACTGCTCTACTGACACCATCCACTGCTCTACTGACTCTGTCTACTGCCCTACAGACGCCGTCCACTGCTCTATTGACACCATCCACTGCTCTACTGACACCATTCACTGCTCTAATGACACCGTTCACTGCTCTACTGACACCATCCACTGCTCTACTGACTCTGTCTACTGCCCTACTGACGCCGTCCACTGCTCTATTGACACCATCCACTGCTCTACTGACACCATTCACTGCTCTACTGACCCCGTCCACTGCTCTACTGACTTTGTCTACTGCCCTACCGAAACTGTCCACTGCTCTACTGACACCGTCCCTTGCTCTGCTGTACTGACAGCGTCCACTGCTCTACTGACACCTTGCTCTGCTCTACTGACACCGTCCACTGCCCTACTGACACCGTCCACTCCTCTACTGACACCTTGCTCTGCTGTACTGACACCGTCCCCTGCTTCACTGACACCATCCACTGCTCTACTGACACCGTCCACTGCTGTACTGACACCTTCCTCTGTTCTACTGACACCGTCCACTGCCCTACACACACCGTCCACTGCTCTACTGACACCGTCCACTGATCTACTGACACCTTCCTCTGCTCCACTGACACCATCTACTGCTCTACTGACACAGTCCACTGCTCTACTGACACCGTCCACTGTTCTAGTGACACCGTCCACTGCTGTACTGACACCGTCCACTGCTCTACTGACACCGTCCACTGCTCTACTGACACCGTCCACTGCTGTACTTACTCTGTCTACTGCCATACTGACACCGCCACTGCTCTACCAACACTGTCCACTGCTCTACTGACACCGTCCACTGCTTTACTGACCCCGCGCACTGCTCTACTGACACCATCCACTACTCTACTGACACCGTCCACTGCTCTACTGATATCGTCCACTGCTCTATTGATATCATCCACTGCTCTACTGACACCATGCTCTACTCTACTGACACCGTCCACTGCCCTACTGACACCGTCCACTGCTCTATTGATATCATCCACTGCTCCACTGACACAGTCCACTGCTCTACTGACACCGTGCTCTGCTTTACTGACAGCGTCCACTGCCCTATTGACACAGTCCACTGCTCTACTGACACTGTCCTCTTCTCTACTGACACCGCCCACTGCTCTACTGACACCGTCCACTGCTCTATTGATCTCATCCCCATCTCTACTGAAACCATCCACAGCTCTACTGACACCATCCACTGCTCTACTGACACCATCCACTGCTCTACTGACACCATCCACTGCTCTAGTGACACTGTCCACTGCTATAGTGAAACCGTCCACTGCTCTATTGACACCATCCTCTTCTCTACTGACAGCGTTCACTGCTCTACTGACATCGTCCACTGCCCTACTGACACCGTCCACTGCTCTACTGACACCGTCCACTGCCCTACTGAAACCGTCCTCTGCTCTACTGACACTGTCCACCGCTCTACTGACACCGTCCACTGCTCTACTGACACCTTCCTCTGCTCTACTGATACTGTCCACTGCTCTACTGACCCCTTCCTCTGCTCTACTGACACCGTCCACTGCTCTACTGACACCGTCCACTGCTCTACTGAGACCATTCACTGCTCTACTGACACCGTCCACTGCTCTACTGACACCGTCCACTGCTCTACTGACACCGTCCACTGCTCTACTTACTCTGTCTACTGCCATACTGACACCGCCACTGCTCTACCAACACCATCTACTGCTCTACTGACACCGTCCACTGCTTTACTGACCACGTCCACTGCTCTACTGACACCATCCACTACTCTACTGACAAAGTCCACTGCTGTACTGATATCGTCCACTGCTCTATTGATATCATCCACTGCTCTACTGACACCATCCTCTGCTCTACTGACACCGTCCACTGCTCTACTGACACCTTCCACTGCCCTACTGACACCGTCCACTTCTCTACTGACACCGTCCACTGCTCTATTGATATCATCCACTGCTCTACTGAAACAATCCACAGCTCTACTGACACCATTCTCTGTTCTACTGACACAATCCACTTCTTCACTGACACCGTCCACTGCTCTATTGATATCATCCACTGCTCTACTGAAACCATCCACTGCTCTAGTGACACTGTCCACTGCTATAGTGAAACCGTCCTCTGCTCTACTGACACAGTCCACTGCTCTACTGACCCCGTCCACTGCTCTACTGACTCTGTCTACTGCCCTACTGATTCCGTCCACTGCTCTACTGACCCCGTCCACTGTTCTACTGACACCGTCCACTGCTCTACTGACATCGTCCACTGCTCTACTGACACCATCCACCGTCCACTGCTCTAGTGACACAGTCCACTGCTCTACTGACCCCGTCCACTGCTCTACTGAATCTGTCTACTGCCCTACTGACACCGTCCACTGCTCTACTGATACCATCCACTGCTCTACTAACACCGTCCACTGCCTTACTAACACCGTCCTCTGCCTTACTGACACCGTCCACTGCCCTATTGGCACTGTCCACTGCCCTATTGACACCGTCCACTGCTCTACTGACACTGTCCACTGCTCTATTGATATCATCCCCTGCTCTACTGAAACCATCCACAGCTCTACTGACACCGTCCTCTACTCTACTGACACAATCCACTTCTCCACTGACACCGTCCACTGTTGTATTGATATTATCCACTGCTCTACTGACACCGTCCACTGCTCTACTGACACCATCCACTGCTCTAGTGACACTGTCCACTGCTATAGTGAAACCGTCCTCTGCTCTACTGACACTGTCCACTGCTCTACTGACACCGTCCACCGCTCTACTGACAATGTCCACTGCTCTACTGACACCTTCCTCTGCTCTACTGATACTGTCCACTGCTCTACTGAACCCTTCCTCTGCTCTACTGACACAGTCCACTGCTCTACTGACACCATTCACTACTCTAGTGACACCGTCCACTACTCTAGTGACACCGTCCACTGCTCTACTGACACCGTCCACTGCTCTACTGACACCGTCCACTGCTCTACTTACTCTGTCTACTGCCATACTGACACCACCACTGCTCTACCAACACCGTCCACTGCTCTACTGACATCGTCCACTGCTTACTGGCCCCGTCCACTGCTCTACTGACTCTGTCTACTGCCCTACTGACATCATCCACTGCTCTACTGACATCATCCACTGCTCTACTGACACCATCCACTGCCCTACTCACACCGTCCACTGCCCTACTCACACCGTCCACTGCTCTACTGACACCGTCCACTGCTGTACTGATATCGTCCACTGCTCTATTGATATCATCCACTGCTCTACTGACACCATCCTCTGCTCTACTGTCAACGTCCACTGCTCTACTGACAACGTCCACTGCCCTACTAACAACGTCCACTGCCCTACTGACACCGTCCACTGCTCTACTGACACCGTCCACTGCTCTATTGATACCATCCACTACTCTACTGACACAGTCCACTGCTCTACTGACACCGTCCACTGCTCTACTGACACCGTCCACTGCTCTACTGACACCGTGCTCTGCTTTACTGACAGCGTCCACTGCTCTACTGACAGCGTCCACTGCCCTATTGACACTGTCCACTGCTCTACTGACACTGTCCTCTTCTCCCCTGACACCGCCCACTGCTCTACTGACACCGTCCACTGCTCTATTGATATCATCCCCTGCTCTACTGAAACCATCCACAGCTCTACTGACACCATCCTCTGCTCTACTGACACAATCCACTTCTTCACTGACACCGTCCACTGCTCTATTGATATCATCCACTGCTCTACTGACACCGTCCACTGCTCTAATGACACCGTCCACTGCTCTACTGACACTATCCACTGCTCTAGTGACACTGTCCACTGCTATAGTGAAACCGTCCTCTGCTCTACTGACACCGTCCACTGCTCTACTGACACCGTCCACTGTTCTACTGACACCTTCCTCTGCTCTACTGATACTGTCTACTGACCCCTTCCTCTGCTCTACTGACACAGTCCACTGCTCTACTGACACCATTCACTGCTCTACTGACACCATTCACTGCTCTACTGACACCGTCCACTGCTCTACTGACACCGTCCACTGCTCTACTGACACCGTCCACTGCTCTACTGACACCATCCACTGCTCTACTGACACCGTCCACTGCTCTACTTACTCTGTCTACTGCCATACTGACACCGCCACTGCTCTACCAACACGTCCACTGCTCTACTGAAACCGTCCACTGCTTTACTGACCCCGTCCACTGCTCTACTGACACCATCCACTACTCTACTGACACCGTCCACTGCTGTACTGATATCGTCCACTGCTCTATTGATATCATCCACTGCTCTACTGACACCATCCTCTGCTCTACTGACACCGTCCACTGCTCTACTGACACCATCCACTCCCTACTGACACCGTCCACTTCTCTACTGACACCGTCCACTGCTCTATTGATATCATCCACTGCCCTACTGACACCATTCACTGCTCTACTGACACCGTCCACTGCTCTACTGACACTATCCACTGCTCTAGTGACACCATCCACTGCTCCCCTGACACCATCAACTGCTCTACTGACACTGTCCAATGCTCTACTGACTCTGTCTACTGCCCTACTGACACCGTCCACTGCTCTACTGACACCGTCCACTGCTCTACTGAATCTGTCTACTGCCCTACTGACACCATCCACTGCTCTACTGACACTGCCCAATGCTCTACTGACACTGTCCTCTGCTCTACCGACACCACTCACTGCTCTACTGACACCGTTCACTGCTCTACTTACTCTGTCTACTGCCCTACTGACACCGTCCACTGCTCTATTGACACCATCCACTGCTTTACTGACACCGTCCACTGCTCTACTGACCCCGTCCACTGCTCTACTGACTCTGTCTACTGCCCTACTGACACCATCCTCTGCTCTACTGACAGCGTCCACTGCTCTACTGACATCGTCCACTGCCCTACTGACACCGTCCACTGCTCTACTGACACCGTCCACTGCTCCACTGACACCGTCCACTACTCTACTGACACCTTCCTCTGTTCTACTGACACCGTCCACTGCCCTACTCACACCGTCCACTGCTCTACTGACACCGTCCACTGCTCTACTGACCCCGTTCACTGCTCTACTGACTCTGTCTACTGCCTTACTGACACCGTACACTGCTCTACTGGCACCGTCCACTGCTCTACTGACACCGTCCACTGCTCTACTGACACCGTCCACTGCTCTACTGACACCGTCCACCGTCCACTGCTCTACTGACACCGTCCACTGCTCTACTGACTCTGTCTACTGCCCTACTGACCCCGTCCACTGCTCTACTGACACCGTCCACTGCTCTACTGACACCGTCCACTGTCCACTGCTCTACTGCCACCGTCCACTGCTCTACTGACCCCGTCCACTGCTCTACTGACTCTGTCTACTGCTCTACTGACACCGTCCACTGCTCTACTGACCCCGTCCACTGCTCTACTGACACCGTCCACTGCTCTACTGACCCCGCCCACCGTCCACTGCTCTACTGACACCGTCCACTGCTCTACTGACCCCGCCCACTGCTCTACTGACCCCGCCCACTGCTCTACTGACCCCGTCCACTGCTCTACTGACCCCGTCCACTGCTCTACTGACACCATCCACTGCTCTACTGACACCGTCCACTGCTCTACTGACCCCGTCCACTACTCTACTGACACCGTCCACTGCTCTACTGACACCGTTCACCGTCCACTGCTCTACTGACACCGTCCACTGCTCTACTGACACCGTTCACCGTCCACTGCTCTACTGACACCGTCCACTGCTCTACTGACACCGTCCACTGCTCTACTGACCCCGTCCACTGCTCTACTGACCCTGTCTACTGCCCTATTGATCCTGTCCACTGCTCTACTGACCCCGTCCACTGTTCTACTGACACCGTCCACTGCTCTACTGACATCGTCCACTGCTCTACTGGCACCATCCACCATCCACTGCTCTAGTGACACAGTCCACTGCTCTACTGACCCCGTTCACTGCTCTACTGACTCTGCCTACTGCTCTACTGACACCGTCCACTGCTCTACTGACCCCGTCCACTGCTCTACTGACACCGTCCACTGCTCTACTGACCCCGCCCACCGTCCACTGCTCTACTGACACTGTCCACTGCTCTACTGACCCCGCCCACAGCTCTACTGACCCCGTCCACTGCTCTACTGACACCGTCCACTGCTCTACTGAGACCGTCCACTGCTCTACTGACACCGTCCACTACTCTACTGACACCGTCCACTACTCTACTGACACCGTCCACTGCTCTACTGACACCGTTCACCGTCCACTGCTCTACTGACACCGTCCACTGCTCTACTGACACCGTCCACTGCTCTACTGACCCCGTCCACTGCTCTACTGACCCCGTCCACTGCTCTACTGACTCTGTCTACTGCCCTACTGATCCCGTCCACTGCTCTACTGACCCCGTCCACTGCTCTACTGACACCGTCCACTGCTCTACTGACATCGTCCACTGCTCTACTGACACCATCCACCGTCCACTGCTCTAGTGACACAGTCCACTGCTCTACTGACCCCGTCCACTGCTCTACTGACTCTGTCTACTGCCCTACTGACACCATCCACTGCTCTACTGACACCGTCCACTGCTCTACTGACACCATCCACTGCTCTACTGACACCATCCACTGCTCTACTGACACCGTCCACTGCTCTACTGACACCGTCCACTGCTCTACTGACACCGTCCACTGCTCTACTGACACCTTCCTCTGCTCCACTGACACCGTCCACTGCTCCACTGACACCGTCCAATGCTCTACTGACACCTTCCTCTGTTCTACTGACAACGTCCACTGCCCTACTCACACCGTCCACTGCTCTACTGACACCGTCCACTGCTCTACTGACCCCGTCCACTGCTCTACTGACACCGTCCACTGCTCTACTGACCCCGTCCACTGCTCTACTGACCCCGTCCACTGCTCTACTGATACCGTCCACTGCTCTACTGACACCGTCCACTGCTCTACTGACACTGTCCACTGCTCTACTGACCCCGTCCACTGCTCTACTGACCCCGTCCACTGCTCTACTGACACCGTCCACTGCTCTACTGACACCGTCCACTGCTCTACTGACACCGCTCACCGTCCACTGCTCTACTGACACCGTCCACTGCCCTACTGACCCCGTCCACTGCTCTACTGACCCCGTCCACTGCTCTACTGACACCGTCCACTGCTCTACTGACACCATCCACCATCCACTGCTCTAGTGACACAGTCCACTGCTCTACTGACCCCGTCCACTGTTCTACTGACTCTGTCTACTGCTCTACTGACACGTCCACTGCTCTACTGACCCCGTCCACTGCTCTACTGAACCCGTCCACTGCTCTACTGACCCCGCCCACTGCTCTACTGACCCCGCCCACCGTCCACTGCTCTACTGACACCGTCCACTGCTCTACTGACCCCGCCCACTGCTCTACTGACCCCGCCCACTGTTCTACTGACCCCGTCCACTGCTCTACTGACACAGTCCACTGCTCTACTGACACCGTCCACTGCTCTACTGACACCGTTCACCATCCACTGCTCTACTGACACCGTCCACTGCTCTACTGACACCATCCACTGCTCTACTGACCCCGTCCACTGCTCTACTGACTCTGTCTACTGCCCTACTGATCCCGTCCACTGCTCTACTGACACCGTCCACTGCTCTACTGACCCCGTCCACTGCTCTACTGACCCCGTCCACTGCTCTACTGACCCCGTCCACTGCTCTACTGACACCGTCCACTGCTCTACTGACACCATCCACCGTCTACTGCTCTAGTGACACAGTCCACTGCTCTACTGACCCCGTCCACTGCTCTACTGACTCTGTCTACTGCCCTACTGACACCATCCACTGCTCTACTGACACCGTCCACTGCTCTACTGACACCATCCACTGCTCTACTGACACCATCCACTGCTCTACTGACACCTTCCTCTGCTCTACTGACACCGTCCACTGCTCTACTGACACCGTCCACTGCTCTACTGACACCTTCCTCTGCTCCACTGACACCGTCCACTGCTCCACTGACACCGTCCACTGCTCCACTGACACCGTCCACTGCTCTACTGACACCTTCCTCTGTTCTACTGACACCGTCCACTGCCCTACTCACACCGTCCACTGCTCTACTGACACCGTCCACTGCTCTACTGACCCCGTCCACTGCTCTACTGACTCTGTCTACTGCCCTACTGACACCATCCACTGCTCTACTGACACCGTCCACTGCTCTACTGACACCTTCCTTTGCTCTACTGACACCGTTCACTGCTCTACTGACACCGTCCTCTGCTCTACTGACCCCGTCCACTGCTCTACTGATACCGTCCACTGCTCTACTGACACCGTCCACTGCTCTACTGACACTGTCCACTGCTCTACTGACCCCGTCCACTGCTCTACTGACACCGTCCACTGCTCTACTGACACCGTCCACTGCTCTACTGACACCGTCCACTGCTCTACTGACACCGTCCACTGCCCTACTGACCCCGTCCACTGCTCTACTGACCCCGTCCACAGCTCTACTGACACCGTCCACTGCTCTACTGACACCATCCACCATCCACTGCTCCAGTGACACAGTCCACTGCTCTACTGACCCCGTCCACTGCTCTACTGACTCTGTCTACTGCCCTACTGACACCGTCCAGTGCTCTACTGACACTGTCCACTGCTCTACTGACACCATCCACTGCTCTACTGACACCTTCCTCTGCTCCACTGACACCTTCCACTGCTCCACTGACACCGTCCACTGCTCTACTGACACCTTCCTCTGTTCTACTGACACCGTCCACTGCCCTACTCACACCGTCCACTGCTCTACTGACACCGTCCACTGCTCTACTGACCCCGTCCACTGCTCTACTGACTCTGTCTACTGCCCTACTGACCCCGTCCACTGCTCTACTGACACCGTCCACTGCTCTACTGACACCGTCCACTGTCCACTGCTCTACTGACACCGTCCACTGCTCTACTGACCCCGTCCACTGCTCTACTGACCCCGTCCACTGCTCTACTGACACCGTCCACTGCTCTACTGACCCCGTCCACTGCTCTACTGACCCCGTCCACTGCTCTACTGACACCGCCCACTGCTCTACTGACACCGTCCACTGCTCTACTGACCCCGCCCACTGCTCTACTGACCCCGCCCACTGCTCTACTGACCCCGTCCACTGCTCTACTGACACCGTCCACTGCTCTACTGACACCGTCCACTACTCTACTGACCCCGTCCACTGCTCTACTGACACCGTCCACTGCTCTACTGACACCGTTCACCGTCCACTGCTCTACTGACACCGTCCACTGCTCTGCTGACACCGTCCACTGCTCTACTGACCCCGTCCACTGCTCTACTGACACCGTCCACTGCTCTACTGACACCGTCCACTGCTCTACTGACACCATCCACCGTCCACTGCTCTAGTGACACAGTCCACTGCTCTACTGACCCCGTCCACTGCTCTACTGACTCTGTCTACTGCCCTACTGACACCATCCACTGCTCTACTGACACCGTCCACTGCTCTACTGACACCATCCACTGCTCTACTGACACCGTCCACTGCTCTACTGACACCATCCACTGCTCTACTGACACCTTCCTCTGCTCCACTGACACCGTCCACTGCTCCACTGACACCGTCCACTGCTCTATTGACACCTTCCTCTGTTCTACTGACACCGTCCACTGCCCTACTCACACCGTCCACTGCTCTACTGACACCGTCCACTGCTCTACTGACCCCGTCCACTGCTCTACTGACTCTGTCTACTGCCCTACTGACACCATCCACTGCTCTACTGACACCGTCCACTGCTCTACTGACACCGTCCACTGCTCTACTGACACCGTCCACTGCTCTATTGACACCGTCCACTGCTCTACTGACACCGTCCACTGCTCTACTGACACTGTCCACTGCTCTACTGACCCCGTCCACTGCTCTACTGACACCGTCCACTGCTCTACTGACCCCGTCCACTGCTCTACTGACACCGTCCACTGCTCTACTGACACGTCCACCGTCCACTGCTCTACTGACACCGTCCACTGCCCTACTGACCCCGTCCACTGCTCTACTGACCCCATCCACTGCTCTACTGACACCGTCCACCATCCACTGCTCTAGTGACACAGTCCACTGCTCTACTGACCCCGTCCACTGCTCTACTGACTCTGTCTACTGCCCTACTGACACCGTCCACTGCTCTACTGACACTGTCCACTGCTCTACTGACACCATCCACTGCTCTACTGACACCGTCCACTGCTCTACTGACACCGTCCACTGCTCTACTGACACCGTCCACTGCTCTACTGACACCTTCCTCTGCTCTACTGACACCGTCCACTGCTCTACTGACACCTTCCTCTGCTCCACTGACACCATCCACTGCTCCACTGACACCGTCCACTGCTCTACTGACACCGTCCACTGCCATACTGACTGACACTGTCCACTTTTAAGGTAAGCTAAGTTTATATTTTTACAGTGACATTTGTTTTATTATATTTTTTTCTAAGTTTTCCTTACTATTTAGTTTGGCCTTGCTAGTTAATTTCTTTTTTTTTTAAAAAGGTGCCAGACCCCAGTGATCTTTGATCTATTTTATGTTGTTCAGGTAGATATCCACCTATTAAAGTTTTTCTACCCCTGCTTTACACTGTGCTGCTGGAGAAAAGCGATTGCCACATCACCATGCATAGGTAATTCAGTAAACTCAGGGGACCCAGGGCAAGTGTGCAGTGGTAGTCGGGGAGCCCCAAGTCAATTTTTGCATTAGGGCCCACAAGCTTCAAGCTATGCCTCTGCTACACACCCCTGTTAAAATGTCAGGTTTCTGTGATGTAAAAAAAAGACAGAGATAAATCATTTCAGAACTTTTTCCACCTTTAATGTGATCTATAAACTCAATTAAAAAACAAACTGAGATCTTTTAGAGAGGAAGGGAGTAAAAATAAAAAAACAAAATAATGTGGTTACATAAGTGTACACACCCTCTAATAACTGGGGATGTAGGTATGTTCAGAATTAAGCAATCACATTCCAAATCATGTTGAATAGGAGTCAGTACACACCCGCCATCATTTAAAGTGCTTCTGATTAACCCCAAATAAAGTTCAGCTGTTCTAGTAGGTCTTTCCTGACATTTTCTTAGTTGCATCCTACAGCAAAAGTCATGGTCCGCAGAGAGCTTCCAAAGCATCGGAGGATCTCATTGTTAAAAGGTATCAGTCAGGAGAATGGTCTGAAAGACCCTGTCTGGGAAGCCCCAGAGCAACCCGTGTACATTCCCAATGTTGGCGGTGCAGTGAGTGGGATCACATCGCTGCCAAGTGTCCTTTGAACCCTGAGCCTATGGAGTGTGACGTAGTCTGACACATGTCCCTGTTTGCTCGCCAAGGCCTAGTTGCTAATCTGGACATGCTGAGCTCTGTTGTAAAGATAAGGGGTAGAAGTGTGCGTGCCCTCCTGGACTCTGGAAGCCTGGTCACCCTGGTCCATACCCAGCTTGTGGACCCCAAACAGCTTTCCCAGCATCAGGTAGGAGTGGTTTGTGTGTATGGTTAGTGTAAGAGGTACCCCACAACGCTGTTGACCTTTGAAACCATCTCAGGATCTGTTTGCCATGAAGTAGTTGTGTCCCCTATCCTATTGCACAGTGTATTACCGGGGAGAGACTTTCCACTGTTCCAGGAACTCTACAGTGGGAAGAATATGAGTCCTGAGCCTAGACTTTCTAGTGGGACTGCAGGGGGGACCCCAACACCCTTGAACAAAAGGTTGATGAAAATGCTGTAGGGGTTACCCCTTCTGAAAATGTGTTATTTCCCCTAGCAATCTAAGCAGGTGAACCAGAGGTGACCCCTGAGATCCTAAAGTTGCCTAGTGTGCCGAAGCTACTTCGGGACTGGGAGCAGAGTGTGAGTGTGGGGAAGGACGGGGAGCAGAGTGTGAGTGTGGAGAAGGACGGGGAGCAGAGTGTGAGTGTGGAGAAGGACGGGGAGCAGAGTGTGAGTGTGGAGAAGGACGGGGAGCAGAGTGTGAGTGTGGAGAAGAACGGGGAGCAGAGTGTGAGTGTGGGGAAGGACGGGGAGCAGAGTGTGAGTGTGGAGAAGGACGGGGAGCAGAGTGTGAGTGTGGAGAAGAACGGGGAGCAGAGTGTGAGTGTGGGGAAGGACGGAGAGCAGAGTGTGAGTGTGGAGAAGGACGGGGAGCAGAGTGTGAGTGTGGGGAAGGACGGGGAGCAGAGTGTGAGTGTGGAGAAGGACGGGGAGCAGAGTGTGAGTGTGGGGAAGGACGGGGAGCAGAGTGTGAGTGTGGGGAAGGACGGAGAGCAGAGTGTGAGTGTGGGGAAGGACTGGGAGCAGAGTGTGAGTGTGGAGAAGGACGGGGAGCAGAGTGTGAGTGTGGGGAAGGACGGGGAGCAGAGTGTGAGTGTGGAGAAGAACGGGGAGCAGAGTGTGAGTGTGGGGAAGGACGGAGAGCAGAGTGTGAGTGTGGAGAAGGACGGGGAGCAGAGTGTGAGTGTGGGGAAGGACGGGGAGCAGAGTGTGAGTGTGGGGAAGGACGGGGAGTAGAGTGTGAGTGTGGAGAAGAACGGGGAGCAGAGTGTGAGTGTGGAGAAGGACGGGGAGCCGAGTGTGAGTGTGGAGAAGAACGGGGAGCAGAGTGTGAGTGTGGGGAAGTACGGAGAGCAGAGTGAGTGTGGAGAAGGACAAGGAGCAGAATGTGAGTGTGGAGAAGGACGGGGAGCAGAGTGTGAGTGTGGGGAAGGACGGAGAGCAGAGTGTGAGTGTGGAGAAGGACGGAGAGCAGAGTGTCAGTGTGAGGAAGGACGGGGAGCAGAGTGTGAGTGTGGGGAAGTACGGAGAGCAGAGTGTGAGTGTGGAGAAGGACGGGGAGCAGAGTGTGAGTGTGGGGAAGGACGGGGAGCAGAGTGTGAGTGTGGAGAAGGACGGGGAGCAGAGTGTGAGTGTGGAGAAGGACGGGGAGCAGAGTGTGAGTGTGGGGAAGGACGGGGAGCAGAGTGTGAGTGTGGAGAAGGACGGAGAGCAGAGTGTCAGTGTGGGGAAGGACGGGGAGCAGAGTGTGAGTGTGGGGAAGGACGGGGGGCAGAGTGTGAGTGTGGAGAAGGACGGGGAGCAGAGTGTGAGTGTGGAGAAGAACGGGGAGCAGAGTGTGAGTGTGGGGAAGTACGGAGAGCAGAGTGTGAGTATGGAGAAGGACGGGGGGCAGAGTGTGAGTGTGGGGATGTACGGAGAGCAGAGTGTGAGTGTGGAGAAGGACGGGGGGCAGAGTGTGAGTGTGGGGAAGTACGGAGAGCAGAGTGTGAGTGTGGGGAAGGACGGGGAGCAGAGTGTGAGTGTGGAGAAGGACAGAGGGCAGAGTGTGAGTGTGGGGAAGGACGGGGAGCAGAGTGTGAGTGTGGAGAAGGATGGGGGAAGAGTGTGAGTGTGGGGAAGGACGGGGAGCAGAGTGTGAGTGTGGGGAAGGACAGGGAGGAGAGGTCACTCTTTACCCACCTGAGCAGGAGATTTGGGTGTTGTTACTCTCTTTTGTGCTCACAGAATTAATTACAGAACAGCTGACATTCATTGGGTCTGTTCTTAGATCTTCTTTAGTGAAGGTGATGTTACGGGAGTGACTTCCTTGATGTAATTTCCCATTCAATGTCCAGTTATATGTGACATTCTGATCCTCCTCTAGCACACAGGAGACACTGACACTTCCATTATTTTGGCAGGAGAAGATCACATAAGGTGTAGAAGGTGCAGCTGAAAAGACATTCAATAAAATTACAAAGGAGGAGATGATGAGGAAGAAAGAAAGAAAAGGTGAAGAGAGCAATGGGGAAGAAAGAAAGCAGCAAAAAAAGGTAAAAACAAGAATAACGAAAAGAAGAAAAGAGAGAAAGGAAAGATGAGAGGAATACAGTATGAGGAAGGATGAGGAATGATATTACTGATGGGAAGAACAGGAATCATACTGTGAGCGTGGGGAATGATAGGGAGCAGAGTGTGAGCATGTGGTTTGCGGGCCGGGTGAACTATTTGGCCCATTTGCCCACCCGAACCCCCTGATCGAAGCAGCATGGAGTCATGACCACAGATTTTCTATTGGATTGAGGTCTGGGCTTTGACTAGGCCATTCCAACACATTTCAGTGTCATTGTCCTGCTGGAAGATGAACCTCTGTCCTAGCCTCAAATCATACACAGAGTGCTACAGGTTTTGCTCAAGAATATCCCTGTATTTAGCACCATCCATCTTTCCCTCAACTCAGACCAGTATCCCAGTCCCGACTGCTGAAAAACATCCCCACAGCATGATGCTGCCACCACCATGTTTCACAGTGGGGATGGTTTTCTTTGGGTGATGTGATGTGTTGGGTTTGCACCAGACATAGCGTTTTCTTTGATGGCCAAAAAGTTCAGTTTTAGTCTCATCAGACCAGAGCACCTTCTTCCATACATTTTGGGAGTCTCCCACATGCCTTTTCCCAAACTCAAAATGTGCCATTTTGTTTTTTCCTGAAAGTAATGGCTTTCTTCTGGCCACTCTGCCATAAAGCCCAACAGGCAGGTTTGTTGTTGTGCCATGTTCTTTCCATTTGGTTATGATAGATTTGATGGTGCTCCTAGGGATCATCAAAGATTTGGATTTTTTTTATAACCTAACCCGGACTTGTACTTCTCAACAACATTGTCCCTTACTTGTTTGGAGAGTTCCTTGGTCTTCATGGCAGTGTTTGATTAGTGGCGCCTCTTGTTTAGGTGTTGCAGCCTCTGGGGCCTTTCAGAAAGGTGTGTATATGTAATGACAGATCATGTGACACTTAGATTGCACACAGGTGGACATCATTTCACTAATTATGTGACTTCTGAAGGTAATTGGTTGCACCAGAGCTTTTTATGGGCTTCATAACAAAGGGGGTGAATACATACGCGCAATTATCAGTTTTTTATTTCTGAAAAATAGTTTTATGTATATAGGGGAAAAATCTTGCGAGCCACAATGATCCTATACCTTACCAGGGAACAAACCAAACAAAATGTAAATGCCCAGCTGCAAACGCAGATCACGTATTTATGGCCGTGCGGTGAGCATAAATAGAAATAATTGCGTTGCGCTCAGGTATGTATCTTTGTAAACATTCACCCAATTGGTATCATATGCAAAAAATGCTATGTGCATGTGATTCAACAGGTGATCTTCAGACAGGCTCGTTCAGGCTCCACAAGTAATAAACCAGAAAAGAGAAGGGACTATAGTGTAATATCGCCAGACACTTTATTGAAACATAAAAAGACCACAACCCCCATACTGGGGTACTCACATTTCACAGGTGCTTTTGTGCACCAAACAATATAGGCAGAAATAGCGCTAATCGGCGTGCTTCGGGGTGTCAGTAATCCTCTGCCCAGCTCTGTGCTAATCACTCCGTCCTGGCCCCTCCCCTACGCGTCTTTGACACAGGGAGTCACGTGTCTTCATCTTTCATCTTCTCTTTTCTGGTTTATTACTTGTGGAGCCTGAACGAGCCTGTCTGAAGATCACCTGTTGTCCCATCATTGAGCCCAGGGGTGGCTCCACGGCGTGTATTGACACAGCTAAACACTGTGTCACACGCTCTAAGGTGAGCGCAACTACTTTGGGGGTCACTGAGGCACAACACGGCAGGATCGGGGCACTGCGATTCAGCAATTGGATTTCTTTGTGAAACACTTCATGCACTTTAATTCACTTTGGAACTTTTTTGCTGCACGTTGCTGTGTGATACTATATTGGAAGAATTTTTTACAGAAAAGGACAGTCGCTGTCTCAAAACATCACGTATTACTTATGTGTTGATTTATCACCTGTCACTCATATGATTTCATTGGAGTTTTGCATGTGTTAATATTTCTTATTTAATGCACGTTTTTATCCATAATTTTCATTTGTAATGTATTGAGCATCATCATTGTGGGTACATCATATATATATAGATGTATGCAAAGTTTATTTATTTTTTGCACATTGCACTTTGAATTTATACGTAGGGTATTTTTGGTGTATTTTTTACACATTAATCTTTGCAGGGTTATTACTGTTGTTTTTTTCAGCACCAATAAGTGAGTATCTATTTATTTTACAGGTATAGTAGGTTATACTTTGGATTTAATACATAGGGCATTTAATGATTTTGATTTGGATATGTGATATAGATTTAGGATTTGAATCACATGCACATAGCATTTTTTGCATATGATACCAATTGGGTGAATGTTTACAAAGATACATACCTGAGCGCAACGCAGTTTTATGTATATATTTTTCTAATTTTACTTCACCAACTTAGACTATTGTGTTCTGATCCATCACATATACCGTATTTATCAGCGTATAACACACACTTTTTTCCCTTAAAAGGGGAAAAGCGTGGGTGCGTGTTATACGCCGATCCCCACTGTCTGTAGCAGCGAGCGCCACCAATATACACCTAGCTGAGTGTACTGTGTACTTGGCTCGGCTCTGCTCGGTTCCGCTCGCACGCCCAGTCCCACAATTGGACCTGTGTTATGTCCATCATAGGAGCCGGGCCAAGGGGTGGGACTGCGAGAGCCGAGAGGAGCCAAGAGGAGCCAAGAGGAGCCGAGAGGAGCCGAGTACACAGGACATACGACTTTGTGTATCTCGGCGGCGCTAAAATTAAAATACCAAACATGCTGCAATTTTGACACTGGGCAAGGCTGCAAAAACACTGGGCAAGACTGCAAAGACACTGGGCAAGGCTGCAAATACACTGGGCAAGGCTGCAAATACACTGGGCAAGGCTGCAAATACACTGGGCAAGGCTACAGATGGATGCTGTTCATTCTGAAATGATGGACAAGGCTGCAGATGGACACTGATAAGGCTGCATTGATGGACATTTAAATGTAAATTTTTTTCCTTAAAACTCCCTCCTAAACTTGGGATGCGTGTTATACGCCGATAAATATGGTAATTCAGATTAAAAAAAACATTGAACTAAAGGCTGTAATGTAACAAAATAGGTAAAAAGCCAAGGGGGGTGAATACTTTTGCAAGGCACTGTATGTGCCATTACTCAATTCTGGTAATCAGATCTTCAAAAGTGGTCCTCCCTGATGTTATCGTTGTTTGGCAGGATAAAAGTAGTTAAAATGGAAAAATGTCTGCATTTCAGACGTCCCTATTCTTTTACCTAGAGCTTTTCTGCATCCTATTACCAAATTTGTTTGGCATAACAACCACCTTAAGGGGGGGTTGGTCATGACGTGAGGCATCAGACGTGGAGGGAGGAGCCTGAAGTGTGCTGGTGTCTTGTCGAATACAGTCCCCTATCATATAGTGTCCGCCCTGTACTGCGCAGGCGCAGTACGGAGGACAAACGAGACGCAGAAAGTCTCCAAAGTTCAACAGCTGATCATCAGCTGTACACGGCGCCTGCGCTTTTATTCTCACCCTATGTCCAGGATCATTCCCTACTATCCAAGTGGACATAGAGCTAGAATAAATAGTTGCCGAGCGCAGCGAGGCCTTGCCTGAAGCGTGGCGAGCGAAGCGAGCCCGCGAGGGGCCCTCTTACAAAGCCATCGCTAAGAAGTGCCCAAGCGCCGTGTACAGCTGATGGTCAGCTGATCAACTTCGGACACTTTCGGCATCTCCCTCTCCTCCGTACTGCGCAAGAGCTGCGCCTGCGCAGTACGGAGCGGACACTATCCGATAGGAGGACAGTATATGTCAGAACACCGGCCGGTGAGCTGGCGGGTACCCACACGGACAAGCCGCTGCCCGCATGGTGGCGAAGGAGAGGAGGAGTGCCGTGCGTGGCTTCGGCTGTTTTCGACACTGACTGCGCTTCTACTCAGGTGCTCGGGGGTCCGGAACCGTGCGGCGGAGCACGTGCTTGACACGGAGCCGAGCGGGTGGTGAGGCTCACGGAACGGCAGATGTATTTACCCTCTCCCCCCCTGGACCCTGTTAGAGAGGCTCCGACCTGGTAGTATCATGGATTGCGGGGATGGCTGAGCACAGAGGCTGACAGAGGAGGGTCTGTTTAGGTATTCGTCCCATCCCCGGACCGCACTGCTACACTGTAACTCCCAAGTATCTATCTGGAAGGCTCGTGGTAAGGGCTGCTCGGTCTCTTAAAGCACCTGAATACAGGTAAGAGAGGATTGATAAGGGGGATGTCCCCACTACGGTGAAGATTTAAAGTACATTACGGGACTGTGTAATCTGAATGTTGTTGTGCTATTAACTCTGCATTGGGAGACCCCTGGGGGAGACACGGTGCATCATAGCCAAGAGAGGAGGGTCTGCAGGATTAGGTATGGAGAAGCCCTCTATAGAACTGTAATTCTGCTTTATTGAAGCCATCTACCAGGCTCTGCTGGACACCGGTGAGGGGCGAAAGCAGGGAGAGGAGAGAGGAGGAGGGTTGAATAGGAATCCTGCAGAGACCTCCCCCTGGTACAATACGCATTTATAGGACACAGTGGGTAAAGTTCAGCAAATCTGTGGGTTCTGAAATAAAAGCGTATAAATCCTGCAAAGACATTGAGCCCCGTTGATCAGTACTATCAACCCCGGCAGAGTCTTCTAAACCACCATGAGTAAAGCTGCGTCTAAATCCGGAAAGGGGGGAGCACCTAAAATTCCAAAAGACAACACCACAGGGACTATAATTAAACAACACCTGGCCCAGGGGTTAAGCCCTAAGAACACTAACTCCAAGACCCAAAAGACAGGCAAAACGGACAAAAAGAAGGGAACAGATGGAAAGAGGGAGGAGACCCCAGATCAGTGCAGGGATGAATTAACAACGGAAAGTGAACTAGAAATAACTAGATCAGAAGACCACAGGATAGAAGCCCAACTCCTCACAAAAAATGAAATCCTAGAAATGTTTAAGACCCTGGAAATCTCAATGAAAATCGAGATAAACATGCTGAGGACAGACCTGGGAAACCTGTTGGCCAGAGTCGAGATATCGGAGGACAAAATAGACAAACAAGCCCAGGAGTTATGCGACTTAAAAGAACAAATCAAAATCACCCAACAAAATCAAACAAAAATCCTATATAGGCTAGAGGACCAAGAAAATAGAAATAGCAGACAAAATCTGAGAATCCGAGCGGTACCGGAAACAAGGGGGGAGGACTTAAGGAAAAGTCATAATTGCAATTTTTTGACCCGTACTCGAAGCAGGAGTCGAGGAGTTCCCAAATATAGAAAGGGTACACTGAATAGGGAGATCAGACACTACGAGAACGGAAAGAATTTGGGATATAATAGTAAGATTTAGATACTATGAGGACAA
Organism: Lithobates septentrionalis; assembly: GCA_037952835.1. Taxonomy (NCBI): domain Eukaryota; kingdom Metazoa; phylum Chordata; class Amphibia; order Anura; family Ranidae; genus Lithobates; species Lithobates septentrionalis. The sequence continues at coordinate 182,409 of JBBDGP010003325.1, read as the reverse complement.
AGCCAAAATCTGGGTAAAGTTAAGAGGAAAAACCCCCCTGCAATATGAGGGAGCAAAGATCCAAGTTTTTGCAGACCTGGCGCCGGAAACATTGGCGAGGAGATGCTACTTGAAACCCCTGACAGGGCCACAGGCTATACATGTAGTTTTATGGTTTACGAGGGCAAAGATAGTCACGTAGAGCCGACAAACTGCCCTGACTACATAGGAAGCGCTGGCAAGATAGTGTGGGACTTGGTGCCACCCTTATTTGGAAAGGGGTACCACTTGTACGTGGACAATTATTATACGAGCGTGCCACTTTTTAGCCACCTTTTTGATCATCAGATTGGAGCATGTGGCACCGTGCGACCTAATCGCCGGGGCTTTCCCCAGTGGCTTGTAGATTCCCGTCTTAGGCTGGGGGAGAGAGCCTGCTTGAAGTATAATAATTTGCTCGCTATGAAGTGGAGGGATAAGAAGAATGTTTTCGTTCTCACCTCCCTTCATGCAGACACGATGGTCCAAATTCCTACGGCGACTGGTGTTGTGGAGAAACCCCTCTGTGTCCACGAATATAACCTTAATATGGGAGGGGTGGACCTCAACGACCAGTTGTTGGCGCCGTACCTAATTGCCCGTAAGGCCAAACGCTGGTACAAAAAAGTGTCTGTTTATTTATTTCAATTGACTTTGCTGAATGCTTATGTGCTATACAGAGCTTCAGGACAGACTGGATCCTTCCTTAAATTCCAGGAAGAGATCGTCAGAGCCCTTCTGTATCCAGACGGTGCTCCACCTCACCATCCCCAACCAAATGCAGTAAGCCGGCTGCATGAGAGGCATTTTCTTTATGCCCTCCCGAGTACCCCTACCCAACGAACCCCCCAAAAAAGATGTCGTGTCTGCAGCAAGCGCGGATTTAGGCGTGACACCCGGTATTATTGTCCCCTCTGTCCTGGCAATCCTGGTCTTTGCATTGGTGAATGTTTTGAACGCTACCATACACTAGTGGAGTATTAGCGTAGGGTACAGCACTGCACAGACTAGGCACACTTCCACAGGGTCTCCCAAGATGCTGTCGCATTTTGAGAGACCCAAACCTGGTACCAGTTAAAAAAGTTAAAGTTACAAAAAAAAGTGTAAAAAAAACAAAAAAAAGTAAAAAAAAAGAAAAAAACACAAAAAAATATATAAAATAAAAAACCCAAAAATAGTTGTTGTTTTATTGTTCTCTCTCTATTCTCTCTCTATTGTTCTGCATTCTATACTGCAATGTTTTATTGTTATGTTTTTATCATGTTTGCTTTATAGGTATGCAATTTTTTTATACTTTGTTTTTTTTATTGTTAACCACTTTTTTGTTTTCAGGTACGCCATTCAGCTGCAGAGCGGATTTATTTATCTTGACAGCAACAGCGTTTGCTCCCACGATACATAAAGCCGTGACTCCAGCGCTGTCGGAGGTGATTTCACCACCACAGTTACATACTTCAGCATATATGCCGAAGCGTGGGGGCAGCAGTGGGTGGAGGAGCGATTTGCTCCTGCCTTTTGCGGGAGGATGCCCCCATGCTTCGGCATATATATTTTTTAGGTAGGCACAGGTTGCGTTAAATGTTTTATTTTTTACTATGTTTTTTTTGTATTTTGCTTTGCAGGTATGGTAAGTATTACTGTTATACTGTAATGTTCCTTTTCTTTTTTAGTTAACCATCATTTGCTTAGCAGGTACGCCATTCAGTTGCAGCACGGATTTATTTATCTTGACAGCAACAGCGTTTGCTCCCACGATACATAAAGCCGTGACTCCAGCGCTGTCGGAGGTGATTTCACCACCACAGTTACATACTTCAGCATATATGCCGAAGCGTGGGGGCAGCAGTGGGTGGAGGAGCGATTTGCTCCTGCCTTTTGCGGGAGGATGCCCCCATGCTTCGGCATATATATACGGTGCATGTATGCCCATCATTAGAAGTGGGTGGATGAAGGGAGGTATTCTAATGGTGGGCATACCCACCGATCAATATCTTTTTTTCGTTCAGCCCACAGGCTGCATGAAAAAAAAGTTTACAATGTATGCCCAACAAGGACCAGCAACGTACTGGTATGTTGCTGGACTTTGAGTGGCTATACCAGAATGATGCCTGCAGGTTTAGGTATCATCTTGGTATCATTCTTTTCAGCCAGTGGTCGGCTTTCTTGTAAAAGCAATCCTAGTGGCTAATTAGCCTCTAGACTGCTTTTACAAGCAGTGGGAGGGAATGCCCCCCCCCCACCGTCTTCCATGTTTTTCTCTGGCTCTCCTGTCCCAACAGGGAACTTGAGAATGCAGTCGGTGATTCAGCCAGCTGACCATAGAGCTGATCAGAGACCAGAATGGCTAAAAACATCTCTATGGCCTAAGAAACGGAAGCTACGAGCATTTCATGACTTAGATTTCGCCGGATGTAAACAGCGCCATTGGGAAATTGGGAAAGCATTTTATCACACCGATCTTGGTGTGGTCAGATGCTTTGAGGGCAGAGGAGAGATCTAGGGTCTAATAGACCCCAATTTTTTCTAAAAAGAGTACCTGTCACTACCTATTGCTATCATAGGGGATATTTACATTCCCTGAGATAACAATAAAAATGATTAAAAAATAAATAAAAATGAAAGGAACAGTTTAAAAATAAGATAAAAAAAGCCAAAAAAATAATTAAAAAAAAAAAAAAAAAAAAAAAGCACCCCTGCCCCCCCCTGCTCTCGCACAAAGGCGAACGCAAGCGTCGGTCTGGCGTCAAATGTAAACAGCAATTGCACCATGCATGTGAGGTATCACCGCGAAGGTCAGATCGAGGGCAGTAATTTTAGCAGTAGACCTCCTCTGTAAATCTAAAGTGGTAACCTGTAAAGGCTTTTAAAGGCTTTTAAAAATGTATTTAGTTTGTCGCCACTGCACGTTTGTGCGCAATTTTAAAGCATGTCATGTTTAGTATCCATGTACTCGGCCTAAGATCATCTTTTTTATTTCATCAAACATTTTGACAAAATAGTGTGTTTTAGTGTATTAAAATTTTAAAAAGTGTGTTTTTTCCCCAAAAAATGCGTTTGAAAAATCGCTGCGCAAATACTGTGTGAAAAAAAAAATTAAACACCCACCATTTTAATCTGTAGGGCATTTGCTTTAAAAAAATATATAATGTTTGGGGGTTCAAAGTCATTTTTTTGCAAAAAAAAATAATTTTTTCATGTAAACAAAAAGTGTCAGAAAGGGCTTTGTCTTCAAGTGGTTAGAAGAGTGGGTGATGTGTGACATAAGCTTCTAAATGTTGTGCATAAAATGCCAGGACAGTTCAAAACCCCCCCAAATGACCCCATTTTGGAAAGTAGACACCCCAAGCTATTTGCTGAGAGGCATGTCGAGTCCATGGAATATTTTATATTTTGACACAAGTTGCGGGAAAAAGACAAATTTTTTTTTTTTTTTTGCACAAAGTTGTCACTAAATGATATATTGCTCAAACATGCCATGGGAATATGTGAAATGACACCCCAAAATACATTCTGTTGCTTCTCCTGAGTACGGGGATACCACATGTGTGAGACTTTTTGGGAGCCTAGCCGCGTACGGGACCCCGAAAACCAAGCCCCGCCTTCAGGCTTTCTAAGGGCGTAAATTTTTGATTTCACTCTTCACTGCCTATCACAGTTTCGGAGGCCATGGAATGCCCAGATGGCACAAACCCCCCCCAAATGACCCCATTTCGGAAAATAGACACCCAAAGCTATTTGCTGAGAGGTATAGTGAGTATTTTGCAGACCTCACTTTTTGTCACAAACTTTTGAAAATTGAAAAAAGAAAAAAAAAATACGTTTTTCTTGTCTTTCTTCATTTTCAAAAACAAATGAGAGCTGCAAAATACTCACCATGCCTCTCAGCAAATAGCATGGGGTGTCTACTTTCCAAAATGGGGTCATTTGGGGGGGTTTGTGCCATCTGGGCATTCCATGGCCTTCAAAACTGTGATAGGTAGTGAGGAGTAAAATCAAAAATGTATGCCCTTAGAAATCCTGAAGGCGGTGCTTGGTTTTCGGGGCCCCGTACGCGGCTAGGCTCCCAAAAAGTCCCACACATGTGGTATCCCCGTACTCAGGAGAAGCAGCAGAATGTATTTTGGGGTGTAATTTCACATATTCCCATGGCATGTTTGAACAATATATCATGTAGTGACAACTTTGTGCAAAAAAAAAAAAAAATTGTCACTTTCCCGCAACTTGTGTCAAAATATAAAATATTCCATGGACTCAACATGCCTCTCAGCAAATAGCTTGGGGTGTCTACTTTCCAAAATGGGGTCATTTGGGGAGGTTTTGTGCCATCTTGGCATTTTATGGCTTTCAAAACTGTGATAGGTAGTGAGGAGTGAAATCAAAAATTTATGCCCTTAGAAATCCTGAAGGCGGTGCTTGGTTTTCGGGGCCCCGTACGCGGCTAGGCTCCCAAAAAGTCCCACACATGTGGTATCCCCGTACTCAGGAGAAGCAGCAGAATATATTTTGGGGTGCAATTCCACATATGCCCATGGCATGTTTGAGCAATATATCATTTAGTGACAACTTTGTGCAAAAAAAAAAAAAAAAAAATTGTCACTTTCCCGCAACTTGTGTCAAAATATAAAATATTCCATGGACTCAACATGCCTCTCAGCAAATAGCTTGGGGTGTCTACTTTCCAAAATGGGGTCTTTTTGGGGGGTTTTGTGCCATCTTGGCATTTTATGGCCTTCAAAACTCTGATAGGTAGTGAGGAGTGAAATCAAAAATCTATGCCCTTAGAAATCCTAAAGGTGGTGATTGGTTTTCGGGGCCCCGTACGCGGCTAGGCTCCCAAAAAGTCCCACACATGTGGTATCCCCATACTCAGGAGAAGCAGCTAAATGTATTTTGGGGTACAATTCCACATATGCCCATGGCCTGTGTGAGCAATATATCATTTAGTGACAACTTTGTGCAAAAAAAAAAAAAATTATCACATTCCCACAACTTGTGTCAAAAAATAAAATATTCCATGGACTCAACATACCTCTCAGCAAATAGCTTGGGGTGTCTACTTTCCAAAATGGGGTCATTTGGGAGGGTTTTGTGCCATCTTGGCATTTTATGGCCTTCAAAACTGTGATAGGTAGTGAGGAGTGTAATCAAAAATCTATGCCCTTAGAAATCCTGAAGGCGGTGCTTGGTTTTCGGGGCCCCGTACGCGGCTAGGCTCCCAAAAAGTCCCACACATGTGGTATCCCCGTACTCAGGAGAAGCAGCTGAATGTATTTTGGGGTGTAATTCCACATATGCCCATGGCCTGTGTGAGCAATATATCATTTAGTGGAAACTTTTTGTAAATTTTTTTTTTTTTTTTTTTTTGTCATTATTCAATCACCTGGGACAAAAAAAATAAATATTCAATGGGTTCAACATGCCTCTCAGCAATTTCCTTGGGGTGTCTACTTTCCAAAATGGGGTCATTTGGGGGGGGTTTTGTACTGCCCTGCCATTTTAGCACCTCAAGAAATGACATAGGCAGTCATAAACTAAAAGCTGTGTAAATTAGAGAAAATGTACCCTAGTTTGTAGGCGCTATAACTTTTGCGCAAACCAATGAATATACGCTTATTGACTTTTTTTTTACCAAAGACATGTGGCCGAATACATTTTGGCCTAAATGTATGACTAAAATTGAGTTTATTGGATTTTTTTTATAACAAAAAGTAGAAAATATCATTTTTTTTCAAAATTTTCGGTCTTTTTCCGTTTATAGCGCAAAAAATAAAAATGGCAGAGGTGATCAAATACCATCAAAAGAAAGCTCTATTTGTGGGAAGAAAAGGACGCAAATTTCGTTTGGGTACACCATTGCATGACCGCGCAATTAGCAGTTAAAGTGACGCAGTGCCAAATTGTAAAAAGTGCTCTGGTCAGGAAGGGGGTAAATCCTTCCGGGGCTGAAGTGGTTAAGGATGGAAGATCTGCCAGGTTAAGATTCCCTGAAGAACTGGGGGATTTTTGCAGAAAATTTGACTTACAAGTCCCTCTGTTGCCGGACTGGTTTAACGAGCAGAGGGTGGACCAGGGGACAGGACATGGCTAGAAACGCAGAGTCTCATAAATGTGGCGGTGGGAGTTTGTTGGGGGGCGGTCCGGGGTGGGGGGTACGGGGAAGAATGTCAGTGGTGGTGAGAAAAAGCTTTTCAGAGAGGGGTGCCCGCCGGGGAGACGGTCAGCCTCCCCAGCAGCCTCTGTAATGGGGGTGGGGGGGCACACTGAGAGCTCCACCTTAGGAGTTTGAGATCGCGAGAGGGTCATGATTTATGTGGTCCTCAAGGGTCTAGGGGTCCAGCTTGGACCAAGGAAGGAGGGTAGGGTTTGGGGGGGTGGGTGGAGTCGGGAGGAGGGAGGGGGGTTGGGGAAGGTGGGTGGGATGGGGGGAAAGGGAGGGAGGACACCACAGTTATAACAGCTAAAAGAGTGGGTAAACCTCTCCATAGACAAAAGAAATGAACCCCACAGAGGATAGTGGGAATACAGTGATGACAACAATTAAATTTGTGACCTATAACGTAAGAGGACTAAACATGCCCAACAAAAGACAGAAAATACTGAATGAGCTCAAAAGTCTCGGGGCAGAGGTAGTCTTCCTCCAGGAGACACACATTTCTCATGAGTCCAATTTAAAATTGTATTCTAGAGATTTCCCAACATGGTATCAGGGGGACACAATTACAAAAAGAGCAAGGGGGTAGCTATTGGGTTTGCGAAAGGAACTAGGTTTGTGTTGGAAGATAGGTTGACCGACCCAGAAGGTAGATTTCTTTTTCTTAAGGGTAGACTATTTGAGAGGATTATACACTGGCAAACATCTATGCCCCCCAATAGGAATCCGATGAAATATCTTATGAACCTTTTGGAGAAGTTGAGGGACTTCAAGAAGGGACATACGATTCTGATGGGAGATTTAAACTTCTGTATGGATCCAGGTCTTGATAGTTCGACCCGGGCACAGGGGACAAATAATGTGCAATTAAAATAGGTAAAACAAAAACTGTATCTCAGTCAATTGGTAGATATATGGAGGATTCAGCATCCTAAACCAGTGTTTCTCAACCTTTTTCCAGTCGGGGCACCCTTAAAAAGTATTTTCAGTCTTGAGGCACCCCAGTCCAAGGCTTAATTCACTTTACTGTGTGTCGCGGAACATGCGCAAAATCGCACTCGTTCCTGACACACAGGCAAATGCTCTGCTCTTTAGGGGTGCCATTAATTCTTAATGGTACCTTACACATTGGAAAATGTGGGGTGCTTTTGGTGCAGTGTAATTTAAAAAAAAAAAAAAGGTCGGGGATTTCCTTCCCTGAATTTTTGTGGTTAGGGAAGCCCATTGAAATGAATGGGCTGCACTACACGCAGCACGCAGCAACACAGATGTGAACCAAGGGCTTGTTCACATTTCGGGTTGGAGGGGTGGTAAAAGCACATGGTTAAGCTGTTTTTACCACCCCCAAATTCTTCCCCTTTAGCTGCAGAAACAACAGCTGGGGGTGTACACATGTTGTGGCTGCAGCTGGAGGTATACCCAGGGTGAATGGGGCTGAACTGCAACTACCCTGCAACTGTGTACATTGCACAGTTGCGGTGTAGTGATGCTGCATTAAAACAGGTGGTGAGGAGGCAACATAATGCCTCTTTACCGCCTGTCAAATGCCTCTGAAAAGCGATCTGTGCATAGGTTGCTTTTCAGAGGAGAAGCAGTCCTTGCTGCTATCACAAACAAGACCTACAAAAGCAGTTCTGATGGTACAGAAATGGGGGGGGTCAGGATTAAAAGTAACACACACACACATATACAGACATATACACATGCACACACGCATAAAGACACATACATACAGACACTTGTACATACGCACATGCAGACACGTGCACACACACATGCAGACACGTGCACACACACATGCAGACACATGCACACACACATGCAGACACATGCACACACATACAGACACATGCACACACACACACACACACACACATACAGACACACATACAGATACATGTACAAACACACATACAGACACACACACATACAGACAGACACATGCACACACACATACAGACACATGCACACACACACACATACAGACACACATACAGACACATGCACACACACATGTACAAACACACATACAGACACACATACAGACAGACACTCACATGCACACACACACACATACAGACACATGCGCACACACACACATGTACAAACACACATACATACGTACACACACATACAGACAGACACTCACATGCTCACGCACATACAGACACATGCACACACATACCAGACACATGCACACACACATACAGACACATGCACACATACACACACACACATACAGACACATGCACACATACACACACACATACAGACACATGCACACACACATACATACACATGCACACACACACACATGTACAAACACACATACAGACACATGTACACACATGCACACACACACACAGACAGACAGTCAGACACTCACATTAGGGATGAGCTTCGAGTTAGAGTTGAATTAATGTTCGACTCGAACATCGGCTGTTCGCAAGTTCGCCGAACAGCGAACAATTTGGGGTGTTCGCGGCAAATTCGAATGCCGCAGAACACCCTTTAAAAGTCTATGGGAGAAATCAAAAGTGCTCATTTTAAAGGCTTATATGCAAGTTATTGTCATAAAAAGTGTTTGGGGACCCGGGTCCTGCCCCAGGGGACATGTATCAATGCAAAAAAAAGTTTTAAAAACGGCCGTTTTTTCAGGAGCAGTGATTTTAATAATGCTTAAAGTTAAACAATAAAAATGTAATATTCCTTTAAATTTCGTACCTGGGGGGTGTCTATAGTATGCCTGTAAAGGGGCGCATGTTTCCCGTGTTTAGAACAGTCTGACAACAAAATGACATTTCAAAGAAAAAAAGTAATTTAAAACTACTCGCGGCTATTAATGAATTGCCGGTCCCGAGTCTCCCGACAATACACATAAAAATTCATTGATAAAAATGGCATGGGAATTCCCCACAGGGGAACCCCAAACCAAAATTAAAAAAAAAAATGACGTGGGGGTCCCCCTAAATTCCATACCAGGCCCTTCAGGTCTGGTATGGATATTAAGGGGAACCCCGGCCAAAAAAAAAAAAAAATGACATGGGGGTCCCCCTAAATTCCATACCAGACCCTTCAGGTCTGGTATGGATTTTAAGGGGAACCCCGCACCAAAATTAAAAAAAGAAACGGCGTGGGGTCCCCCCAAAATTCAATACCAGACCCTTATCCGAGCACGCAACCTGGCAGGCTGCAGAAAAAGAATGGGGGGGACGAGAGAGCGACCCCCCCTCCTGAACCGTACCAGGCCACATGCCCTCAACATTGGTAGGGTGCTTTGGGGTAGCCCCCCAAAACACCTTGTCCCCATGTTGATGAGGACAAGGGCCTCATCCCCACAACCCTGGCCGGTGGTTGTGGGGGTCTGCAGGTGGGGGGCTTATTGGAATCTGGAAGTCCCCTTTACCAAGGGGACCCCCAGATCCCAGCCCTCCACCCTGTGTGAAATGGTAAGGGGGTACAAAAGTACCTCTACCATTTCACTAAAAAACTGTCAAAAATGTTAAAAATGACAAGAGACAGTTTTTGACAATTCCTTTATTTAAATGCTTCTTCTTTCTTCTATCTTCCATTAGCATTCCCCGTGATGTCACAGGGAAGTCCCGTCAAGTCACCATGCGTCAGAGGGGGGTGGGGTCACCGGGTGGCCCCGTCCCCCGTTATTTAAGAACCTTCAGAAGAGGAGACACGTCACACAGCGGGAGCCTCCCTCCATGCCAGCATGGGTGCGGAGCGGCCCGGAGAAGAAGATGAAGAAGAGAAGAAGATGGAGAGAAGAGCGGGAGCCTCCCCCCCATGCCATGAGTGCGGAGCGGCCCGAGGAGAAGAAGATAGAAGACGCCGCGGAGGAGATGCTGGATGAGAACACCGGAGGAAGAACCAGAAGAGCCAGAAGAACCAGAAGAAGAAGAAGAAGAAGATGAAGGAAGATAGAAGAAAGAAGAAAGAAGAAGAATTTAAATAAAGGAATTATCAAAAACTGTCTCTTGTCATTTTTAACATTTTTGACAGTTTTTTAGTGAAATGGTAGGGTTACTTTTGTACCCCCTTACCATTTCACACAGGGGGGGGCAGGATCTGCGGGTCCCCTTGTTAAAGGGGGCTTCCAGATTCCGATAAGCCCCCCACCCGCAGACCCCCACAACCACTGGCCAGGGTTGTGGGGATGAGGCCCTTGTCCTCATCAACATGGGGACAAGGTGTTTTGGGGGGCTACCCCAAAGCACCCTCCCAATGTTGAGGGCATGTGGCCTGGTATGGTTCAGGAGGGGGGGCGCTCTCTCGTCCCCCCCTCTTTTCCTGCGGCCTGCCAGGTTGCGTGCTCGGATAAGGGTCTGGTATGGATTTTTGGGGGACCCCACGCCGTTTTTTTTTTTTAATTTTGGAGCGGGGTTCCCCTTAAAATCCATACCAGACCTGACGGGTCTGGTATGAAATTTAGGGGGACCCCCACGTCATTTTTTTTTAAAATTTTGGCCAGGGTTCCCCTTAATAGCCATACCAGACCTGAAGGGCCTGGTATGGAATTTAGGGGGACCCCCACATAATTTTTTTTTTAATTTTGGTTTGGGGTTCCCCTGTGGGGAATTCCCATGCCGTTTTAACAATGAACTTTTATGTGTATTGTCGGACCGGCAATGCAATAGCCGCGAGTAGTTTTAAATGACTTTTTTCCTTTGAAATGTCATTTTGCTGTCAGGCTGTTCTAAACACGGGAAACATGCGCCCCTTTACAGGCATACTATAGACACCCCCCAGCTACGAAATTTAAAGGGATATTACACTTTTATTGTTGGACTTTAAGCATTATTAAAATCACTGCTCCTGAAAAAACGTCCGTTTTTAAAACTTTTTTTTGCATTGATCCATGTCCCCTGGGGCAGGACCCAGGTCCCCAAACACCTTTTATGACAATAACTTGCATATAAGCCTTTAAAATTAGCACTTTTGATTATTCATGTTCGTGTCCCATTGACTAACGGTGTTCGCGTGTTCGAACAAACTTTTTTCCTGTTCCCATGTTCTGGTGCGAATCGAACAGGGGAGTGTTCGGCTCATCCCTAACTCACATGCACACACAGACACATGTATAAAGCCCTTTTAAAACGAATCTAGCCTCTAGCACAGTATCATTCCAGTTTCCTCATTCAGCCAGGTACTGCACTGTAGGGGGAAGCAGAGAGCACACTCCCCTGCACTTTACTTTCACTTTGCTGAGGTTGACGGAGCTTCTCGCAGTGCCGATGTACAGTTCGGCAGGGGATCGGGAGATTAGGGCTCATCTGACAGCCCTTCTCTCCCCTGAGCCCGCGGCATACCTGAGAACCTCTGACGGCACACTGGTTGAGAAAGGCTGTCCTAAACTACAGGACTATACGTTTTGTTTCCCTGTGCACAGGTCCTACTCTCGGATAGACTTTATTTTTGTGGAACATAGAGACATTGATGAGGTCATAGACTCTAAGATAGAGATCTCCACTCTCTCGGATCATGCCCCTGTGACGATGAAAGTGACAGTCCCTGGGGGGCAAGGTCAACATTGGAAGTGGTGCCTAAATGAGGAGCTGATCCGAGACGAGGAGGGGTCTGCTAGAGTCGGAAGGGAGTTGGAATATTATTTTTCTACAAACGATACTAGGGAAGTATCAGGGTCCACCCTGTGTGAGGCCCATAATTCCTTCATCAGGGAGATCCTGATAGAAATAGGAGCTAGGAACAAAAGGGAGAGAACTGAGAAAACCCAAAAATTAGTGGAGGAAATAACTAGGGCAGAACAAGAACATAAAAAACAGCAGGGCCACCATCAGGTGTTATATCAAAAGGTAGTAAATAAAAGGGTGGAGTTGAAAACGGTTATGGAACAAGAAACAAGGAAAATATTTAATAGGATTCCAATAAGATACCAATGGGGAAATAAACCAAGTAAACATCTGGCGAGAATGATACAAAAGAAAAAAGTCATTAACTTTATAGAGAACATACAGACTAAGGACAGACGTATGGTGTATTCACCAAAAGGAATAGCGGACATTTTTAAAAACTATTACCAAGAATTATATTCTGTAAAATAGCGGGGTGCCCAGCTAAGAGGAAAGAGCGGGAAAAACATTAAGTTCCTAAAGAAAGCAGGACTACCAAGGATCTCAGATTTTGCCAGGGAGGCCTTGGAGGCCCCAATTTCAGAAGAGGAAATAAAAAAGGCTCTGCTCGAATCGGCACCCGGGAAAAGCCCCGGGCCAGATGGATTTACACTGTTTTACTACAAAAAATATAAAGAAATCTTAGTCCCAAAGTTATGCCAATATATGAACGGTCTGGGTGCAGAATATGAAATTAGTAGGGAGGCATTAATGGCCTCCATTACTGTCATATTTTAAGAAGGTAAAGAGGAAACGTTGTGCTCTAGCTATCGGCCAATCTCTTTGCTTAATGCCGATATAAAATGATATGCTAAAGTACTGACAGGCAGGCTAAAAGGGCTAATGAACATCCTGGTTAAACTGGATCAGGTGGGATTTACTCCTAAAAAAGAGGGGAGAGATAATGGGGTCAAAACGTTGCTCTTACTCCAAAAGATAAAGGAAAGTGGACCCCCAGGACTACTGCTGTTGATTGATGCCGAAAAGGCTTTCGACAGGGTAGACTGGGGGTTCATGATACAGACCTTGGAAATTATGGGAATCGGCCCAAGAATGATCCAATGGATTAAAACACTATACCATCACCCCACTGCAGCAATAAAAGTTAATGGCTTAATGTCCCTACCTTTCGAGATGAAAAACGGGACGAGACAGGGGTGTCCCCTCTCCCCATTACTATTTGTCCTTTCCTTGGAACCGCTTTTGGCTACGATACGCAATGACCCTGACATAAGCGGTTTTAAGGTGGGAGAGGAAGAACACAAACTTGCAGCATTCGCAGACGATGTTTTGTTTTACATCACGAACCCGCTGACTACTATGCCCGAGTTATTAAAAACCTTGGGAAAATATGGGGAGGTTTCTAACTTTCAAATAAATCTAGCAAAGTCTGAAATATTGAATATCAACTTAAGTAAGACAGAGGAAAGGATAGTGAAAAAGGAGTTCAAATTTGGTTGGACGAAGGAACTAAGGTATTTGGGAATTAAACTAGCAAACACAATAGAGACGATCTATAGTATAAACTATCTACCCCTGCTCGACGAAGTCAGATCCGATTGCAAAAGATTCTCCGGTAGGCCTCTATCATGGATAGGACGCATCAACATCATAAAGATGGTCCTACTCCCGAAGATTACGTACAGGTTTCAGATGTTGCCAGTGTTGCTCCCTCAACAATACCTGAGAAGGCTAAAAATTATATTAACGAATTTTATCTGGAAAAATAAAAGACCAAGAGTCTCCTTCCAAATATTAAAACAAGGGAAAATGAATGGCGGCCTAGCTGTTCTGGATATTCAAAATTATTATAAAGCAATAGTTCTGTCAAGAGCGGTAGAATGGGCGAAAGAGGAAAATGAAAAAAGGTGGGTTAATATAGAGAAAACACTGAGTAAGGCACAACTGGGAAGTATTATTTGGATTCCTCCACACTATAGAACTTTAGACAAAAATACTCACGCATTGACATGGAATGTTTTTAAAATCTGGGATGGGATATATAAACAAGTGAACGGGAAATTTAATTCACCTTTATTAGCACTGAAAGATAATGAATTTTTCACACCTGGGACAAAAAACGTGGGAGGAAATGGGTCAATATGGGGGTAACACAATTAAGAGACATAATTAAAAATGGTAAAATTATTTCAATACAACAATTTAGGCACGGTAGGGATGCACGGGGGATGGATGAGTGGCGTTACCTCCAACTGAACCATTTCGTCAACAAGTTACCTCAACCCATTAGATCCGGAGATGAACTGACGGGGTTGGAACGATTGTTTTCAGCGGAGGATCCAAGGAATATAATTTCAAAAATGTATAAAATACTGTTAAAGGCAGAAGAAGTGGAGATTCCGCCATTCATTAGAAAATGGGAGAGGGAACTAGGTTCACAGCGGGACAAGAACACTATTAGCAAAATTATGAAATTAGCCCATAGTTTGGCAGTAGACACTAGAACAGCAGAAATGAACTACAAATGTATGGCTAGATGTTATGCAACTCCAGATATAATAAGTAAATATCAGAGGAACAGATCGGCACAATGCTGGCGAGGCTACACAGAGGTAGGAACAATGGCCCACCTATGGTGGGACTGCCCTAAAATTAAAAATTTTTGGAAGATTCTATCTTTGATTAAGGCAATCACTGAGACAGATGTGGTGGAAGACCCATGGGTCATTCTGTTTCATGGTGGAGAAGGAGATATTAAACAATATATGCGGTCGCTGGTCCCTCACCTGATAAATGCAGCAAAGAGACTGATACCTAACAACTGGCAAAAGGAGGAGGGCCCAGCAACCTGGGAGTGGATAGACTCGGTAGAAGAAACATATAACATGGAGTGCTTGGGGAGTAGCCTAGACAAAGCTAACAATAGGATCACTGACAAATGGGAATGTTGGAAAAAATGCAAAAAATCTTGGAGTTAAGCTAAGGAACTGAAAGCCCAGGTCTAGAGTAGGAGGACGAGCTGAGATAGGACCATGGAGAGCGGGGTGAGGGGAGGGTGGGTTAGGGGGGAGGGTTAAATAACTGTGTTAAGAGCAGCACATATCCTTAGCTGCATGGGGTGTGTTAACTTATATACACTTTTTGATACGATATGAGCTACTATGATGAGACATCGAGTGGGATGGAAAAGATGAACTGCAGAGTTGATTTAAGTCTCTCGGATATGTCTGCTGAAGTGGCAAAAAAAAAAAAAAGATAACTGCCTTAAAGTAAAAACTTCCATGACAATATGAAAAAATTCCCGATTTCTTCTTATACAATAAGGTGGCACTTTGAGCACATATAATAGACTGGTTTCATCAGAAACAATAGGTTGCTAGTGAAACACTAATTTCTCCTAGAGACCACAAGCCTATGTAGGCACATTCTTTCTACCACAGGCGTTATTTATAGCTGGTTTGCTTTATTTTGTTTGCAAAAGTAAAGGTTCTACATGGTTTCTACCATAGGTGTGCACAGCCTATTGCATTAGGGTGTGTACCCCAAAACTCAAACACACATGCGTGTGGGTATGAGTGTGTGTGTGTGTAAACAAACATTTTGCAATGTATTAAAATATTTTTAAATGTTTCAATACATTTTACATCTTATGGCAGAGCTGGTCAGGGGGAAAAAGTGGGGGGTGAGAGCGAGAGAGGGGGGTGAGAGAGAGGGGAGTGAGAGAGAGAGGGAGCAGGGGTGAGAGAAGGGGGGAGAGAGAGGGGCTGAAACAGAGGGGAGGAAGAGAGAGAGAGAGAGAGAGAAACGGATGAGAGGGGGAAAGAGAGAGAAGGGGGGAAAGAGAGAGAAAGTGGGGTGAGAGAGAGGGGGGCAAGGGAGAGAGGGGGTGAAACAGGGGGGAGAAGGGGGGAGAGAAAGAGGGGCAAGAGAGAGAGAGAGGAAGGGGTGAGAGAAAGGGGGGTTAGAGGGAGGGAGAGAGAGAGAGGGGGGGAGGGAGGGAGGGTGTAGTGCGTGACAAGGCTCAGTGGGTCCCCTTTGCCTCATGGCTCATGTGCCCCATACAGTTCTTTCAAACTCAATGGAAGCCAGATTGTAATGGAAATGTCTGTAATGAGGACTGGTTTAAGGTATTTTCCCTTCTCTTTCTATGTCTTGTAAGGCACAGGAGCATAATTACAAAATTTGAACAAGATGGTATTACTGTCCATTGACACTAAGATTTTTCCCATTCAACCCAATGATTGTTGGCGCTGTCTTAAGCACAAAGTCACCTATATTGGTTTGTGCAAAAGTTATAGAGTCTACAAACTATGGGATATATTTATGGAATTTTAATTTTAATTTTTTTTACTGATAATGGCGGTGATCAGCGACTTATAGTGGGACTGCGACATTGTGGAGGACAAATGTGACATTAAGTGACACTTTCAGTGCTAAAAAAAAATCACTGTCACTGTACTAATGACAATGGCAGGGAAGGGGTTAACATCAGGGGCAATCAAAGGGTTAAATGTGTTCCCAGGGAGTGCTTGCTAACTGAATGAATGAATGAATAACTTGTATAGCGCTACATATGCAAACTAAATCGCCTCAGGGCACTTTTGCCGCCAGTGTCCATCTGGGTCTTCAGGAGAGATGGGTCTTGAGCTTCTATGGGGGAGGTACTTGTATTGTGGCAAGAAAGAGATCCGTGGTCCTTGTTTAGCAGAAACACAGGATCTCTACCTTTCCTTGTCACAGAATAGCGATCTGCCTTGTTTACATAGGCAGACCGCCATACTGTCTCTCTTGGGAATGATTGGTGGGTCCTGGTGGACATCGTGTCTGCCGGACCCAATGATTGGCTCCTGCTGTGTCCAATCACAGTGGGAGCAGGTCTCTGGCAGTGCACGTGTGTACCCCAGACCCAGAAGTGCAAAATCACATACAGCTACATGATTTTACACAGGGGAGCCACCTTGCTGCCATATATACAGTATACAGTTGGCAAGTGCTTAAAATGACAATTATTTTAATTTGTTAAAATTATTTAACTTCTTCATTTTCCAAAAAGATGTGACAAAAAAAGTACAACTTTAAAAAACTCTAATGCCCCTTACTAAATGCCTCATGCCGCGTACACACGGGTGGACTTTTTGACCGGACTGGTCCGGCGGACAATCCGACCGTGTGTGGGCTTCATCGGACCTGCAGCGGACTTTTTCGGTCGAAAATCTGACGGACTTTAGATTTGGAACATGTTTCAAATCTTTACGTCGGAAGTCCGCCGGACCCAGTTCCTATTGAAAAATCCGCTCGTCTGTATGCTAGTCCGACGGACGAAAAGCGACGCTAGGGCAGCTATTGGCTACTGGCGATCAACTTCCTTTTTTTTTGTCCGGTCGTATGTCATCATGTACGGATCCGTTGGACTTCTTTGTGATCGTGTGTAGGCAAATCCGTTCATTCGGAAAGTCCGTTGGAAGTCCGTCAAAAGTCTGTCGGACCAGTCCGGTCGAAAAGTCCGCTCGTGTGTACGCGGCATTAGACTGTATTCTTTCTGAAAAGGGGCCATTTGGGGGGTATTTTCAGGCCTCAAGAAATGAGATCGGCCGTCAGTACATCAGGATTGATGGATTTTCAGATATAACTTTCCTACAGACTAAATAATATACACTGATTTGGGTGATTTTACCAAAGAAATGGAGCAGAATATTTTGGCCTAAATTTATGATGAAAGATTATTTATTTGCAATATTTTATAACAAGAACTAAGAAACAATTTTTTTCAACTTTTTGTCTTTTTTTGCTTTTATATATAAAAAAAAATAATAAAAAAAAGAAAACAGTGGTGATTAAATACCACCAAAAAGAAAGTTCTATCTGTCTAAAAAAATAATATATCAAAATTAATTTGGGTACAGTGTTGCATGACTGAGTAATTGCCATTTGAACTCTGACAGCGCTGAAAACGTAAAAATAAACACGGATTTGAATACATTTATTTCAAATGAAGCTAAAAGACCTTATCACGGTGGCAACACATTTCCCGAGTCGTACTCCCTTCATTAGGGCTTGAAGTGAGATGTAATATAAAAGGTGTGTGTTTTACTTTACCCAGGCTGCTTGAACCCGCTGCTGACAGACATTCCTCGACATCAACGACCAGGTAAAAAAACACACATTTTATTCATTCCAGCAAATATTACTTCTTGCTTCAGGCTTGGATGAAGGGGGTGTTCTCTACCCCCCCCCCCCCACAGACCTGCTTTAGGCAATCCAGTAGATGTTTTGGTCATTGAAGAGATCAAGGAGGATAATGGTGTAACATTGTCTCTAGTCATCATAAGTCAGTCAATAGGTGGAGCAATGTTGTATCTATATGTAGCAAGGTCCCAGGCCTCTTTTGATCTAATGAAAACCTCCAGGGCCAGAGATAGCTGACATCCTTCTGTATGTGGTGGGTTGTAAGGCATGGTGGGTGCAGAGTAGTTAAAGTTCACTTCTTAAAGCGGAGTGTAACAAGCCCCTGCTCACTCTGTTCCACTCTCCCGACACTCCTCTGCGGCTATTGAATCAGATCGCAAAATCTGATGGTTTGGTCATCCATTGCTCCGGGACTAGAACTACAGCTATGTGCCATTCTAATCCAGTAGTGATAGCTCAGAACAAACACCAGGCAGGCTGTTTGTAAGTTCAACCAGGAATCTCTTTTATTGAAAAATACAAGCTCTTCTATACAGTAAAAGAGGAGGTGCATACCTCCTGCTCATATTACTCTGAACATACACCTGTGACCAGAAACCTAATTAACATGGGCTAATTAACTAATCCCTTTAGACAGCCTAGATGACTCAGACATGACCTTTAGGCCAGACTGGCCGTCTTGTAGCTCAGAAAACCCAATCAACATTATCACAATAGCAGAGTTAATTAACACAACCAACAATGGGGATCTAATGAATCTTAGATCCCATACTAGAGACTTATTTACAATACACATTCTAGCAGGCAACAGACAGACAGGTGGCTGGAATTGACATCAGCATCTCCTAACAGTATTTGTCCCAGCATTATGAATCAGCCACTATTTCTAATATGGCAAATCCAGGGTCCCCAGAGTCTGTGTGTCCTGGGGGACCAGGACCCGAATCCACAGTAATACCACCCCAAGGGTCCCCAGGCATACAGCTCACAAAGAGCACCATTCCCCTAAATGCCAGGGCCCACGATCGATCGGCAAGAGGCTAGCATTCAGTCCCCTCCAAACGTCTCTCTCCTGGCTGTCACACGGAGTTCCACCCAAAAATGGAACTTCCGCTTTTTGGAATCCCCCCCCCCCTCCGGTGTCACATTTGGCACCTTTTAGGGGGCAAAAGGGAACCTACGCCACGTCCGGCGCCTACTCCGTTCCCCAAGCTGTCTTCTGGGAGACACACAGGTCCCAGAAGACAGCAGGGTCCAGTGGGATCGCGCAGTGTGACTCGTGCATGCACAGTAGGGAACCAGGAAGTGAAGCCGCAAGGCTTCACTTCTTGATTCCCTCACCGAAGATGGCGGCAGCAGCATCTGAGAGCTGAGGGACAGATCGGCTTTGGGTGCCGACATTGCGGGCGCCCTGGACAGGTAAGTGTCCATATATTAAAAGTCAGCAGCTGCAGTATTTGTTGCTGCTGACTTTTAAGTTTATTTTTTTTCGGCGGAACTCCGCTTTAAATGCAAAAGAAAGTTTATTTCTCTTAATCTTTTTTGGGGGAAAGAGGGTCTGGGCCAAGACACCCTTAGGTAGGTGCAAGTTCAATTGACAGACTCCGAGACTTCAATAGGAGGACAGTCATGCAGGGAAAGGCATCCAGCAAGACGCCATATCTGCACGTGTAGGAATGCTGTCTCCTATGGCAACAGTCTTTAACAGTTCCTTCACTTTCACTACAATCGCTCCTTGTAGTTCTTCAACCCACGGAGCTCCCGGTCTTTCACTAGACCCACTGATTCACTGCCACTGAATCCATTGAGCTCTTCCAATCTTCATGGTGGTATCTTCCTTAAGGGTCACATCCACTGCTCTGCTGGGTCCCCAGATTGGCACTTAAGATACTTCTCAAGCGTCACCCCACTGGCCTGCTCGGTCCCTGGCTTGACACACAAGGCTGCTCTGCAAGTGTCACCTCCACTGACTGGGTCCCTGGCTTGATTCCCACTGAAGTTTTCCGATTCTTCACCATCCCCATCTAGTGAGAATGTTGCTCCGGTACATGCTTCAGTTACTCACTGTGGTCCCTAGTAATAAGGCGGACAGTTCCTTACTGGCGACAGCTTCTCCTCTACCTCCGACCACGTCAGGTTCTCCGGCCAGCAGAACCGTCACTTCTGGTTGGACTGCAAGCCACAGTCCCAACTCTGCGCTGCTTTCTTGCTTCTGGATAGGCTTTCACACAGCCTAGCAGCCAGATGTGCCCAGAGAATGCCCAATCCCCGGCTTAGCAGCCTGGGCAATACGACACATGTCCACCCAGACAGCCGTCCAGGCGGCACAGAACACAGATCACCTGACTTCACCCGAATACATAGGCTCTCCCAGGAGGCCAAGGGATTTAATAAAACCCCTGTCCATTGGCTGAGATACCTCATATACCCATAACCTGACCTTCAGTTGCCCTTCTCATATTTAGTACCACCAAGTACCCAGCCACCTAGTGGTAGAAGAGAAAAGTGCAAAAAGGCCAAACTTAGGGAGAAAGAAAAAAGATCTCTAACAATCAACCAGGATAATTATTCCTGCCAAGTAAATTTGTGAGGAGAAACCCTGTCTAAACTCCAGGGTGCTACATCTACTTTTTCTGAAGCCAGATTTAAATTGATCAAGATTTTGTTATTTTGGCAGTCAGTCTTCTAATCCGTTGTTGACTGCTTTTTTTGATCACCTGTCATTGACACTGCTCTGTAGATGGCCAACATCTCTGGATCCATGGAAGCCTTAGCATTATGATGGCTTTAAGTTGATAAGAAAAGATCCCTCTATCCAGAGAGCATTGTACAATTTTTTGAACAGCTAGACCAGGGGTCTCCAAACTTTCTAAACAAAGGGCCAGTTTACTGTCCTTCAGACTTTTAAGGGACCAGATTGTGGCCAGTGAAAGTAGAAAATGTCCCAACGTCAATGGGAGTAAACAGCGCCCCATCATTGGTGCCAGTGGGAGAAATATTTCCCCATCGTTGGTGTCAGTGGGCCCCTCCGGTCACAGTTTAGAGACCACTGCGCTAGATTAATGAGGTAATGCATGCTAGTAGTGGGTCTGTTCACCCTGGTATTTTGATGGAGTCCTTTAATGTTTGACACAGTTTCGTGAATTCAATACCATTATATGTTGTTCAAAGGCTTGTTAAAGGGGAGTACTACTGATCCTTAGGAGGTCTGCTGAGATTTCAGACATAATTCGTTCTGTAATTGAGACTTTAATTTCAAAGTAAAGAACTCCTCACATCTTTTCTATAGGGTTCAGACTCAGTTTAAGCTGGACCAGGTCTGTTACTTGCTTTTCCAATGTGATTTGTTTTGTGCAATAATGATCCCATGATCCTTAAGATGCTGATTCAAGTATTTCTATCGAAATATTGCAGGAATAGTCTTTGGCTATCCACCAACAATCTGTAGTTTCACTTAGTAATGCCATATACAGCAGCAACAATGTTTTTCAAACCTCCAACCGTGTGATCAGAGCAACTCACCAGACTGAATTGTCCCCCAAGTCAATAGAAGATCAATATTAATCCATCATTGATCCTCCTTTACGTAAATGATTCTCCACATTCATCAACTGGCAGGTGCCAACTGAGATGGATTTCTAATAATCAATCATAGAACAATTCCCATAGCATGATATTGTAAACATGGAACATCATTTACACAACTACTGAACTTCTATTGATGGTTGGAAGTTTTGGTTTG
This sequence comes from Lithobates septentrionalis, assembly GCA_037952835.1. NCBI lineage: Eukaryota > Metazoa > Chordata > Amphibia > Anura > Ranidae > Lithobates > Lithobates septentrionalis. Next base: position 160,712 of record JBBDGP010003325.1, on the reverse strand, counting down.
AAGAAGGTTAGGTGAAAAGTGAGATCACAGATGGTTGATGGAGAGCAAAAGACTATTTGTGCAATATTTGGACACTTGTAATGTAATATAGATTTATAATAGTTATTGATTTACCAGAATATTAGTAAAAGTTTTTATATTATTAGTTATGGAGGTTTAAAGGTAATCACTTCCGTCTGTCTGTCTGTCTATCATGTATTGTAGCAGGGGGGTACCCTGCCAGGGTCCAGGTCTAATAAACAGCCAGTTCACCAATGAGTCAGCTGTGTTTTGGGCTTTAAGTAATGATCAGACCAAGGCTCTAGGCTCCCAGTTGGAGACGACTCCACCCTGCAGACAGGAGGTCTGTGCATGGGAGTCAGTAGGGCTTCACCTAGGAGAGAGAGGTGGGAGCCAGTGTACCACGAGGCTACTTGCTGTACGTATGGAGGTGCTAAGAGTCCGGTCTGTGGGAGACAGACCAAGGCCCTAAAGGCCCAATCTGGAGAGCTGTGATTACAAGCCAGGAGGGCTGAATATCGTTTACTTTGGTAGCAGGACTGAAACACTGAATACTCCTGCAAGGGAATCTTCTGTGTTTGTTTTGAACTTTCTTTAAAAATAAAAGGCAAAACCAGCCCTGAAATGGATAAAAGCGAGTGGTGGTGTCCTTAAAGCTCTACAATTGGAGTGAACCCCTGACTATATATATATATATATATATATATATATATATATATATATATATATATATATATATATATATATATCTATTTCTGTTTGCAGTGACTGTCCTCACCATGTACATCCTCTCATTCCTTAGGGCTTATACAGTGCCTAGTAAAAGAGGTCTGTTGATTCCGGGGATTTTGAAGGAAATTGTGGGCTCCCCTGGGCTTGAATGATGCTCTATTTGCCTATTTCATCATCTGTAATACATCTTTAACCACTTGCCTTTCTGCCCAGGCCAATTTTCAGCTGTAACACATTGAATGACAGTTTTATAAAAGAAAATGTTTTTGTTTTTTTTCAATATTTTTGGTCTTTTTTTGTTAGTTTAGCAAAAAAATAACAAACCCAGTGGTGATCAACCGCTTGCAGACCAGCCGCCGCAGTTTCACTGTGGCAGGTTGGCTCCGCTGCGCGATATCACGTTATTGTATCTCGCAAGGTCCGCATAGCAGGCGCGTGCCCGCTGCAAGCTCCGTGAGTCCGACCGCGGGGATACCCACGATCGCCTCACGGAGAGGCAGAACAGGGAAATGCTGATGTAAACAAGCATCTCCCCATTCTGCCCAGTGACAGGACACTGATCACAGCTCCCTGTAATCGGGAGCGGTGATCAGTGTCGTGTCACACATAGCCACACCCCCCCCCACAGTTAGAATCACTCCCTAGGACACACTTAACCCCGTATGGAGGACAACAGGTGCACCTGGATGGCCGGCCACATATCTACATGAGAAGTGCATGAGAAGTACCCCTCGGCTCGCGGAGAACTTTTGGGTTAGTGTCCGGCATTGTGCACAGCGGCAAGAGGCGCAGTCTACAACACAGGAGCCACTGCAACCCGGCAATACCTAAGGATTCCCAGACGGGACCCGGGAGCAGTAACGTACTAGGCCACCTGTCAATGTATTTCTGCCCCATGCTTGTCACCGTTTGACTTCATTACAGCACGCACCTGCATATATATTACCAACTATACCGGATAACTGCATATCTTGCTGTATACCATCCCGGACTCTGGCAACCGCGATCTTACATTTACATATGCAAGGTCAATACACCTCCATCCACAGGATGAATTGACGTCTGTATACAGGACTCACATTAGCATCCCACTCCACGGCCGACCACCCTCTCCCAGGTTCCTTCCCTTTTCTTCCCTTCCCCCCCCTCCCTCTCCTACCCCCCCTCCCCCCCTCCCTCTCCTACCCCTCCTCCCCCCCCCCCCCCCCCTGCTCCCCACATCCTTCCACACCCCGCCCTGAGCCACCCCTCCCCTGGGGGAATTGATGTCTGCCCTGCAAACCTTACTCAGCATTGCTGTATACTCCTTATTGTTATAGTTTGCGCAGACATCAATAGCCAAGACGTCCGGACGTTTTTGTCTTGTTTTGTAAGTCTTTACATGTTACATGTTCCCCATGTCTGTGATTTGTTTGTTTTTGATCAATCCAGGTATTGATCAATTTTATCAGGGCAGGGTAACTTACTGGTAATGCTCTTGTACATATCTCCATGTTTTTCAATTTTGTACCAATAAATATTCATTCGCATTTAATATACATATTCAGATTGCCTCTCTTTTGAGCCCCGCTTTTCTTTTGGTCCCCCTCTGTTTGGGACAATTTTGGGTTACAGTGTATGGGGGTTGGAGGGCAACCATAGTTCTACGGTACGGAATTCACATACATGGTTAAACAAGCCTCATTATACCTTATTTGATTCACACTTAACCCCTGCAGCGCCCCCTAGTGGTTAAACCCTTCACTGCCAGTCACATTTACACAGTAATCAATGCATTTTTAATCACACTGATCTCTGTATAAATATGAATGGTCCCAAAATAGTGCCAAAAGTGTCCGATGTGTCCTCCATAATGTTGCAGTCACGATAAAAATCGCAGTTCACCACCATTACTAGTAAAAAAAAATTAAAACTACCATAAAACTATTCCCTATTTTGTGGACGCTATAACTTTTGCACAAACCAATCAACAAACGCTTATTGCGATTTTTTTTACCAAAAATATGTAGAAGAATACGTATCGGCCTAAACTGAGGGAAAAAAAATGTTTCTTTATATATTTTTTGGGGATATTTATTATAGCAAAAAGTAAAAAAATATTGCTTTTTTTTCAAAATGTTAGCTCTTTTTTTGTTTATAGCGCAAAAAATAGAAACCGCAGAGGTGATCAAATACCACCAAAAGAAATCTCTATTTATGGGGAAAAAAAAAGACATAAATTTTATTTGGGTACAGTGTCACATGACCGTGCAAATGTCAGTTAAAACAACGCAGTGCCATATTGCAAAATATGTCCTGGTCAGGAAGGGAGTAAATCTTCAGAACCGGAAGTGGATAAAATGAAATCCTTCAACTCGCCATAATGCAGAATCAGTAGGAGCCCTGAGTGTGTCACTAGCCACCAGATGCAGCTTGTTACTTGCCACCAGATGCAGCTTGTCACCAGATTCATTATGAGACCTCAGCCCCAGGGTTAGGCTCAGTTTCCCAGGACAAACTCTGCAGTCCAAATGATGTTTCTGTTGGTTCCCCCACACACATGCAGAGACTTAGTGCTCCCACTCATCAGGGCTTTCAAAGTTCAGTAGCTCACAATGCCAATAGTCCTGGTCAGGAATACAATGCTCAACTCTCAACACAACTGACTGAATGGTCATGGGATGGATATCAATTACTCCAGCTCTCACTGCACAGACAGACTCTGCAAAGGTGCCAAGAACCTTCTCTACTTGACCATCTCACTGTTCCTTCCTCCCAGATCAAACTGACACAGAATGCCCAGTTTTAGATTGCATTTCAACATCTTTACTCAATAAAACTTATTAGCAAATATCACAGTTTCCTGTTATAGAGGTCAAAAAGGATGTCAATTTTGTTTGAGAGCCACATCGCACGGCCGCGCAATTGCCAGTTAAATCGACACAGTGCCGAATCACAAAAAGTGCTCTGGCCTTTGGCCAGTCAAATCCTCCGGGGCTGAAGTGATTAAATACCACCAAAAGATCTCTATCTGTGATAATGATTTCATATGGGTACCGTGGTGAATGCAGCACTGTACCCACATGAAATTATTTTTTTTTAAACAAATAGAGCTTTCTTTTGGTGGTTTTTAATCACTTTGTTATTTTTTGCTAAACAAACATAAAAAGACCACAAATTTTGAAAAAAAAAAACAAGAAGAAGAAGAGAGAAGACTCAGGACTGGAGAGTCATGTGACAATGGATTTAGGTGAGTATAAATGTTTTTTTTAATGCTACTGATCAGATAGATGGAGGAGGGAAGGGTGGTAGAGGGGCTAATATTTGTCTGGAGATAAGCTTTAAGACTGTCAGCGAAATAAGGCTGTACGCAGAGCACACAGCCAAATCTCCTGTCTCTAATAATAATATTTTCGTCTAATGGTACAATGCATCTTACCTAAAAACCCACTCATCCAAGTGAACAGACATCACCACCATTCCTTACGTTCCCAGCTCGGTCAGCATCTCTGACTTCCTGAGCCATGCATCTGCTTTTATTTACATATCAGCAGGAAGTCCCAAACTTGAGGGTTGTGCCTCCAACAGCCAAACGCCTCCTACAAAGTTTGTGACCTCACAGGAAATGAACAACACAGGATGTGACTGACCATATAAGGATGTAACACATGATATGAATGGCAACAGAGGAAATGACCAAAAGAGGATGCAACAATACAGTATGTGACTTTCAACACAGAAAATACAATAACCAATGAACGATGACTACAATTCCGCTGATAGGAATCCCTATTATACATTGTTCCAGAGAACTATGCATACCTGGATTATTCTATTGTCTTTGTGGATGAGAGATTATCGTCAGGCGTACACTCATGGGGCCACAAATATGTTGATCAGGCACACAGGGGCAACATGAGCGCACACTCGTTAAACAGATAATGTCTTTGCAGAGCGAACACATCCCCACCAGACGATCGTTCTGTGCATCGCACAGGGGCCCTTAGCTGGCAGACATGTGCCCACTCCGCAAACATTTCTCTACATCCCCAAAGAGCTTTTCACTACCAAATGGATCTCAACCAGCGTCAGTCTACCCAAGTCAGCTCTTTAGAGCAGAATGTGGGAGTGCCAACACTGGAAGACTATGACAATACATATTAAAATACATCTTCATAAAATTTCCACAACAAGACTCAATTAATCTTAACCCAAAACCTAACCCAACTATAACCTGAAACTTAACTTAAATCTATGAGATGACACAGCCCCAGTACTATACAATAAGGATGAGGAACACCACATTGGTATATATAGAGTTAATAGACGGGACACAGCAAGGACAGGACACACGTCACCCACCTGGACAAGTGTCATGCATCTGATTTTTGGATCTCTCACTGATTTGGTTCTTTGCTGAACAGCTGATATTCCAGGAATCGGGTGGTGACACAGGAGGCACAGTGACACGGACTGTCCTCTCTGAGCTGGTGATATTATATATCTCCAATTCTCCACTCACATTTAGGTAGATGGAGGGGTCAGTCCCATTCTCCACCCAGCAGGAGATCTCAGCGCTGCCATTCTCGAGACACCTCACACCCAGGACCGGATCTGATACCGGAACTGAGAGACACAGAGATGGGGAGAAGTCAGTGTCTGTAAATAACTAAAAACTGACTTAGGCTAGGTTCACATCTGTGTGGGTGATTACCGCTGGTCCCTCGGCCACCTGCACAAAAAAATGCAAGAGCGGTGTGAGGGTACCAATAATGCTAATGTCACACCGCAAGCCCTGGGGACTGCACCTCACCTACAGTTCCCATGCGGGCTACAATTTCTGAAAAGCTGAGACCTTTCTGCACGTTTCAGGAGGCACGACCGCCCATTCAAATGAATAAGCGACCGTTTCCACACAAAATGCAAGCCCACAGAGCCGTACAGATGTGAACCTAACCTTAAAGTTTCTTACACCATAAATTAAACAAGACACACCAAACTGGTATTTTATATCTATATAAAATTCCATAATCACAGTATATCTCCTGAAATCAGCTATTGTCCAATCACTGAAGGGAGATGCACCATGAGGGACACTCAACAATGGCATCGCCCCTGGCAATTTTTTGTTATTTTTATGCACAATTATATGATAAACATTTTTGGAATTATGGACTATATAAGCAATCCAACATTACTGTAATCTGAAATAAACCCATTATTATTACTATTTGGGATCATTCACACCCTGTGTTGGTCAGCTCAACCCAACAACCCAACCCAACAAATACAGTAGAAAAGGCAATTTGCCTCTGTGTTTTGTTTGCTACACCATTTATTATTATTATTATTTATTGCACTAATTGCTGTAGTACACCATGCAATAAAATGAGTAAAATGTCAGTTTGTGACATTTCAATAAAGTATCAAAAAAAGGAAAGATGTTTTGTACTCAGAGCAATGCCATGTTTTCTTCCCAGTGTACACCAATGGCGGCGTTATAACCTGGTCTGCTGGTGTGAATGATCCTTTATTGTGTCAGTGTTAAACTGTCCATAGATGGATCGAAATTTGCCCAGGTCAGCAGGAACTGACTGAATTTCAATGTACAGTGCCTTGAAAAAGTATTCACACCCCTTGAAATTTTCCACATTTTCTCATGTTACAACCAAAAACGTAAATGTATTTTATTGGGATTTTATGTGATAGACCAACACAAAGTGGCACATAATTGTGAAGTGGAAGGAAAATGATAAATGGTTTTCAATCTTTTTTTACAAATAAATATGTGAAAAGTATGGGGGGGGGCATTTGTATTCAGCCCCCTTTTACTCTGATACCCCCAACTAAAATCTAGGGGAACCAATTGCCTTTAGAAGTCACCTAATTAGTAAATAGAGTCCACCTGTGTGTAATTCAATCTCAGTATAAATACAAATGTTCTGTGAAGCCCTCAGAGGTTTGTTAGAAAACCTTAGTGAGCAAACAGTATCATGAAGGCCAAGGAATACCCCAGACAGGTCAGAGATAAGGTTTTGGAGAAGTATAAAGCAGGGTTCGGTTATAAAAATATCTCCCAAGCTTTGAACATCTCACGGATCTCTGTTCAATTCATCATCCGAAAATCAAAAGAGTATGGCACAACTGCAAACCTACCAAGACATGGCTAGAGGCAAGGGGAGCATTCATCAGAGAAGAGCCAAGAGGTCCATGGTAACTCTGAAGGAGCTGCAGAGATCCACAGCTCAGGTGGGAAAATCTGTCCATAGGACAACTATTAGTCCTGCACTCCACAAATCTGGCCTTAATGGAAGAGTGGCAAGAAGAAAGCCATAATTGGAAGAAAGCCATAAGAAGTCCTGTTTGCAGTTTGTGCGAAGCCATGTGGGGGACACAGCAAACATGTGGAAGAAGGTGTTCTGGTCAGATTAGACCAAAATTTAACTCTTTGGCCTAAAAGCAAAACGCTATGTGTGGTGAAAAACTTACACTGCACATCACGCTGAACTCACCATCCCCACTGTGAAACATGGTGGTGGCAGCATCATGTTGTGGGGATTTTTATTTCAGCAAGGACATGGAAGCTGTTCAGAGTTGATGGGAAGATGAATGGAGCCGAAAAAAACAGGACAATCTTAGAAGAAAAAATGTTAGAGTCTGCAAAAGACTTGAGACTGGGGTGGAGTTTCACCTCCCAGCAGGACAACGACCCAAAACATACAGCCAGAGCTACAATGGAATGGTTTAGATCAAAGCATATTCATGTGTTAGAATGGCCCAGTCAAAGTCCAGACCTAAATCCAAATGAGAATTTGTGGCAAGACTTGAAAATTGCTATTCACAGACTGTGACAGGAGTCACTTTGGACGGGGGGCTTTTGGAATCCAGCCTACCTTGGAGAGCACTGGAAGCTCCTTGTCCAGCTCCCCTGGCCCCTCCTATGTGTAAGTTAACCTGTGTCTATTAGGGGCACAGGGTGACCGAGATCCCCAGTCGGGTCTGCACTAACCCGTTTCACCGTACAACCACACCTCAGCATTTTGTGTTACCCCTGTTATCCTGGATTCTATATGTGTAGTTTGTGCTGAAAGAATGAAGGGGCTCTTTCACTTGGGACATTAATATTTCTGAACAATATCCCTCAAGAAAATATGAAGATAAATAATTTCCCCTTTTCAGACTGCTGGAATATTGTATATTGTGTATATATTGTCTCATATACTGTTGTAGACTTTTTACTAGATCGTTTGAGGTGTGGCTGTATCCCATTGTTCTATTGTTTCTGTCTGCCTTGGGAGCAACCTATTATGGGATGTTATGTGTTTCTAGAATGTGGACCAGGGCAGGGTGGAGAGGGGAGGGGGGAATTCCTCCAACAGCCTCCCTGCTGATAGGACAATCTACTGATGAGAAGTTGAATACACATGTGTGTCTCTTATTACTGAATGTAGTATACCCCGCCCTGTGTCATTATGCAAACATTGTCCTCTGAGTGTATATCTCTTTGTACCTGGGTTTGAATAAAGAGTCCTATGTTTCACCCTACACTGATGCTTTGACAAGTGACTGGGTGGGCTAAGGTGTCTTGGATCGTGCTGGTACCAGACAAAGGAAGCATATACGGCAGACAGACTTTTCATGAGTGAGCGGGTCTGTGACATTTGGTGGCAAGCAGTGGGACTGTGCTTTCTAGCTGTGAACACATCCAAACCACCACCTGGATAAAAGATCGGGAAAACAGACTTTGGTCATCCCAGCGGACATATGGATCTGGCATCAGAGTTGCAAGGGCTGCTGCGGAGCGCCCTTTCAGCAATCCCCAGGACTGTGTCTGCGGATCAGTACCTGGAGATCAGGCAGCTTGGAGCCCTCCAGGTCGCTGGTAGACAACAGGGCAAGTGCTTTCCAACCCCAGGGCAATGGGCCAGGAACCAATGAAAGTTGCAAATGACATTCCTGGGAAAGCAACCCCATGAGCAATGGGTGTCCGAGTTGGACAGGCCGGTCTAGCAGGAGATAGAGTTGGACAATCAATATTGGGCTCTGCAATGGCATGCAGAGCAGGGATATTTAGGGGAGACAACAGAATGCTCTCCGGAGGGATATGACTTTGGCGGCCCTGGATTGCTGTGGGAGAGCCTTTCAGATGGAAGGGGAACCTACCCTTGAGGACCTGTGAGAATACAGAGAGGCTATGCTTGGTCTTGCAGGGGTTTTAGAGCTTAAACCTGATCTGGACTATTTGCTAAGAAAAGAACAGCATCTGGAAAGGGCATACAGGAAACTGCTAGAACACATTCAGCAGCATGCTCTAGAATTAGCAAGGGAAACTCTGGAGATGGCTGTCCCCAAAGTTGAAGTGCTGACAACAGGGCAGAGCTCTGCTAACCTCTGCACCTCCAGCGCCGATAACACTCCTGGGTTCCATGGACAGGAGATGGTGAACCTCTATCCCCAGACACCAGTTCCAGAGACTGAGGATTTAATAGACATTTCTGCTGAGAAGGAACAACCTAGTGAGCCTCCAGCAGAAGAGCTGGCATCAGGGCCAAACGTCACTGAGCTCTGCCCAGCACCTGTAACATCTTCTTTGTTTTATGGACAGAAGATGGTGAACCTCTATCCACAGACATCATTTTCAGAGACTCAGGATTTAATAGACTTTTCTACAGAGGAGGAACAACAACCCGGTGAGCCTTCAGCAGAAGAACTGGCTTCAGAGCATGGCGCTGTTGACCTCTGCCCACTACAATCAACTCTGTGGGAGCTCCAGGGAGAGAATGTAATCGGCACCTCACAACTGCAGCTTGAGCAGATGTCAGTGGATGGGCCTGCGGTCTTCACTGACAGCAACCCAGCAGAAGGGCCGGCAACAGGCCTGCTGGCCTCTGTCCTCAACTAAGAGAAGATGGAATTCCTGTGATAGTGGATGGGACTTCAGTCTCCACTGACACAACCTCAGAAAAAGCTCTGGCATTGGGACAGAAGAATGTCAGCCTTGCTCTGCAAGCACTGGGGGATTTTCCTCTAGAAAACATGGATGGGATCTCAGTCTCCACCTGTATACCCCAGGGATGCTGGGAAGTCGACCCAGATCTCCAACAGCATGATGAAGTGAACCCAGCTACCCAGTCTTCTCTCCAGTGGCTGAAAGGATTCCAGGGGGAAGGGCCAGTCCGCACTTCTCCCCAGCAGCGGGTATGTTCTACGAGAGAGGCAGAGGTTGGCTGGGTGAGTAATGCTCTGTTTGAAACAATGTGTTTGGGGTACTGTGTGGGTATGGGCATTGGGGGACTGGTACTACGAAGTCAACCTGTTTGGGGTCTCCTTCTGTGTTAGTCTTCTGCCGAAAGGGGAGATGTGTGACGGGAGTCACTTTAGGCAGAGGGCTTGTGGAACCCAGCTTACCTTGGAGAGCACCTTGATGGCACTATCACTGGCAGGAATTGGGGATAGGCACTGATTGGCAACTGCCTGGGCACTGATTGGCATTTCCCTGGTGGTCTAGGGTGGCATACCTGGTGGTCCAGTGTGGTGGCCATCCCTGGTGGTCCTGGCGGCATCCTGGTGGCCCTAGTTGGGCTTCTGAGGGGGGGCTGAGCTGATAAACAATCAGCACAGACTCCCCTGTCAAGAGAGCAGCCCATTGTCTCTCCTCTACTCATGTCAGCCGCGAGTGAGGAAAAGCCGATCAACGGCTCTTCCTATTTACATCGCCTCCTTCAGAGGCTCTTTACCGAGATCGGTGTAGTGGTATGTCATACTGAAGCTTCGCACCGCCGATCACCGCGATGCGCGCCCCCACGAGCACGCGTCGGCTGTTATCCTGCTGGATGTCATATGATGCCCAGTCAGGATAACTGAACCACCGCTCAGCCATCATTCTGCTATAGGCCGGGCAGGAAGTGGTTAGGGACCCTCAAGTGTAAGCCATCTGGTCCCGGTGACTTATTGATATTAAGTTTTTCAAGTCTATTACTAATTCTGTCCTCTGTTAGCTATGAAGGTGCTTCCTGTGATGTGTCATGTGGATGAACGTTGCAGTCTTGGTTACTGAATCCCCCCATTTCCCTTGTGAATACTGAGGAGTAGGGATGAGTTTCGAGTTCGAAACAGCCCATAATTCACTGCGGCATTGCAGTGCATTGCTGGCTGATGATTGGCCAAGCATGCACTATGACCCGCATGCTTGGCCAATCACAGCGCCATCTGAACAGAGAGACGTAATTGGCCAAAGCCAGGGTGGCTTTAGCCAATTATGGCTCAGGGGGTTTAGTACATGCCCCACACTATATAAGGCCGCCTGCGTGCCTTGTGTAGTGTGTTGCGGCGGCGGAGAGAATTAGACAGAGAGAGAGACAGTGTCATTTGATTTAAGTTAGAGTAGGCAGGTAAGTCAGTTAGCTGCACTTACATTGTATTGTGTATATATATGCATCCCAGGTGTTTATATATATATATATATATATATATATATATATATATATATATATATATACACATACACTGTATTCAGTTTAGCTAGATCCGTTCCTGCTATTCTCTTTCTAATATACTAACAGGCAGGTGTTTTTACAGTATTTACAGTTAGTGTACTGTGTACCCTGCACAGTTGCACCTATAGCTACCTGAAGACAAGTGCTGTTCTTCTTCTGATCCTATTAATACCACAGGCAGGCAGCTTGAAGTATTTACAGTTAGTGTACTGTGTACAGTTGCACCTATAGCTACCCAAAGATAAGTGCTGTTGTTCTTCTGATCCCATTAATACCACAGCCAGGCAGCTTGAAGTATTTATAGTTAGTGTACTGTGTACTCCTGCACAGTTGCACCTATAGCTACCTGAAGACAAGTGCTGTTGTTCTTCTTCTGATCCTATTAATACCACAGCCAGGCAACTTGAAGTATTTACAGTTACTGTACTGTGTACCCTGCACAGTTGCACCTATAGCTACCTGAAGGCAAGTGCTGGTGTGCTTCTTCTGATCCTATTAATACCACAGGCAGGCACTCTGCTAGCTGCAGTATAATCAGTATATATATACATCCCAGTTTTGTGCAGCTACATCCCACTGCAGGCCATTAGTATGTCTGGAAGGCCAACAAGGAGAGGCAGACAGTCACAAGCCAATAAAAGAGGACAAGCAGGCTCTGTGTCTAGAGGCAACAGTGCTGGTCGTGGAGACGGTGCATCCTCATCAGCACGTGGCCGTGGGACACGCTTCTCCTTTTTTTGGCAGCTGGCCATCTTGAGCCGCAACATGCGGAAGACTTGGCAGAGTGGATGACCAAGCCGTCCTCATCCTCCTCATCCTCTCTCACCCAGGCTCAGGGTACTTTGTCTGTAAAAGCAGCTGCCAACGCGGCCTCTTCCCTTGGCTCAGTGGCATCAGTCACTCCTTCCCTAACCCCACCATGTCCTCCTGAGGAGTCCCCCGAACTGTTTGACCACAGTGTTGGGTACATGCTCCAGGAGGATGCCCAGTGTTTTGAAGGCTCCGATGATGGTACTCAGCTAGAGGAAGGCAGTAACGTGAGCCCAGACAGAGGGGGTACCCAAGAAGGACAGCAATCTGGCAGTCATGTTCCCCCAGCTGCAGCATACTACCAGGTTTGCTCCAGTGATGAGGAGGGAGGGGATGATGAGGTCACTGACTCCACGTGGGTGCCTGATACGAGAGAGGAGGAGGAGGCACATCACCAACGAGGCAGGATGCCCTCCAGGGGCCAGCTTAAGGGCAGCACACCGACTGCATCACACCGCAGAGCTCTGCATGTGCATGGCGCTGCTGTCTCTGCGTGTTATTCCAAAAGTTCTTTGGTGTGGGACTTTTTTGAGATGAGTGCATCAGATCGCACCGCTGCTATTTGCAACATATGTCTCAAGCGTATCTAGCGTGGCCAAAACATCACCCGCTTGGGCACCACATGCTTGATCATAAATATGTTGACCTGCCATGCAGTTCGTTGGCAAGCGTACCTAAAAGACCCACACCAAAGAACAAAGAGGACCTCTCCTTGCTCCTCATCAGCTGGGATCTCCAACCCCACTATACCTTCAGTTCTCTCTGAGACCTGCACTGAGAGGAATGAAGGTGTAGAATTAGGTCGTCAGATTGTACCAGGCAAATTTCCCTGCCCCAGCTGCTGCACCGCCGAAAGAAGTTCGCTCCCAGCCATCCACATGCCCAGCGGTTGAATGCTAGCTTGGCTAAATTGCTAGCACTTCAACTGCTGCCATTTCAGTTGGTAGACTCTTCCCCCTTCTGTGAGTTTGTGGAATGTGCGGTTCCTCAGTGGCAGGTTCCCAAACGCCACTTTTTCTCATGGAAGGCGATTCCGTCTCTCTACCGACATGTGGAAGGCAATGACTTGGCCTCGCTGGACAGGGCGGTCAACTGTAAGGTGCATATTACTCATGGTCCACCAGGCATGGACAGGGATGTTATCTATCTTTCACGGCACATTGGGTGACTCTGCTGGCAGCTGGGAAGGATGCAGGATAAGGTGCAGTAGTGTTGGAGGTTGTTCCGCCACCACGCCTCCAAAATGCTACTACTGGTGATTCTGACACACCTCTCTCCTCCACCCCCTTCTCTTCTTCCTCCATGGCCTCTTCCTGTGCTTTGTCCTCGGAACCAGCAGTTCTCCGTAGGCGTTCAAGGGGCTATGTAAGTACGCAGGCCAAAAGATGCCATGCGGTGCTTGAGCTGGTGTGCTTGGGAGACAGGAGCCACACTGGGGCAGAGCCACGCCAGCTTAAGGTAGGAATGGTGGTTTGCGACAATGGCACCAACCTCCTCTCCACGCTCCGACAGGAACAACTGACCCATGTGCCCTGTTTGGCTCACGTCCTTAACTTGGTGGTGCAACGTTTCTAGGGCAGGTACTCGGGCCTACAGGATGTCCTGAGGCAGGCCAGGAAAGTCTGTGTGCATTTCCGCCGGTCATATAATGCCAGTGCTCGGCTGGCTGACCTCCAAAAGGAATTTAACCGGCCCAAGAACCGCCTAATCTGTGACATGCCCACCAGGTGGAACGCAACGTTGACCATGCTGCAGCGGCTGCACATGCAGCAGAGGGCCATCAATGAGTACCTGTGTGACTATGGCACCAGGACAGGGTCAGGGGAGCTTGTTTTTCTCCCCACGCCAGTGGGCCATGATCAGGGATGCATGCATTGTCCTGTCACCATTTGTGGAGGCCAAGAGGATGGTGAGCAGTGACAGTGCATGCATCAGTGACACTGTCCCCCTCGTCCACCTGTTGGAGCACACGCTGCGTGGAATAATGGACAGGGCACTTGAGGCAGAACAGAGGCAGGAAGAGGAGGACTTCCTTAGCTCTCAAGGCCCCCTTTAACCAGACAGTGTTCCTGCATGCCCGCCGATCACACAGGAGGAGGAGGAGGAGGATTGTGTCAGCACGGAGGTGGAGCCTGGCACTCAGCATAAGCAGCAGTCTTTAAGGGATCATTTACAGTCCCAAGAAACCCATGGACTTGTAAGTGGCTGGAAGGAGGTGGCTGTGGATCATGTCATCCTTAGTGACCCAGAGGACTCTGGACCAAATGCCTCAGCAAACCTACGCTGCATGGCCTCCCTGATCCTGCAAAGCCTGTGGAAGGATCCTCATATTCGTGGTATCAAGGAGGGGGATCGTTACTGGCTGGCAACCCTCCTTGATCCACGTTACAAGGGTAAGGTTGTGAACCTTATCTTGCCGTCGCAGAGGGAGCAGAGGATGAAACATCTTCGAGAGGCCTTGCAGAAAGGTATGTGCAACGCGTTCCCAGAGACTGGGAGGTTACAAACTCCTGTTCCTAGACAACGTGTTGCTGAGGCTTCGGTCAGTCAAAGAAGGAGCGGTGGAGAAGGTGGCCGTCTGACCGATGCGTTCAGACAATTTTTTAGTCTGCAGCCCCAAAGTATGATCGGTTCCAGCAACCACCGCCAGCGTCTGTTTTACATGGTGCAGGAATACCTAGGGGCAAGATCTGACTTGGACACCTTTCCCACCGAAAATCCTCTGGGTTACTGGGTCTTGAGGATGGATCACTGGCCAGAGCTTGCACAGTATGCAATTGAGCTACTGGCCTGTCCTGCATCCAGCGTTTTTTCGGAACGCACATTCAGTGCTGCCGGAGGCTTTGTAACCAATCACAGGGTGCACCTGTCCACCGACTCGGTCGATCGACTGACCTTCATAAAAATGAATCAGTCTTGGATCACCACCAGATACCAAGCACCTGATGCTGATGTAACCAAATATTTTTTTTTTAAATGTCAGATCCCTTCAAGACTGCCTATGCTGATGCTGAGTGACTATACTGTTATGCTGAGTGACTATCCTCTTCCTCCTCAATGATCAGGCTGATAGCTTGAAAGAATATTTTTGGTTCTGGGCACCACTAAGGCCCAATTTTTCAGCCCCTGTTTAACAGGGGCGTGTAATTTCAATTTTTGATGCAATACTTTGCAGCAGGGCTCGTTCCTGCGCTGCAACTAGAGTATCTGTGAGGGGTTGCAGTGTTGTGGCACCAGTGCCTAAGGCCCAATTTTTCTGCCCCTGTTTAACAGGGGCATATAATTACAATTTTTGATGCAATATTTTGCAGGAGAGCTCATTCCTCTGCGCTCCAACTAGAGTATCAGGAAGGGGTTGCAGCGTTGTGGCACCAGTGCCTAAGGCCCAATTTTTCGGCCCGTTCCAGCGCCCACCAAGAGTAACTGTGAGGGCTTACAGTGTTGTGGCAACACCAACATCTAAGGCCCAAATTTCTGCTGAGTATATAGGGCAGGCCCCTACTTTCAAACATCCAACTTACAAATGACTCCTACTTGCAAATGGAAGGAGATAACAGGAAGTGAGATAAAATCGACCCCTAGGAAGGGAATTTCACTCCTGTAAGAGTTAATATGGGAAAAACGTGTCTCCTCTTCACTGATGCTTTATCACCAATCCTTGTTTCACAAAAAAACCCAAATTTTCAAAAAGCATTTGTCATTGGGACAGATAGTGAGGTGAAATCTTCTGAAGAGGAGCACAAACAGCAAAACAAATGTTACAGGGGTGATAACCCTTCCCTATGTTTTCAAAAAAGCTTAAAAATAGATTTTTTGGCTGGAGCTACACTTTAAAGATGTACCAGTTCAAAATTACAAACAGATTCTACTTAACAACAAACCTACAGTCCCTGTCTTGTTTGCACCGCCTGTATACTGCTGTTCAGAGTATATAGGGCCTGGGGGCCCCACGCCTTTCCTTTTTTTAATTTGGGTGCAGGGTTCCCCTTAATATCCATACAAGACCCAATCGGCCTGGTAATGGACTGGGGGGTTCCCATGCCGTTTGTCTCACTGATTTTCATCCATATTGCCAGGACCCGACATTACATTAAAGCCGCAAGCAGTTTTAAATGACTTTTATTCTTTTAAAAATGTAATTTTGCTCTTGGACTGTTTTAAGCACGGGAAACACGCGCCGCTTTACAGGCATACTATAGACACCCCCCAGGTACGATATTTAAAGGAATATTTCACTTTTTTTCACTTTAAGCATCATTAAAATCACTGCTCCCGAAAAAACGACCGTTTTTAAAAAAAAATTTTGCATTGATACATGTCCCCTGGGGCACGACCCGTGTCGCCAATCCCTTTTTAGGACAATACCATGCAAATTAGCCTTTAAAATTAGCACTTTTGATTTTGAATGTTCGAGTCCCATAGACTTCAATGGGGTTTCTAAAGTTTGCGCAAATTTTCGGTCTGTTCGCAGGTTCTGGTGAGAACCGAACCGGGGGTGTTCAGTTTATCCCTACTGAGGAGAAGACTACATTCAAAACCTCTGCCATTTCTCTGTCTTTTTTAGCCAGAATCCCTTCATCATCCTTTATGGGGCCAAAATGTTTTGTCTCTTTCTTACTATTTATTTACTTAAAAAATTCTTGTTTTTTTTACTCTCCTCCGTTTTGTGCCTTTCGTGCTCTATCTTAGTCACCCTGATTTCATGCTTACATTTCTTATTACATTCTTTGTAAAGTTGGAATGCTGCTAATGACCCCTCAGCTTTGTATTGTTTGAAGACCTTCTCCTTTGCTTTTATATGTATTTTTACGTTGGAGTTAAGCCACCCAGGAATTTTATTAGCTCTTTTAAATTTATTTCCCATTGGGATACACTGGCCAATAGCTTTATTTAATATGCTCTTAAAGCACTCCCATTTTTCTTCCGTGTTCTTTGTTTCTAGGATTTTCTCCCATTCAATATTTTCTAGCAATGAGCGTAGTTTAGGAAAAATGGCTCTTTTGAAATTCAGAGTCTTTGTATTACCCTTGTGTTTCCTATACTTTGTGTTGGTCCATCACATAAAATCCCAATAAAATACATTTACGTTTTTGGTTGTAAAATGACAAAATATGGAAATATTCAAGGGGTATGAATACTTTTTCAAGGCACTGTAGATATGGGCAGGCTGGTTGTACTGAAGTTGATCTATCATGCCATCACTGCTATAGACTCCATCAGTGATCATTGATTGTATTCTGCCAGTGGGGAAGGCTTCTTGCCAGCAGAACACAATAGCGCTATGGGAGGGATTCCCCCATCAACACTGGCTGTGTTGATGGGGAATTGAGCAATTTTCTTTTCTTCAACCTGTAGTTGAAGGAAAGAAAACTGCTATATGGATTGCCTCAGGATGTATATATAAATTTCAGAGATGTTTCTGTCTCTCACTCACCTGCACAGGAGATGTTGATGGATCTACTTAGATTATTGATCTGATTGGTGACATCACAGTGGAGGGTTCCGGAGACTGGAGGAGGAAGAGTTACCCGGCTGTGTGAGGAGATGGATCTTCCATCCAAACTCCAGGAATAACGAGGATCTGAACCTTTCACCGAACATTCCGCAACTGCGCTGCCATCCGGGAGACAGGAGGAGTTCATAGTGATGTCAGAGAGGGGGACTGGTGGGACAGAATTCCAGGATATGGTTAGTCAGAGTAATGACATACGTAGAAACTAAGACTTATCACAATAGCCCTATAGGAATATGAAGTCTGCCAGGGCTACCCTCTCCTTCTGACAGTTCCAGTTACCTGGTTATCATGCTGATCCTCTGACTACCACTGACCTGAAACTAATATATTGTTTGCAAACTCTGGCTTTGCTCTGACTTCACTTGATGCATGCTTGTTCTGGATCAGAGACTTGCAATCTAGAACAGGCAATAGATGGATCAAAATTCGTCCAGTTCTGCAGGGACCGGCCAAATTTTGATCCATTTGTGGCCACTGCACTTGAACAGAGACCCCCCCCCATAAGAATACAATAGCACATGGGGGAGGATTCCCCCATCCCCCTCAAATATGTGGATGGGGGAGTTGGTTTATTTTGTTAAGCCTGCTGGCTTAATGAAAAAACTGAACCATGTATGGCCAGCTTTAAGATACTGAAACTAGAGACAGCCAGGAAATTAGCCTTATCAGGAGCAGCAGTGGAAGCCCCCACATTTCTAACCCTCACCTATAATTTTATATTTTACAAATGTAAGAAAATCTTAAGGAATGAAAGACCCCTCCTTCACCATACATGGGAGGAACATCTCTAAATCCAAGATGAGGTAATTTCCTCCTCCCAGTTATATAGGTGTATGATGGTTTCCCCATAGCTGACCAGTATGAACATTCAATGGGCACTGGTTTCCTCTGAATGACTGTATCCTCATAAACAAGTTCTATATTTCCCCATCTCTCAATGCTGGAGGAGGCTGGAAATACACCATTCGTCTGTCCAATATGGATGTCATCTCCTTCCGCCAACCTGGAGGATAGTACGAGGCCGTACTATCCAGCATTCACTGGTATAAGCAGCCATTTTTACTGAATGAAATGGATTAATTTACTATTGTGGTTAGCTGTGATTGGCCACAGCTAATCACATGGTACAGATGGGCTGTGATTGGCCCTGTCTGTACCATGTGATCACTGTGACCAATCTCAGAGGTCAACACAATTGTACACAATGAATGTCATGAAAGAAAGCCATCTATTGTGTACTATTGTCATGCGATCTGCTGTGATTGGTCACAGCGATCACATGGTATCGGCAGTGGCCTGGTACACTGATCAGTCATCTGCTGTGTCCGGGTGACCGATCGCATTGCAGCTGGCAGCAATAAGTAACTTCCATTTTCAGTTTGATGTTTGCAAGCCCTTACCAGCTCTCGGTTTGATCAGATGCTCTCAAAGCAAAGAACTGGGGTCATACAGACCCCAGAGCTGTCCATAAAGAGGACCTGTCATGCTTATTTCTATCACAAGGGATGTTGTTCATCCCTTGTGATAGCAATAAAGGTAATCAAAACACAATTAAAGGGACAGTGTAAAAAATAAAATAAAAATGTAATACAATAAAAAAATTAAATACTAGAAATGTTAAATTGCTCATGTCCCCCTGTGCTCACATGCAAATGTGAATGCATATGCAGGGGAACACCCCTGGGCATATATAGAGCCTGCTTTGGGGCTCTAGACTACCTCAGCTCCCGGGATAGACTACCCCTCTGGCCCTACTCATAATACATACTATTCTACTCTGTTGTATGTAAGTACCCAGGACTTGCTCTTTCCTGCTGTGCTTATTTCAATACTAGATCTAATTATATTTTGTTCATTGTAGATACCCTATAGCAGTGATGGCAAACCTGGGCACCCCAGATGTTTTGGGACTACATTTCCCATGATGCTCATGCACTCTGCAGTGTAGTGGAGCATCATGGGAAATGTAGTTCCAAAACATCTGGGGTGTCAAGGTTCACCATCTCTGCCCAATAGCATCCGCCCCTTGTGTTCATACAAAAATGCATCGGTCATTAAGAATGTAGCTATATGCCTCAATAGGACTCCAGATAGATACATCTATCTATTTTTATGATATTATAATATTTTTTACTCCAATTGTTCAACATTTTCTAGTGCTGCCAAGCTAACATATGTATATATATGAATTCATACAGTTCTGTATAACTACTTTTTATACTGCTATTTACCGTGTCATGTATATTTATGAATTTATGTCAGTTTTGCCATGTGTGCATCTACTGTATATTGTGTTATTACTCCATTCATGATATGTACCATTGTAATGTATTTATCTTCATTTTATGTCAATTAAAACATGTTTAAAACACATTTTTACCTTAACCAGTCAAAAGCCTCATTCAAAGTCCCAATTCTTATCTTTTTGTCAAGTTGGATCGGCTGGTCCAGCAGGAGATAAATATCGGGCTCTGCAATTTCACGCAGAGCAGGAATATTTAGGGGATACAACAGAATGCTCTCCGGAGGGATATGACTTTAGCGGCCCTGGATTGCTGAGCCTTACAAATGTTTTTATGTTTGGCGATGAAGGGAAAACCTACCCTTGAGGACCTGCAATAATATAGAGAGGCTATGCTCGGTCTTGTAGGGGTCTCGGAGCTTAAACCTGATCTGGAATATTTGCTAAGGAAAGAACAGCATCTGGAAAGGGGATACAGGGAACTGCTAGATCACATTCGGCTCATCAGGGATCTGGTGGACCAATTACTGGGAGGGGTTAGGGAAGACCCGGCTGCCATGGTGCACGTTGGCACCAATGACAAAGTCAGAGGCAGATGGAGTGTCCTAAAGAACAATAGGGACTTAGGAGCTAAATTGAGGAAAAAGACCTCCGAGGTAGTGTTCTCAGGAATATTACCGGTACATCGAGCCACATCAGAAAGGCAGAGGGAGATTAGGGAAGTAAACAAGTGGCTGAGGAGCTGGTGTAGTAAGGAGGGGTTTGGATTCCTGGAGAACAGGGACGGACTGCACCTAAATGAAGAGGGTGCAGATCTGCTGGGAGTGAAGATGGCCGAAAAGTTAGAGGGGTTTTTAAACTAGACGACAGGGGAGAGGGTCCAGAGGTAGAGATAGTCAGTAATAAACATATTCCAGAGGGTAGTGTTGGGGGCATTAATGGTAGGTTGACTAAAACACATAAACCCGAGGTAAGTATAGTAGCAAGTCCTATTTGCAATCTCAGAACACCCAATAAGAGGACAGTATGCAACCGGTCTAAACTACGTGGCATGTTCACCAATGCCAGGAGCCTGGTGGACAAGATGGGGGGTGAACTAGAGATACTGTTGTATGAGGGGGATTTAGATTTTGTAGGAATTTCAGAGACCTGGTTCAACAGCTCCCATGACTGGCTAGCAACCATTCAAGGGTATACCCTTTATCACATAAAAAAGGGCGAGGGGTATGCCTATATATCAAGAACATCAATATTAATCAATTACAAGACATCAATAAGGGGGCTAGGGAGGAGGTGAAAACTTTATGGGTAGAGCTCCTCTACCCTGAGGGAGGAGGGGAGACGGATCTCCTATCACAAATTGGATTAGCAGCAAGGATGGGAAGTGTTATCATAATGGGGGATTTTAATTATCCAGACATAGACTGGGCGGCGGGAACCACGCATTTGTCTAAGGCTCACCAGTTCCTAAATGTCTTGCAGGGCAACTAGAAACAAGGCGTTACTAGATCTAGTGATTACCAACAATACAGACCTGATCACGGATGTAGAAATACGGGGCAATTTAGGAAACAGCGATCACAGGTCAATTGGCTTCAGTATAAATCACACAAATAGGGAACACAAGGGGAACACAAAGACACTGAACTTCAAAAGAGCCAACTTCCCTAAACTACGAACCTTGCTAGAAGATACAAATTGTGATAAAATCTTAGAAGCAAAGAACATGGGGGAGAGATGGGTTTTCTTTAAGAGCATATTAAATAAGGGCATTAGCCAATGCATCCCATTGTGAAATAAATTTAAAAGAACAAACAAAAGTCCTGGATGATGAAACAAAGAAGAAAGAGTTGAGGGGATTTTTACGGTGCCAAACAAAATGATAAAGAGAGATATATATAACAGCTTAAAATTAGCAAATTCGATTTTATTGTTACACATAAATGTAATAAAAGTATGATATTCAGGAAAAATTGTTTACAGTAATAACAATGAAGTGGTGGTTATACAGTAGGTAGGTTCAAGCCAAAATGAATGAATACTGCACACTTTTGGCTTGAACCTACCTACTGTATAACCACCACTTCATTGTTATTACTGTAAAAATTTTTCCTGAATCTTGTACTTTTATTTAATTTATGTGTAACAATAAAATCAAATTTTTTAATTTTAAGCTGTTATATATCTCTCTTTATCATTTTGCTTGGCACCGTAAAAATCCCCTCAACTTTTTCTTCTTTGTTTCATCATTACCTAGGGATAAGGTGCCTTTTAATTGGGTGTTGTACCATGAACCAGACCTAAGTTTCTCTTTAAAAGTCCTGGATGGCTTAACTGCAATGTAAAAATGCATATAAAAGCAAAGGAGAAGGCCTTCAAAAAATACAAGGTTGAGGAATCATCATCAGCATTCAGACTTTACAAAGAATGCAACAAGATATGTAAGGGTGCAATAAGGGCGGGTAAGATAGAACTTGAAAGACACATAGCAGAGGAGAGCAAAAAAATCCCAAGAAATTCTTTAAGTATGTAAACAGTAAAAAAGGGAGGACAGACCATATTGGCCCCATAAAGAATGAGGAAGGACATTTGGTTACAAAGCTTGGGGAGATGGCGAAGGTATTGAATTTATTCTTCTCCTCAGTCTTCATGAGGGAATCGGGGGGCTTCAGTAACCAAAACTGCAGTTTTTGTCCTCAAGACAGATCACAGGAAGCACCCTCATGGCTAACAGAGCACAGAATTAGAAATAGACTTGGGAAACTTAACATGAATAATTCACCAGGACCAGAAGGCTTGCACCTGAGGGTACTTAGGGAACTCAGTCAAGTAATTGCCAGACCATTGTTTCTAATTTTTACTGACACTCTACTGACTGGAATGATACCAGCTGATTGGAGAAAAGCCAATGTAACACCAGTATTTAAAAAAAGGGCCAAAATACATCCCTGGGAATTACAGACCAGTTAGCTTAACATCAATAGTATGTAAGCTCTTGGAGGGGATGATAAGGGACTATATACAAGATTTTAGTAATGAAAACGGTCTCTTTAGCAGTAATTGACCTGGATTCATGAAGAATCGTTCTTACCAAACCAATCTACTAACCTTCTATGAGGACGTGAGTTGCCATCTAGATAAAGGAAGGCCCGTGGTTGTGGTGTATCTGGATTTTGCAAAAGCATTTGACACAGTTCCCCATACACGTTTGCTGTACAAAGTAAAGTCATGGCATGGACCGTAGGGTGAGTACATGGATTGAAAACTGGCTACAAGGGCGAGTTCAGAGGGTGGTGATAAATGGGGAGTACTCAGAATGGTCAGGGGTTGGTAGTGGGGTCCCCCAGGGTTCTGTGCTGGGACCAATCCTGTTTAATGTGTTCATTAACGACCTGGAGGATGGGATAAACAGTTCAATCTCTGTATTTGCAGACGATACTAAGCTAAGCAGGGCAATAACTTCTCCGCAGGATGTGCAAACCTTGCAAGAAGATCTGAACAAATTAATGGGGTGGGCAACTACATGACAAATGAGGTTTAATGTAGAAAAATGTAAAATAATGCATTTGGGTGGCAAAAATATTAATGCAATCTACTCACTAGCGGGTGAACCTCTGAGGGAATCTAGGATGGAAAAGGACCAGGGGGTCCTAGTAGATCAGGGATCCTCAAACTACGGCCCTCCAGCTGTTGCAGAACTACACGTCCCATGAGGCATTGTAAAACTCTGACATTCACAGACATGACTAGGCATGATGGGAATGGTAGTTCCTGAACAACTGGAGGGCCGTAGTTTGAAGACCCCTGTAGTAGATGATAGGCTCAGGAATGGCATGCAATCCCAAAGTGCTGCTAACAAAGCAAACAGAATATTGGCATGCATTAAAAAGGGAATTAACTCCAGAGATAAAACTATAATTCTCCCACTCTACAAGACTCTGGTCCGGCCTCACCTGAAGTATGCTGTCCAAATCTGGGCACCGGTCCTCAGGAAGGGTGTACTGGAAATGGAGCGAGTACAAAGAAGGGCAACAAAGCTAATAAAGGGTCTGGAGGGATATACAATGTAATACTGACATATAATCACACACATAGGTTGGACTTGATGGACTTGTGTCTTTTTTCAACCTCACTTACTATGTAACTATGTAACATTAAGCAGTATGCCAGAGAATCGGCAGCAGAAACTCCAGAGATTGCGGTCCCCAAAGCTGAAGTGCTGACAACAGGGCAGAGCTCTGCTAATCTCTGCCCAGCACTGGTAACCTCTTCTTCGCTCTATGGACAGGAGATGGTGAACCTCTATCCCCAGACACCAGTTCCAGAGGCTGGGGAATTCATCGACTTTTCCGCTGAGGAAGAACAACCTAGTGAGCCTCCAGCAGAAGAGCTGGCATCAGGGCCAAACATCACTGAGCTCTGCACCAACAGCGGCTTTGGCCTTCCTGGGAGAAGAGGGAGTCAGCCTTTCTCCCACACCACTGACAGGGACATGGAATTTCCTGCCAGCAGCATCTGTGGAGTTACAAGAAACTTCTCCAGCTGAAGCTTTGGAAACCAGACAGAGGGTCCAAGACCTCTGTCCCACACCTGCAGAAGTTCCGTAAGTCCAGGGTGAGAAGGAGATGGTCACTTCCCAGCAGCAGATCAGGATCCAGGGAAAGAAGGGAGAGGAGGTTGTTGTCCTCCCTTTCCAACAGTCAGCCAGGATCCATGCACCTAGGAAATAGTGACAGAAAAATGTCATCCCAGCAGCCAGATGAGGGAACGAAAAAGGAAGCAGCCAGCGCACCTCACCAAATGGTAGCTACACAGTTTGGAAGAGACGGAGGTCATCCTTCCTCCCCAGCAGCAGATCCACAGTCTAGGAGTGGAGGAAGCCAGCCTCCCACCCCAACGGTTAGCCAGAGCGAATGATGTGGAGTCCCCAGCAGAAGTGCTGGCAACAGGGCAGAGTGCTACCAACCTCTGCCCAGCACCTGCAACAACTGTGGAGTTCCAGGGAGCCATGGCAGTCGGCCCCTCTCTCCAGCAACAAGCTGATGTAGTGAAGCTTCTACTCCCAGCTGATGCACTGGCAACGTGGCAGAGAGCCGCTGGGGTCTGCTTAGCACCTACAGTATCTTTACAGCTTCAGAAAGCTGGGGCGATCGGCCCCTCTCCCCAGCAGACTGAGCCCCGGAAGGTTACAAACCACCCAGCTGAAGTGCTGGCAGCTGGACAGAGAGTCAATGACCTCTGCCCCACACCTACTGATGACAACTATTCCTTGCATAAAAAATTGTATTCCTTGCAGCCAAGAATGGAGATCATGCGGACTGACTATATGAGTTCACTCTGGCCGATTAACGCATGTCCAGACCAGGTGGAAGTCTGGGACCTTGTTAGTCGACTTTTGATGGGGGAGAAATGTGATAGACTCACCCAGGACAGGGGATTTTGGAGGGGACTGAATGCTAACCTCTTGCCTACTGACTATGGGCCCTGGTTTGTGAAGGGAAACCTTTGTTTCAGCTCCATGTGCCCTCTTATGTATAAGTGACCCTGTGTCTATTAGGGGCACAGGGTGACAAAGCAAATGGGACAGTAATACTTTTCAGCAATATCCCTCAAGAAATATGATACATTAATTCAACTGTATCAGAATGGTGGAACCTTGTATGAACTTTGTAGACCATCTCCATGCTGCCTGCAATCCCTGATTAATCAAAGCATTGCTTAGCTGTGAATTGCATGGTCTTCAATATAGGAGCCCGCCTGTCTGCTACTGGGGGCTCCTGCTATTGTCTGAAGGAGTTCTGTTTATACTTATGATAATGTGTATTGTGTCTTCTAAACTAGAAGACAGCAAGTCTGACCTGAAAGGTCAAACCTCCGAGTCACCTAAGCTGGTTAACCACTTCAGCCCTGGAAAGGATTTTGCCCCCTTAATGACTAGACCATTTTGTGATACGGCACTACATCCCTTAAACTGATAGTTGCGCGGTCGTGCAACATTGTTCCCAAACAAAATTGATGTCCTTTTTTTCCCCACAAATAGAACTTTCTTTTGGTGGTATTTGATCATCTCTGCGGTTTTTATTTTTTGCTCTAAAAACAAAAAAAGAGTAAATTTTGAAAAAACAGCAGCATTTTTTACTTTTTGCTATAATAAATATCCCCCCCCCCCCCAAAAAAAAAATTCTTCCTTAGTTTAGGCCGACTTGTATTCTTTTACATATTTTTGTTAAAAAAAAAAATCACAATAAGCGTATATTGATTGGTTTGCGCAAAGTTATTGTGTCTACAAAATAGGGGGTAGAATTTTGGCATTTTTTTTTACTAGTAATGGCGGCGATACCCCATTTTTATTGGGACTGCAAAATTGCAGCGGACACATCGGACGCTTTTGACACTTTTTTGCGACCATTGACATTTATACAGTGATCAGAGCTAAAAATAGATACTGATTACTCTATAAATGTCACTGGCAGGGAAGAGGTTAACATAGGGGGCGATCAAGGGGTTAAATGTGTGCTCTAGGGCATGATTCTAACTGTGGGGGTGGATGGGACTGCCTGAAGGAGGAAACTGATCATTGTTTATACCTAGTATGAACAACAGATCGCTCTCTTCACCCCTGACAGAACAGAGATCGGTCTGTTTACACTGACAGACCTCTATTCTGTGTCTCTCAGAAGCGATCGGTGGTGCCTGATGAACATTGCGGCCGCCAGGCAAGAGCATCGGCTCCATCGTCGCGCGCACCCTAGTGGTCTTAAAGTGGCTGCAGTATCGATTTGCCCAGGCGTTTTTGTCCAGGCGAGCCAATCTGTAACAGTATAACTGCAGCGGCTGATCGTCTAGTGGTTAAATGACTATCTGACTAGCTCATGTTAATTTATTTTTCTGGTTACAGTTTGTATTGTTAGGGCACAGTGTTGCCAACTGTCAGTATATTTACTGGCAACCAGTAAAAAATTGGCATTTTTCTCCTGCCAGTAAATGTCAGTGACAGGAAAAGGTTGCCAGTAAAAAATATGGTTGTAATGCTCATATATGCGCAGTTCCGGTCTGGAGCCATCAGAGACCATCTGAGTGCCTGCTACAGTGTGTTCTAATGGCACTGACGGGGGGGGCGGGTCTGGCAGGGGCAAATCTGGCACAAGCGGTGCCTGAGCGTGTCATGTGATGTCATGGTGCAAGGGAGCTGAGAGCCTAATGTAGGGGTCTGTGGGACATGAGCAAGGCAGGCTGGGGGTAGGACTGTCAGTGCTGTTTGGACTGGAGTGGACTGATGGGACCAATTGGCATGGGGAGACACTGTCCCTGTGACCTGGGAGAGGATGTGTCGTGTTGTTGAGGTGTCATCATCGTCTGTGCTGCTGCACACTGCTGTCAGTTTCATGAGTATTGCCCGCCCATTATAATTCCTTGCCTTCCTGAGTCCAGTCCCTGAGCTACTTACTTACTATATAAAAAATAAAATAAGAAATATGTTTTTTGCCATAATATCTGCCTTAAATCACATTGCTAATAGCATATTATGCCTGTTTGTAGCCTAAATACTGAAATTTGCACTTAAAACTGTAATTTTGTAACTTTTGGAAATGCCAGTAAAAACGTGGCTGTGCCAGTAAATTTTGGGTGTCATATCAGTAAATTTCAATCTGCCATGTTGGCAACACTGTTAGGGCAATATGATCAAAAGGGGGGGAAGCTCCTTCTCAAGTGTAAAAAAGCCTGTATTCTTGTTCAAATAAACAGTTCCAGCTTTGCAGTCAAACGAGTCCTGCCTTGTTCTTGGTTGTAATATGCAGCTATAATATCTATATTCAGACTGGAGGAAGCAATATACTGATGGAAGCACTCAAGCGGAGTGTGGGAAGAGATTCCATACATTGGTGTTCTGTGTCTGCCTGGAGCCGCCACTAGAAGTCTGACGCCATTGTAGAGAGGACCAGCTCTCCTTGAGGCCCAAGGGGGAAGAAACAAAGGGCAGAGCCCAGGTAGCAGTAAAAGCAGCTGCTAATAAAAATGGAGCTGCCGCTAACCCCCCACCCGTGACCTGCTGCTGGTCCATGACCTGTTGTGGGCCAGGCTGTGGGCTGGGGGGGTGGCGGCAGCTCCATTTCTATTGGCAACCGCTTTCACAGCCACCCGGGTTCTGCCTCTTATTTCTTCCCCTTGACCTCCACGAGAGCTGGTCTTCTCCCAAATGGCGGTGGAGGCAATATCACCAGTGCCGACCCTGGACCTCTAACATCGGCTCTGGTGATACAGCAGCTTCCCCAGAGCGTGGCCCTCATTAGGATGGGCAGCATGACTTTCTGTGGCAAGTTGGAAGCCATCATGTGCAAATTATTTTATAGCTTAAAGGCTTACAGTGGAAACAGTATAAAGGACTTTACTCTTAAATGGGAACCTGTCTAAACCCCGATGCCTTTGTGGGCTCCCCTACCCAAAAAAAAGGAAACAGAGTTGGGATGGAAACCTTGTAAAAGCCAATTTCCTGACCTCTATAACAGGAAACTGTGATGTTTGCTAATAAGTTTCATTAAGTAAAGATGTTGAAATGCAATCTAAAACTGGACATTCTGTGTCAGTTTGATCTGGGAGGAAGGAACAGTGAGATGGTCAAGTAGAGAAGGTTCTTGGCACCTTTGCAGAGTCTGTCTGTGCAGTGAGAACTGGAGTAATTGGTGTCCATCCCATGACCATTCAGTCAGTTGTGTTGAGAGTTGAGCATTGTATTCCTGACCAGGACTATTGGCATTGTGAGCTACTGAACTTTGAAAGCCCTGATAAATGGGAGCACTAAGTCTCTGCATGTGTACGGGGGAACCAACAGAAACATCCTTTGGACTGCAGAGTTTGTCATAGGGGAAACTTAGCCTAACCCTGGGGCTGAGGTCTCATAATGAATCTGGTGACAAGCTGCATCTGGTGGCAAGTAGCAAGCTGCATTTGGTGTCAAGTAACAAGCTGTATCTGGTGGCAAGTAACAAGCTGCATCTGGTGGCAAGTAACAAGCTGCATCTGGTGGCAAGTAACAAGCTGCATCTGGTGGCAAGTAACAAGCTGCATCTGGTGGCAAGTAACAAGCTGCATCTGGTGGCAAGTAACAATCTGCATCTGATGGCAAGTAACAAGCGGCATCTGGTGGCAAGTAACAAGCGGCATCTGGTGGCAAGTAACAAGCTGCATCTGGTGGCAAGTAACAAGCTGCATCTGGTGGCAAGTAACAATCTGCATCTGATGGCAAGTAACAAGCGGCATCTGGTGGCAAGTAACAAGCTGCATCTGGTGGCAAGTAACAAGCTGCATCTGGTGGCAAGTAACAATCTGCATCTGATGGCAAGTAACAAGCTGCATCTGGTGGCAAGTAACAAGCTGCATCTGGTGGCAAGTAACAAGCTGCATCTGGTGGCAAGTAACAAGCTGCATCTGGTGGCAAGTAACAAGCTGCATCTGGTGGCAAGTAACAAGCTGCATCTGGTGGCAAGTAACAAGCTGCATCTGGTGGCAAGTAACAAGCTGCATCTGGTGGCAAGTAACAAGCTGCATCTGGTGGCAAGTAACAAGCGGCATCTGGTGGCAAGTAACAAGCTGCATCTGGTGGCAAGTAACAAGCTGCATCTGGTGGCAAGTAACAATCTGCATCTGATGGCAAGTAACAAGCTGCATCTGGTGGCAAGTAGCAAGATGCATCTGGTGGCAAGTAACAATCTGCATCTGATGGCAAGTAACAAGCGGCATCTGATGGCAAGTAACAAGCTGCATCTGGTGGCAAGTGACACACTCAGGGTTCCCACTGATTCCGCATTATGGTGAGTTGAACTATTTCATTTTATCCACTTCTGCTCCGTAAGATTTACTCCCTTCCTGACCAGGCCATATTTTGCAAAACGGCACTGCGTTGTTTTAACTGACAATTGTGCGGTCATGTGACACTGTACCCAAATAAAATTGATGTCCTTTTTTTCCCACAAATAGACCTTTCTCTTGGTGGTTATTGATCACCTCTCGTGTCTGCGTTTTTTATTTTTTGCGCTATAAACAAAAAAAGAGGGACAATTTTGAATTAAAAACAACATCCCTTACTTTCTGCTATAAAACATTCCCAATAAAAAAAATTAAATCTAATTCTAGTTCAGAGCAATTCTCCAATGTAGAGCAGTAAAGCTTTGTAAAGGAATAAAGTGGTAAATATTCCCTTAATTTCCAGTTTGTGTTCAGCTAGCCTGATATTATACTGCAGTGTTGACTTGTGTATTTATTTGTAATCCAAGAGAAACAAAAAGGGCAATAACTGTAGAATAAGATGCTATTGGTTGCTTAGCTGGAACTGGAAACTGTTCCCACTTGTTAATTCCTTCTTATGTGTGAGTAATACAGTACTGACCTTACATGGGCAGGTGCCCTCTCACCACTGTGGATCCCAGCTGGCTGGCAGACTCCAGCCGGAATCTCCTTCTGGTGCTTCCGTCAGTGAAGATTGCGCCGCCGTGCCGTGCTGCTACTCCCGATGGGCAGGGAAACAGATGGCTTCAAATGCTCTGAAGCGCAGGCCAATCCACCTGTTCGATTAGCAGGGCCGTCCGCAAAGATCCCTCTGAGGCGGGTGATCCAACTCTCCGCTGTAGGCCGCAGTCTCTCACTCCTGGTCACACACACAGACCTCCTGCTGGCAGTTGAATGGCGTCTAGAGAGGCCAAAAGCAGGCTACGCCTGTCCTTTTATCTCTCTTCCCAGCAGGCTTTTCTGTGACTTGGCATTGTGGGTCCTGTAGTCCCCAGACTAATTTAAACAACATGAGTCACTTCCTCATCCAAACTACATTATCCCACAATGCATGGCTGTTTGCTTCTTAATGAATAAATAATAATAGTTCTGCGCTTAGGACTGAAAGGAAAAAAAAAGGAGAACTGCAGCCCCCCTATGTGGTAATTTCACCAAGTGAAATACAGATCAGCAAATGTCTTAGGAAAAGGGGAATTGGCGCTGTTCTACTAGATGTGCATAGAATGTAATTCATAGAAAACATATATAAAACACAAATATAACACAATTGTATGTGAGTATATCCAATGTGCTCATAGATAGCCGTGGTATAGTGCAAAAAGGGCTCGTCCACCCAGTGTTATACAATAAAAGTGCAATGTGCTGAGAGTTATATATATATATGAATATATATATGCGTACCCAAAATACGTAAACAATCCAAAACTGAACAAATGGTGATCTACTTATTAGACCAATATTGTGAAGTCCCCAGCATAAATAAGTAAAAAATCCAAATAGCAACTCAAGTGATGAATAAAAAGTGCTGAGTGAAAACAATGGCCCAAACACAAAAAAAATATAGTTTTAAAAAGTCTCAGAAAAAATATTTTACATCCCAGGAAAAAAACTTTTTTCTATATGAAGAAAGACTTCTTAAATGTGTCCCTTGTATGGAAAAACTTTGAAATTAATGTTGCAGGTGTCCCCCGTCTTCCACCGCACCCCCACTCGTGCTCTCACTCACCAGACAGCCCAACCCCTGCAGGGGTAAAAGGCATGTAGGTAGACTCCAGCGATGTTGAATCCAGGAGAGAAGCCCTCAGCCCACTGTACTGTATCCTTCAATGGTGTCAAAGGTGTCACGATATCCCCAGTATTAAATATCCATGTACATCAAGAAAAAAGATATGTCTCATATCGTGAGTCCATAAAAATAAATTTATTATCCAAAAAAGTAATGAAACATAGACACAGGAGCTAGCAATGCTGCACAAGCTGGTTCAGAGCCTGGAGGGCAGCGTGGTGAAGCGTGCATTCCACCGCCCGCCTGTCTGAAACCGGAACTGCTCGTAAACAAAAACGAAAGGTTGACGTATGCGTATCACGAGGCCACGCCATACGCGTTTTGTCATCAAGACGTCATCTGAGGCGCGGCCATCTTGGTACACCATACGTCCTTATAAGTCAATGGAGGTGCCGCGGCGGCCAATCACTATCTGTTATCCCACCCACATGATCAGTAAATGGGCCTTATGGAAATCCATAGCTATATCCCAGGCGCCATCTAGTGGATGAAAGGTGGTAAAACATGTTGGGCACCTCCATTGATCATACATGTCATAAAAACAACGATCTACTAATGTGATAGCAACAAGGCCTAATCTTCAATAAGAGGAGAGCAAAAAAGAGGGAAATAATGTATATATATGCATACTTATATGCCACTCATTAAAATCTAATCACATAGAATATTATATAAAATTTAAAAAGTGATATTAAAAACATAAATTAAAAGAATTAATTTAACACATGGGAAATAACCTAAATTACCCACCCATCCAGATAATGAACGACATATTAAAAAACAGCATAATGAAAAGTATGGACAGGTACCTTCCCACCTGGTTAAATGTGTAGGTAAAAACCAAAAACAAAAAATGAAAAACAAAAAATGTAGGAAGGGGACGGTGGCATGACCGCCACGGGTATAATTACTCTGATGGAACAAACATAATGAATGTCAAATCACCAAACTGAACTATTAACAGACTAAAAATCCCCCAAGAAAGGGCTGTGGAATGATGGAAAAGAACGACGTATGGCATTCCATGCTCAATAATTCATCAAAATGTCTGGAGAGATTATGCTTAGGGAACCCTTTTTTGATGTTGGTAATGTGTTCCCTAATCCATACACATAAGGGTCTAGTGGTCCTGCCCACATATTGCAATCGGCATGGACATTCGATGATATAGGTTACATGAGCAAAGAATATGAGATTAGGGAGTTGGTCACCTGTAATACCACTCATGAAACCTATATCATCGAATGTCCATGCCGATTGCAATATGTGGGCAGGACCACTAGACCCTTATGTGTACGGATTAGGGAACACATTACCAACATCAAAAAAGGGTTCCCTAAGCATAATCTCTCCAGACATTTTGATGAATTTCATCATAGGGACCCGTCTGGATTGATTTTCTATGGTATTGATACGATCAAAAACCATTGGAGGGGGGCAGTAAGAAAATTCTGATATTGCAGAACGAGACAAGATGGATACACTGTTTAGATTGTCTGGTCCCGAGGGGATTAAATGTTGATATAGATTTAAATTGCTTTTTATCCAATTTCTAATTCACATTGTAGTCCACATTTTTGATAATTTATTCTTCCTGGATTCCCAATTTGAATGTTTATCATAGCGCTCACCCCATGGCTCCAGTGGGGAGTTTAGCCTACTCTTAGGCCACAGACCTTGGTCATTCTAGTCCCATCCTTCTCTTGTCTTTTTTCTTCTTTTTTGGTGGAATTTTTTGGCAGACATATTTTAATGGGTCCTTTATATAACAATTGTTTAGCATTTGAGGTTGGGAACCGGACCTGCCTATTGCTTATTGAGCATGGAATGCCATACGTCGTTCTTTTCCATCATAGATTTTGCTGGAGCCTCTCAAGTCTCCTCTTTTAGATGTACAGCCCTTTCTTGGGGGATTTTTAGTCTGTTAATAGTTCAGTTTGGTGATTGGACATTCATTATGTTTGTTCCATCAGAGTAATTATACCCGTGGCGGTCATGTCACCGTCCCCTTCCTACATTTTTTGTTTTTCATTTTTTGTTTTTGGTTTTTACCTACACATTTAACCAGGTGGGAAGGTACCTGTCCATACTTTTCATTATGCTGTTTTTTAATGTGTCGTTCATTATCTGGATGGGTGGGTAATTTAGGTTATTTCCCATGTGTTAAATTAATTCTTTTAATTTATGTTTTTAATATCACTTTTTAAATTTTATATAATATTCTATGTGATTAGATTTTAATGAGTGGCATATAAGTATGCATATATATTCACATTATTTCTCTCTTTGTTGCTCTCCTCTTATTGAAGATTAGGCCTTGTTGCTATCACATTAGTAGATCGTTGTTTTTATGACATGTATGATCAATGGAGGTGCCCAACATGTTTTACCACCTTTCATCCACTAGATGGCGCCTGGGATATAGCTATGGATTTCCATAAGGCCCATTTACTGATCATGTGGGTGGGATAACAGATAGTGATTGGCCGCCGCGGCACCTCCATTGACTTATAAGGACGTATGGTGTACCAAGATGGCCGCGCCTCAGATGACGTCTTGATGACGAAACGCGTAAGGCGTGGCCTCGTGATACGCATACGTCAACCTTTCGTTTTTGTTTACGAGCAGTTCCGGTTTCAGACAGGCGGGCGGTGGAACGCACGCTTCACCACGCTGCCCTCCAGGCTCTGAACCGGCTTGTGCAGCATTGCTAGCTCCTGTGTCTATGTTTCATTACTTTTTTGGATAATAAATGTATTTTTACGGACTCACGCTATGAGACATATCTTTTTTCTTGATGTACATGGATATTTAATACTGGGGATATCGTGACACCTTTGACACCATTGAAGGATACAGTACAGTGGGCTGAGGGCTTCTCTCCTGGATTCAACATCGCTGGAGTCTACCTACATGCCTTTTACCCCTGCAGGGGTTGGGCTGTCTGGTGAGTGAGAGCACGAGTGGGGGTGCGGTGGAAGACGGGGGACACCTGCAACATTAAATTTTACAGTTTTTCCATACAAGGGACACATTTAAGAAGTCTTTCTTCATATAGAAAAAAGTTTTTTTCCTGGGATGTAAAATATTTTTTCTGAGACTTTTTAAAACTATATTTTTTTTGTGTTTGGGCCATTGTTTTCACTCAGCACTTTTTATTCATCACTTGAGTTGCTATTTGGATTTTTTACTTATTTATGCTGGGGATTTCACAATATTGGTCTAATAAGTAGATCACCATTTGTTCAGTTTTGGATTGTTTACGTATTTTGGGTACGCATATATATATTCATATATATATATATATATAACTCTCAGCACATTGCACTTTTATTGTATAACACTGGGTGGACGAGCCCTTTTTGCACTATACCACGGCTATCTATGAGCACATTTGATATACTCACATACAATTGTGTTATATTTGTGTTTTATATATGTTTTCTATGAATTACATTCTATGCACATCTAGTAGAACAGCGCCAATTCCCCTTTTCCTAAGACATTTGTTTGCTTCTTAAACAGAAGGAAAAATCCTGACCGAGTTCAGCGGTCACTAGAGGGAGTCAAACCCTTACTTAAGAAACAATAACTACTCAACATAATAACTTTAGTAGAAACCCCTGGGCTACACATTCCCCCCACTTAAATCTTTGGTCCCCAAAGACAGGGAGGAACCCTTCCCACTTGCTGAAAAAGGAAGGAATATAGTATTAATGACTTATTTCAACATTGACCACAATCTAGGTCTAACAGATACTGACACACTTCTGGGTTCCTTAAGAACCATCTGTACACATTTTCAGTCAGTTCATACTCAGTTTTAGAACAGGCCAGGGCAATTGCTGTGTCCCACCATCGGGTGTCAGAGGTTAGAGCAGAGTCACCCCACCCAATTGACAGTAGGGGGTGTAGCATCAGAAGCTGTCCTGCTAATGGTATGGATAAGTTCCTCTGAGCTCTCTCCCAGTTTGTCATATGTGAGTCTCTTGGGAGGATGCCCACTTTGTCTTAGCTGTACCGTCATCTCATTGGTATGGTTGGGACTATCAGGCCCCCTTAAAGAATGCCCTTCTTCGGGTTAAGGGCTCTAAAAAAAGTACATGGAACATGATTCCCTTCGGACAGAAGAGAGGAGCTCTCTTGATGCTCTGTTTCCGCCCCTCCTGAATTGAGGCCTTCAACTTTAATAGTGCCGGCTGGTCTAGGAACTGATAATGGGTCACTAAAAAAGTCTATCAAGTCTCTAGTCTCTGGCTCAGGGACAACTCTTTCTGTGTTGATTTTCCTCACATCCTTAAAGGGTGGTAGTGACTCCAACTCTGGTCCAAGAGACCGACGTACCATCTTAGTTGTTTCTTTAAGCTGTGAAGGTACCACCTTAACTGGTCCCTGTGGCTGTGGTGGCAACACTTTAATAGCGTCAAGAGTTTTCTTCATTCTTTTCAACGGGCTATTTACTGAGCTGTCCACCACCAAAAAAAGCACACCCACTATTTCATCATCCTCTTCCTCCTCAATCCTCCCTCCTCCTGATGAAGACACGGAACTGGAAGATGCTGGACTGGAAAACACATCATCTTCTCCAAACTCTTCTTCATCTTCATCCATCAGAGATTTCCTTTTGTGTCCGAGGTGGAGTTGGTTTTGGAGGGGCTGTACAGGTACTTGAGGTAATCTTACTGCATCTGATATTGGTAGAAAGTGATTTCTGTGCCACATCTTCAAGGGTCCTTTTTCCCATCAGGTCTGATCTGATGCACAGGTAGACCGGGACTTTGTTTGCACACAACATAGGGATGTGGCCTCCATCGATCCGCCAGCTTGTTTTCCTGGCACTCCTAAGTTCTTCAGTAATACTCGGTCACCTGGTTGCAAGTCCTGTATCTTTACTTTTAGATCAATGTTTTGTTTGTTCTGGGATTCTCTGACAGAAACATGCTCTATAGCTTTCTCATAGGCCTGTTGCAAGCTCTTTCGCAATCTGTCCACGTATCCCTTGTGTGACACCAAAGGAGTGTTGTCAACTGAAGTGCCAAAGGACAGGTCAGCAGGAAGACGGGCTTCTCTTTTCTGTTGACAAAGTCCCCAACATGTTTAACAATGTCCGATTGAATTGTTCAGGTTGGGTGTCTCCTTGAGGGTGATATGGTGTGGTACGAGACTTCTTGATACCCAATAAGGCACATAGCCGATGGATTAGTCGACTTTCAAGGTCTCTTCCTTGATCTGAAGGAATCTGTACAGGTAACCCATAGTGCACAAAAAACGTTTCCATCAGCACTTTAGCCACTGCATTGCCCTTCTGGTCTTTAGTAGGGAAAGCTTGTGCATAGCGGGTAAAGTGATCGGTCATGACCAAGATGCTATTTCTTCCAGCTTTATCGGGTTCCAGGCATAGAAAGTCAATGCAAACCAGACTTAGCGGCTCCTGACTCTGCAAGTGACCCATTGGGGCAGCCCTAACTGGCAACGTTTTCCGCTGGATACAGGTCATATATGAGTGACAATAGCTCTCTATTTCTTCTCCTCTCATATTGGGCCAATAGAACCTGTCCCTAATCAAACAGAATGTCCTTTCTGTTCCTACGTGATCATGATCGTCATGCAGGGACATCAAGACAGTGGGTTGATGTTTCTCGGGGAGGAACAGCTGCCACTTCTCCTCTCCATCTCCAGTTGGGCAAGGCCTGTACAATACTCCATCTCTGATCTGTAATCGATCCCATTCTCTGTGCAAAGTCTTTGATGGGGCTGTTCAACAATAATCCAGGATTCCGCTTGTTCAGGGCTTGAATCCACACTTGGCCCAAGTGATCCTGTTCTTGATCTCTCTTTAAATCTCTCTTTGTCAGCTGAGGTAAACCTTCTCCTCTCACCTGTGTCAATCCACAGTAACGTCTTGGTATACCAGTGGGGTGAACCCCAATGTATTCCGTGACCACTCTTCCCTTCATGTTCTGATCCAAGCCCTGACACAAGGCTCAAACTCATTTCTCAGTCACATGAGTCCATTCCTCTGAGTCTTCTTCCCTTCTATGGGGCCGTCGGGATAAAGCATCCGCATCTCGGTTCCCAACCCCAGGTCGATACTTCAGACTAAACCGGAACCCAGCCAAAGCTGCCAGCCATCTGTGCCCGGTAGCATCCAACTTTGCTGAGGTCAGTATGTAAGTCAGGGGGTTGGTATCAGTCTTGACAATGAACTTGGCCCCGTACAGCTAATCTCTCAACTTATTCACCACAGTCCATTTGATTGCCAGAGATTCCTTCTTGTGAATGGGATAATTCTTCGGGAGTAATACTCCTACTCACATGAGCCATAGGTCTCAGTCCTCCATTCTGCTCCTGATACAATACGCCCCCTAACCCTTCTCTGCTGGCGTCCACATGCAATTCATAGGGCAGGCCAGTGTCAGCATAGGCCAAGACTGGGGCTCCTGTAAGGCTCTTCTTCAGCTGCCAGAAAGCTTTTTCACATTGAGAAGTCCACTGGGTTTGGACCGACTCTCCTTTCTTGCAGACACTACTCTTTTTGTTCTTGGCTCCATCTTCTCCCTCCCCCATGACCACTTGCAGCAGTTCATTAAGGGGTCTGGCAATCTTAGTAAAGTTGTAATGTAAGAAATAGATGCGCAACCCAAACAAAAGAAAGGAACCAAATATGTGCAAAAAAGGACACAAATTAGTGCAATAAATGTCCCGTTAAAACAAATCAACCAAATGAGAACAAATAACAGAAAAATAAATATCAAAAGAAATTAACATAAATTCAACCTGTGCCCATTAGACCTCCATAACAGAGGTTCTACGGTTCTGGTAAGCGGCCATCTGGCATTCCTTATTAATCCTTTGGCTATCGTGTGGGACTACTTTCAGAAAAGGATTTATTGGGGGTTTTCCACCTAAAATCGACCTCTATAGAACACTTTATTGACCTTTTTCCATGTCTTTGCTAGTATATGTTTTTTATTTCAGCACAGGTTGAATTTATGTTAATTTCTTTTGATATTAATTTTTCTGGTATTTGTTCTCATTTGGTTGATTTGTTTTAACAGGACATTTATTGCACTAATTTGTGTCTTTTTTTGCACATATTTGGTTTTCTCTCTTTTGTTTCGGTTGCACATCTATTTCTTACATTACACCTATTTCTAAGCTGAATATTCCAGGTTTTTCGTAGATTGCAGCCCCGTCACATATTACCAACACCCACTGCATTTTTTATATATATTTTTATATATTATTTTTTCATTAGTATTCACCGGGGGTAGCGCAGATTGTCCACATTACACAATCTTAGCAAAGTTGGCCACGAATCTTCGGTAATAGGAACAGAATCCCAGAAAGAATTGTAACTCAGTTACCGTTCTTGGCCGGGGCCAGGTGATAACGGCATCCAGCTTCTGTGGGTTGGTAGAAACTCCTCCTGGAAAGACAACATGGCCCAAGTAGGTAACTGATGTTCTGTAGAATTGGCATTTTTCCAGTGCCAACTTCAGCCCTTCTTCATGAAGGCGGGAAAATGCCTTCTCTAGCCGACTCTTGTGCTCTTCAAGTGTCCTTCCAAACACAATGATGTCATCCAAATATACGAACACCTCTACGAGATTCATGTCCCTCACTGTTCTTTCCATCAAGCGCTGAAAGGTTGCAGGGGCCCCCGACAGACCCTGGGGCATTCTACTGAACTCATAGAATCCCAACGGGCAAATGAATGCCGTCTTCTCCTGGTCTTCTGGGTGCATGGGAATTTGGTAATACCCACTCTTCAGATCCAGCACACCAAACCACTTGGCTCCAGTAAGGCACTGCAGGGCATCTTCTATATGAGGTGTGGTGTACTGGTCAGGTATGGTGCGCCGGTTCAGAGGGAACCATTTTTCTTCCTTACCACTGTAATGGGGGATGCATAGGGGCTCCAGGACTCCTAAATAACTCCTGACCTTTTCCACTCAGTTAGTTGCTCCCGTAAGTCTTCCAGGTATTCTTCTGGTTCGTTCGTGGAAGGGTCTGTCTTCCTGAAGCCGGAACCTATGTTGGGCACTCCTTGCACATCCCACATTGAAGTCGTCTCTGGAGAACAACTTCTCCCATCTCTTCAATTGGGACCTCATCCTCTTCTGCCAAGTGGGGGACAGGACCTCTGCACATCGCTGGAACTCCGCTTGAAGTTGCTGGCTATTCCTCAGATCTTTAGCTTCTTCAGGAATACAGGAGTGGCTACACTCACCTGCTCGACCAGCATACGAGCTCCCAACTTAACAGGTTGATCAGTCACATTCCTCAAGCTCAACTATGGTTTGCTCTAGCCAACTTCCATACTCCTGACTCCACTGTGCGGCTGTGGCTAAATCCATGGTCTCTTCCACTCTGGACATGTCAACTGATCTGCTCTGGTGCCCCAGATGGGGTATCTTGGTGGGACCTCCAAATGTAGTGGTACCCCCATGGGGGCTGCTGATTGACTTTATACCCCACTGGCCACCCTGACTCTGCAGACCCTCTTACCTCTGACACCTTGGTTTCCATTGTAAAATACCACGTTAGTAATGAGATACTCAGACAAAATCACTGAACCACTCAAGAATGTTTACTATGGTAAAGAATAACACAAAGAAACGGTAATGTTAAACAATGAATGAACACAGGTTATGATTGACAGAGATATCATTCAGTGCACATATATCATACACTTGTACCCAAAAACAACCTGATGAGGGTATATGTGAACAGGTGCACAGGGAGACAGATTTTCAATACTTTTAACACATGTATTATACCTTCCCACTGAGGCCTCAGCACACAGACCAATGCACTATGATAATGCACAAACAGTGAGTACAGTAATACAATACAAGTTCTAACTATATCTCACTAGATGGTTCCCTCTAGGTTTTAGTTCAGAGCAATTCTCCAATGTAGAGCAGTAAAGCTTTGCAAAGGAATAAAGTGGTAAATGTTCCTCAATTTCCGGTTTGTCTTCAGCTAGCCTGATATTATACTGCAGTGTTGACTTGTGTATTTATTTGTAATCCAAGAGAGACAAAAAGGGCAATAACTGTAGAATAAGATGCTATTGGTTGCTTAGCTGGAACTGGAAACTGTTCCCACTTGTTAATTCCTTCCTATGTGTGAGTAATACAGTACTGACCTTTCAGCAGAGGGGAGAAAAGCAAGGCCCCAAAGTCTGGTTGTAAGATGCTCAGGTGCGGCAGATCCACAGCCGTGGAACTACAAGTCTCACCAGCAGTCTGTAGGAAAGAAACTCACTCAGCAATACTGGAGTCACTAATTGGATGGGCAGGTGCCCTCTCACCACTGTGGATCCCAGCTGGCTGGCAGACTCTGGCCGGAATCTCCTTCTGGTGCTTCGGTCAGTGAAGATGGCACCGCCGCACCGTGCTGCTACTCCCAATGGGCAGGGAAACAGATGGCTTCAAATGCTCTGAAGCGCAAGCTGATTCACCTGCTCGATTAGCAGGGCTATTCACAAAGATCCCTCTAGGGCGGGCGATCCGGCTCTCCGCTGTAGGCTGCAGTCTCTCACTCATGGTCACACACACAGACCTCCTGCTGGCAGTTGAATGGCGTCCAGAGAGGCCGAAAGCAGGCCACGCCTGTCCTTTTATCTCTCTTCCCAGCAGGCTGTTCTGTGACTAGGCATTGTGGGTCTGTGACTTGGCATTGTGGGTTCTGTAGTCCCTAGACTAATTTAAACAACATGAGTCACGTCCTCATCCAAACTATATATCCCACAATGCATGGCTGTTTGCTTTTTAAACAGAAGGAAAAATCCTGACAGAGTTCAGCGGTCACTAGAGGGAGCCAAACCCTTACTTAAGAAACAATAACTACTCAACATAATAACTTTAGTAGCAACCCCTGGGCTACAATAAGTTGCCCCTAAAAGAGTTGGCTGAGGCCCCCTTTTCCTTTCTTGGTTCTCTAAGGCCTCCTCAAGGGGCACATGCTTTTCCTATGCACCTGTTGCTGGAACAGCTTAACTTATGCTGATGGAGAACACGCAGACAGGCATTTTATTCCTCCTAAGAGATTCTCTCAGATTTACCCTATGGAGGAGAAATTCACTAAGAAATGGAGCGTGCCAGCAGTGGACGCTGCTGTCTCTTCCCTGAATAAAAGTCTTACTTGTCCAGTCGACAATGTTCAGGGGTTTAAGGATCCAGCGGATAAAAGGCTGGAGTCATTGCTTAAAGCCTCATTTGCTATGGCTGGTGCAGTTGCACAGCCTGCGATAGCAGCTATTGGCACCTGTCAATTCCTTAAGGATAAGGTGAAACAGGCCGTCAAAAAGAAAGAGGTCCTGGACCTTCCAGAGCTTCCTAAAGCCCTTTGTTTTGCAGTTGACGCCATTAAGGATTCTATTCATCAGACATCACATCTTGGTCTTCTGTTGGTACACATGCGAAGAGTGCTATGGCTTAAGCGTTGGTCAGCAGAATTGCCTTGTAAGAAACTGCTGACTGGATTTCCCTTTCGTGGAGAACGGTTATTTGGGGATGACTTGGATAAGTACATCCAGAAGATCTCGGGTGGAAAGAGTACCCTTCTCCCAGTAAAGAGAAGGAGTAAGCGTCCTTCATTTAAAAGTTCTGCCTCTCCATCTCCTGGGGCATCAGCCTCCAGGCAGTCGTGATGGCCTCCGCTGTCAGCCCCAATAGGAAGGCCCCAAAACCAGGCTCAGGGACAGAAGAAGTCCTGGGGGCAAAAATCTGCAAAGCAGAGTCCCAAGGCCTCCTTATGAAGGGGTGCCCCCGCTCACACAAGTGGGGGGAAAGCTTCTGCAGTTTGCAGGAGCCTGGCGGGAGGAGAGCCAGGACAGATGGGTCATCTCCATAATATCTCTTGGATACAAACTAGAGTTTCGTGAGTTTCCACCCGCCTTTTCAAGAATTGAGCATCCCCAAGGACCCAGTAAAAAAGGCATTGTT
This sequence comes from Lithobates septentrionalis, assembly GCA_037952835.1. Classification (NCBI taxonomy): domain Eukaryota; kingdom Metazoa; phylum Chordata; class Amphibia; order Anura; family Ranidae; genus Lithobates; species Lithobates septentrionalis. Next base: position 118,414 of record JBBDGP010003325.1, on the reverse strand, counting down.
GTTTCAGGCACTAGACCGGTTACTGTCTCAAGGGGTGATCATAGAGACTACCTTAGGAGAACAGGGAATGGTATTTTATTTGAATCTCTTCACGGTGCCCAAACCAAACAGAGATGTCAGACCCATTCTAGATCTCAAGGGTCTGAACCAATTTTTAAATATCCGCTCCTTTCGCATGGAATCAATCCGGTCAGTGGTGTCCTCCTTTCGGGGAGGAGAATTTCTAGCGTCAATAGACATCAAGGACGTATATCTCCATGTTCCAATTTTCCCTGCTCATAAGAGATTCCTGCGATTTGCAGTAGAGCAGCGACACTTTCAGTTTGTAGCCTTGCCCTTTGGCTTGGTCACCTCACCACGAGTGTTTACAAAAGTCCTGGCTCCACTCTTAGCGAGACTAAGAGCCCAGGGTATGTTGTGGAAAATTTTATGAAGATGTATTTTAATGTATTGTCATAAGAGTCTCCCAGTGTCCATTCTCTCGCAGGCCGCTCTAACCACTTGACCACTGGGCACTTAAACTCCCTTCCTAACCAGACCAATTTTCAGCTTTTGGTGCTCTCACATTTTGAATGACAATTATTCAGTCATGCAACACTGTATCTATATGAAACTTTTGTCCTTTTTTTCACACAAATAGAGCTTTCTTTTGGTGGTATTTAATCACCGCTGGGTTCTTTATTTTTTGCGCTATAAAAGAAAAAATACAGAAAAATCTGTAAAAAAATGCATTTTTCTTAGTTTCTGTTATAAAATTTTGCAAGTTAGTAATTTTTCTTCATATATTTTGGCCAAAATTTATACCGCTACATATCTTTGGTAAAAATAACCCAAATCGGTGGATATTATTTGGTCTTTGCTAAAGTTATAGAGTCCAAAAGCTATGGTGCCAATATCTGAAAATTGATCACACCTGAAGTACTGACAGCCTATCTAATTTCTTGAGACCCTAACATGGCAGAAAAGTACAAATACCCCCCAAATGACCCCTTTTTGGAAAGAAGACATTCCAAGGTATTTAGAAAGATGCATGGTGAGTTTTTTGAAGTTGTCATTTTTTCCCACAATTCTTTGCAATATCAAGGTTTTTTTTTTTTTACTTTTTTTTTTTTCCACAAAATTGTCATATTAGCAGGTTATTTCTCACACACCGCATATGCATACCACAAATTACACTCCAAAACATATTCTGCTATTACTCCCGAGTGTGGCGATACCAGATGTGTGAGACTTTTACACAGCGTGGCCACATACAGAGGCCCAACATGCAGGGAGCACCTTCAGGCGTTCTGGAGCTCTCAGGCCAATTCTGACATTTCTCTCCTACATGTAAAGATCATGATTTATTAGCTAGAAAATTACATAGAACCCCAAAACATTATATATGTTTTTTTAGCAAAGACCCTAGAGAATACAATGGCGGTAATTGCAACTTTTTATTTTGCACGGTATTTGCGCAGCAATTTTTTGAACGCTTTTTTTGGAAAAAAAACAGTTTTGTGCTTTAAAAAAACAACAACACAGCAAAGTTAGCCCAATGTTTTTGCATAATATGAAAGATGAAGTTACACCGAGTAAATAGATACCCAACATGTCACCTACTCAAAAATCCCCATAGGCGATGCTTTAAAATTTTTTACTGGTTACATGTTTTGAGTTACAGAGGAGGTCTAGGGCCAAAATTATTGCTCTCACTCTACCGATCGCACCGATACCTCACATGTGTGGTTTGAAGACCGTTTTCATATGTGGGCGGGACTTACGTATGTGTTCGCATCTGCATGCGAGCACACAGGGACGGGGCGCTTTAAACATTTTTTTTTTTATTGTTCATTTTACTTTATTTTAGTTTGATGCTTTTTAAAAAAAAAAAAAAATTGACCTCTTTTATTGCTATTTCAAGGAATGTAAACATCCCTTGTAATAGAAATATGGCATGACAGGTCCACTTTACAGTGAGATATGGGGTCAATAAGACCCCACATCTCACCTCTAGGCTGGGAAGCCTGAAATGAAATAAAAAAAAAAAAAAAAAAAAAGATCCTGGCTTCGATCGTAGCGGTGAGTCGGTAGAAGCACCGGAGGGTGGCGGGAGGGGGGGACATCCCCTCTCGCCTCCCGTAAGAACGATCAAGCAGTGGAACAGCTGCTATGATCATTCTTATGGTGTAGGGAATCGCCGGCTAAAAAAGCTGATATCTGAATGATGCCTGTAGCTGCAGGCATCATTCAGATATCCCCACACAAAGTCAAGAACGTTGTATGACAGCCGGCGGGCAGGAAGTGGTTAAAACGCATTTTTTTTTTAACACAAAGTTGTCCATTTATACAATGTTTCTAACACATAGCATGTACATACCAAAAATGACACCCCAAAAATGATTCTCCTACTCCTCCTGAGTACGGCGATACCACATGTGTGAGACTTCCACAGCCTGGCCACATACAGAGGCCGAGTACAGCCGAACATAGCTGAGCATGGCAGGGTATGGCAGAGTATGGCTGGGTATCACCGAGTATTGCAGAGTATGGCTGGGTATGGCAGAGTATTGCGGGGTATTGCAGAGTATGGCAGGGCATGGCTGGGTATGGCAGGGCATGGCTGGGTATGGCAGAGTATTGCGGGGTATTTCAGAGTATGACAGGGTATTTCAGAGTATGGCGGGGTATCGCCGAGTATGGCTGAGCATGGCTGGGTATGGCAGGGTATCGCTGAGTATGACTGGGTATGGCTGGGTATGGCAGAGTATGGCTGGGTATGGCGGGGTATTGCAGAGTATTGCACAGTGGTGTGGGGTATTGTGAGGTATTTCAGAGTATTGTGGGGTATTGCAGAGTATTGCGGGGTATTGCAGAGTATTGCAGAGTACTGTGGGGAATTGCAGAGTATTGCGAGGTATTGCAGAGTACTGCGGGGTATTGCAGAGTACTGCGGGGTATTGCCGAGTACTGTGGGGTATTGCAAAGTATTGCGGGGCATTGCAGATTATTGTGGGGTATTGTAGAGTATTGTGGGGCATTGCAGAGTATTGTGGGGTATTGCAGAGTATTGTGGGGTATTACAGAGTATTACGGGGGTATTGCAGAGTATTGTGGGGTATTGCAGAGTATTGTGGAGCATTGCAGAGTAGTGCACAGCATTGCAGAGCGTTAGGGATGGCTGAGCATGGATGGATGGATGGATGGCTGGATGTCACTGGTTAGCGCTGTGGGCACTACACATCCAGCCCACAGCGCTGCAGCCATCCATCCATCCCCCTCTCCACTCACAGTGTACCATTCATTTGACGGCGCGATCACATGGTAAACGGCCGCGATCAGCGGCCATTTACCGGGATCCATGATGCACCAGGTCCTCTGGACCCGGCGGTCACGGATATGTTCAGGTGCGCGCCCCAGGGGGTGCGCAAGAGGGGAACTCTGGGAAGACGTCATATGACGTGATCCGTCATTCGACTATGGGCCGGTTGTAAAGTGGTTAAAGAGCTGACTGGGGCAGACTGACGCTGGTTGAGATCCGTTTGGTAGTGAAAAGCTCTTTGGGGATGTAGAGAAATGTTTGCGGAGTGGGGACGTGTCCACCAGCTAAGGGCCCCTGTGCTATGCACAGAACGATCGTCTGGTGGGGGTGTGTTCGCTCTGCAAAGACATTATCAGTTTAACGAGTGTGCACTCATGTTGCCCCTGTGCACCTGATCAACATATTTGTGGCCCAATGAGTGTACAACTGCCGATAATCTCTCATCCACAAAGACAGTAGAATAATCCAGGTATACATTGTTCTCTGGAACAATGTATAATAGGGATTTCTATCAATGGAAGTACGGGAGTCTTTTGGGTTGTTCTGGTTGGAAACAGACTCAATGTTAGAAAGCCATGTGGCTTCTAAAAACATGCATGCACCCTGTCTCTGTTCAGACACACCCATAAGACTCCTATAGTCATTGTTCATTGGTTGTTGCATTTTTCTGTATTGTCACATCCTGTTACATCCTTATATGGTCATTTCCTCTATATTGTTCATTTCCTGTGAGGTCACAAACTTTGTAGGAGGTGTTTGGCTGTTGGAGGCACAACCCTCAAGTTGGGACTTCCTGTTGATATGTAAATAAAAGCAGACTCACGGCTGAGGGAGGCAGAGATGCTGAGATGAGAAGAATGTGTTGATGTCTGTTTACTGAGGAATGGGGAACCAGAGGCGAGACATGCGATCAAAAGGTACGGTATATCATTAAGACGAAAATGGGTAATTATTAGCACAGGAGATATGGCTCTGTGCATAGCATACAGCCATCTTTCTACGACAGGTATAGCAGTAAGGGCATACCTAGACATAGTTACATAGTTAGTAAGGTTGAATAAAGACACCAGTCCATCCGGTTAAACCCGAGTGAGCACCCACAATTGTCCCCATCCCCGCACATTGTGTCCCATTAAGATGCCAATCCACTATATTATTATATATTTTTTTTTATATATTTAAGGTACCCATGTAGCGCCATGAATCTATGCAGCGCTCCACACACACCCACACCGGTCCCCACCCCCAAGGGGTCTGCAAACCAAGGTCCCCAACTCACACCCAAACACCAGGGCCAATTTTTGGACAGAAGCAAATAAACCTACCAGCATGTCTTTGGAGTGTGGGAGGAAACCGGAGTACCTGGAGGAAACCCACACAGGCACAGGGAGAACATGCAAACTCCAGGCAGGTAGTGTCGTGGTTGGGGTACGAACCAGCGACCCTATTGCTGCGAGGCGAGAGTGCTAACCACTACACCACTGTGCTGCCCAAGACGATCTATTACTTATCGATCAGTCCGTAACGGGGCTGGACCTGAGTGTAGTCAGCATGGTCAGGTATCTGGAGCATCTAGGTTGGATTATCAACCTAGAAAATTCATCCTTGCGGCCAGTGAAAAGGCTGGAGTACTTGGGTCTGGTTGTAGCCACAGCTCACAAGAAGGTGTTCTTACCCCAGTCAAAGGTCTGCGCAATAAGAGATCTGGTTCACACAGTCGGGACAAGGGAGAGTCCTCCCGTCCGCCTTTGTATGAGACTGTTAGGGAAGATGGTAGATTCATTCGAAGCAGTTCCCTATGCTCAGTTCTATTCAAGGCTGTTGCAAAACAGTATCCTGTCTGCCTGGAGCAAGAGAAGCCAGGATTTGGATTGCCCAATGTGTTTGACTCCAAGCATGCGCCAGAGTCTCAATTCGTGGTTGCTAGCGGAGAATTTGCAGAAGGGGAAAACCTTTGTGCCGGTCACTTGGAGGATAGTGACGACCGATGCCAGCCTCTTAGGCTGGGGAGCAATCCTGGAAGAGAACACTGTTCAGGGAGAGTGGTCAGAGCCCAAGAAGACCTTACTTATCAACATTTTAGAGATTCTGGCAGCACGTCTGGCCCTAAGGGCCTGGATGGGCAGATTACGGGGATATCCTGTCAGGATCCAGTTTGACAATGCTGCGGCGTTGGCCTATATCAACCACCAAGGCAGCACCAAATTTCGCGCTGCCCAGAGAGAGGTAAACCATATTCTGGCTTGGGCAGAAGAGCATGTTCCTTGCCTATCTGTGGTGTTCATCCCAGGGGTAGAAAATTGGTGGGCAGACTTCTTAAGCCACCAGCCATTGCTCCCAGGGGAATGATCCCTACATCCAGATGTCTTTCTGGCCATTTTCCAGAGGTGGGGTACCGCGGACGTAGATCTTTTTGTGTCCAGGTTCAACACGAAGTTAGACAAGTTTGTGTCCAGGACAAGGGACCTGCTCACTTGCGGGACAGATGCCTTGGTAACTCCTTGGGATCAGTGTTCACTGATCTATGGGTTCCCTCCAGTTCAGTTGCTTCCACGACTTCTGCGCAGGATCAGAGGGGAACGGAAACTGGTAATCCTAGTTTCCCCGGCATGGCCCAGGAGATCCTGGTATGCAGAGATCGTGAAGATGGCAGTAATGGATCCTTGGTCTCTATCGTCCTGCCAAGATCTGCTGTTGCAAGGGCCAGTATTCCATCCTGCCTTACAAACTCTAAATTTGACGGTTTGGCTGTTGAGACTCTCATTCTAAAAGATCTGGGGCTTTCAGGCTCAGCGATATCCACCCTGATTAATGCAAGGAAGCCGGCCTCTAGGGCTGTCTACTATAGGGTTTGGAAGGCTTATGTTTCCTGGTGTGAAAACAAGGGGTGGCATCCTCGCAAGTATATCACAAGCAGGATTTTAGACTTCTTACAGTCAGGAATAGAAATGAAACTAGCCTTGAGTACTATTAAGGATCAAGTCTCGGCTTTGTCAGTTTTTTTCCAAAAACCCTTTGCTTCACATTCCCTAGTTCAGGCCTTTATACAAGGAGTAACGCATATAAATCACCTCTGTGCATATGGGATTTGAATTTGGTCTTGTCAGTCCTTCAGGGGCCTCCTTTTGAGCCAATGTGTGATGCCCTGTTGGCCATTGTGACAAGGAAACTGGTATTTTTGTTTGCGGTAACTTCCGCGAGAAGAGTCTCGGAGTTGGCAGCTTTATCTTGTAAAGAGCCATTTCTGGTGGTTCATAAGGACAAGGTGGTGTTACATTCCTGCCCGTCCTTTTTGCCTAAAGGTAGTATCCAGTTTTCATTTGAACCAGGATAGTTTGTTGCCTTCATTTCTCCAGAACCAAGTTCTGCAGTAGAAGAGTCATTATTATGATGTAGTGAGAGCAGTTAACTTCTATCTGGAAGCAACCACTCAGATACGGAAAACTGATGCTTTGTTTGTGTTGCCAGAGGGCCCCAGGAGGGGCAGGCAGCATCAAAATCGACCATCTCTAGATGGGTTTGCCAGATCATTACTCAAGCTTATGATTTAAAAGGGAAAGTTCCGCCTTTCCGTCCTAGAGCACACTCTACCAGGGCAGTTAGTGCCTCCTGGGCAGTGCATCACCAAGTCTCCATGGCTCAGGTTTGCAAAGCGGCAAATTGGTCATTGGTTCATACATTCACGAAATTCTACCAGGTAGATGTAGGTCAGCAAGAGGATGCTGCCTTTGGCTGCAGTGTTTTGCAGCAGTATAGGTCCTCATGTCTGACAGAGGTCTGCTTTGATTTTGTGTCTCCCTCCCCTCAGATGGCATTGCTTTGGAACATCCCATGTAGAAATTACTGGTGCTCTGTGTCCCCTGATGTACAGTAAAGGAAAATAGGATTTTTAAAACAGCTTACCTGTAAAATCCTTTTCTTGGATGTACATCATGGGACACAGAGGTCCCTCCCCAATTTTGGGATAATTATATATTGCTTTGCTACAAAACTGAGGTACTCCCCGTGTGGGAGGGGTTATATAGAGGGGGACTTCCGGTCTTTGATTATGCCAGTGTCCATCACCTGAAGGTGGCCCATAACCCATGTAGTAGTTACTGGTGCTCTGTGTCCCGTGAAGTATATGTAAAGTAGTGAAAATCTGTCAGTCAAATACATATGTAGCGCCCTGTTCCTACAAATGGGGCTATAGTGTCAATTTAGTTTTTGGCTGAGCTGTACACAGCTCAGATTCGACTGTATATTTGGTTCTGTTCTAAACTTGACTGTGTTGTGCATTTCTCGCTGTTGCCAGTAGGTGTCACTGGTACCACAGGACAGTGTGAGAATTACAACTAGGTTGAGCTATAATGAATATTCTTTTTCCAGAAACAGCCCAGTAGGAGGTTCCTGGCCGCTGTGCATTCTGGGAAGGGGTATTTATTGGATAGAGCCATGTGCTTTTAGGCAGTCTTCACCTCGTGGCCCTTCTGGCCTGAGGCTGTGTTGCTGCAAATTCTGCAAGTAGGCCCAGAAGCCTGTCTTGGGCCTACTAATCCTGAGGTGGTCTTTAGGCTGTCTTGCCTGTTTGGAAGAAGCTGGGCCAAGCTGAGGAGATCCAGGGGATGACCCTTGCTGGAGAGAGCCAGGATGAAGGCTGGTCTCTCAGGAGGCCCTGGTGACTCGATTGGAGGACGCACCTATATCTAATCTACCCTGACAATACTGCCGGGTCGGCTTAAAGGTTCTGGTACTGTGAAGCTGTTCTACAAATCTAAATCAAGGTAACTAGCTACTGGCTGCTAAGTCTGTGTGAGAGGCTTATCCAGGAGTTCTACTGGCTGCTAAGTCTATGAGAGAGGCATGTCCAGAAATTCTACTGGTTGCTAGGTCTGTGTGAGAGGCCTATCTAGGTATCCAAGATCTTCTAAAAAGAAAGCTGTTCTGCCTTTGGATTCAAGGAGTCTGTAAGTGATCTGCAAAAAGGGTATCTGAAACCTTCCCTAACCCTCTCTCCTATCACTACTTTCAAGTTCTCCATTAAAGCATTGAAAATATATAAAGTGACTGGCACCCAATTTCTGTTCTCATTTACCATTATAGCCATGGACTCAGCTCTGGGGTGAATGTAAGCTCGCTCCCTGCCTCTGGAGGTACCTCTTTGCTCCCAGTAGACCCAGGGGAGCGCTACACTTATATACAGTATTTAGGGGTTTTAACAGATCATCAATTATACTTCTCTGATCAACTATCAAAAAAGGTAAAAACGCATTTATCTCAGTCTGTATTAGGCCTCTTGCACACGGTACTGATGTTTGAGCATCTGCTTTTTTGGACATCATTTCAGGCACTTGTTTTGCGCCTATTCGCACGTATTTATGGGTGAATTTTTGTGCATATGCGCGTTTGAGCTTTTGCATGCACAAAATACATTCCTCGAGAAAATTCATTACTATACATGCAGTCCCCGAGTTACGAACACAATAGGGACTATAGGCTTGTTCGTAAGTCGCAACACTGCATTTGTAAGTGTAACTTCTGGTCGGAACACTGCATTCGTAAGTGTAACTGCCGCCTGTGCATGGATGTGGGATGTTCCGGTCGCTTGTTACGTTATCTGGGGCGTAGTAAGGCAGTGTGAGATGTGTTCGGAAGTGTTCGAAAGTGCTTGAAAGGTATCCAGGACCCGCGTGGAGCACAAGTGGCTGGCATTTGAGGCTGTTTGCAAGTAGGAGTCGTTCGTAACTCGGGTGTTCCTAACTCCGGGACTGCCCGTATATGCACATATTTGTGCAAAATACTGACCGGGAATGTGACAGACCTAACCAAGATAGGGGCTTCTGGAGATGACTAGTAACAAGCCTCTTACCCACTGACTAAGGCCCAGGGAGAGGGCAGATCAATGGATACTGAGAAGGTGGTGGATTACTTCAGATGGGACAGTAATATTTATCCACAATATCTCCCAGGAATCATATACAGAGGCCCAACATGCACGGAGCACCTTCAGGCGTTCTGGAGTGCCCAGGCCAATTCTGACATTTCTCTCCTACATGTAAAAATCATCATTTATTTGCTAGAAAATTACATAGAACCCCAAACCATTATATATGTTTTTTTAGCAAAGACCCTAGAGAATACAATGGCAGTTGTTGCAACTTTTTATCTTGCACAGTATTTGCGCAGCAATTTTTTGAACGCTTTTTTTTGGGAAAAACAGTTTTGTGCTTTAAAAAAAAACAAAAACAGTAAAGTTGGCCCAATGTTTTTGCATAATGTGAAAGATGAAGTTACACGGAGTAAATAGATACCTAACATGTCACCCTTCAATATTGCACACGCTCGTGGAATGGCGCCAAACTTCGCTACTTAAAAATCCCCATAGGCGACACTTTAAAAATTTTTACTGGTTACATGTTTTGAGTTACAGAGGAGGTCTAGGGCCAAAATTATTTCTCTCGCTCTAACGTTCGCACCGATACCTCACGTGTGGGGTTTGAACACCGTTTTCATATGTGGGCGGGACTTACGTGTGCATTCGCTTCTGCATGCGAGCACACAGGGACAGGGGCGCTTTAAACAATTTTTATTTTTTTTTATTGTTCATTTTACTTTATTTATTTTAGTTTGACACTGTTTTCCCCAAAAAAAAATTTTGATCACTTTTATTCCTATTACAAGGAATGTAAATATCCCTTGTAATAGGAATATGGCATGACAGGTCCTCTTTACAGTGAGATATGGGGTCAATAAGACCCCACATCTCACCTCTAGGCTGGGAAGCCTGAAATAATAATAAAAAAAAACAATCCTGGCTTCGCTCGTAGCGGTGAGTCCGTAGAAGCAGCGGAGGGCGGTGGGAGGGGGGGACATCCCCTCTCGCCTCCCATAAGAACGATCAAGCAGTGGAACAGCCGCTATGATCGTTCTTATGGTGTAGGGAATCACCGGCTCAAAAAGCTGATATCTGAATGATGCCTGTAGCTGCACCCATCATTCAGATAATCCCGCACAAAGTCAAGGATGTCGTATGACGGCGGGCGGACGGGAAGTGGTTAAAAACACATTTTTTTTTTAAACACAAAGTTGTCCATTTATACAATATTTCTACCACATAGCATGTACATACCAAAAATGACACCCCAAAATAGATTCTCCTACTCCTCCTGAGTACGGCGATACCACATGTGTGAGACTTCCACAGTCTGGCCACATACAGAGGCCGAGTACAGCCGAGTATGGCTGAGTATGGCTGAGTATGGCTGCGCATGGCTGAGTATGGCTGCGCATGGCTGAGTATGGCTGCGCATGGCTGAGTATGGCTGCGCATGGCTGCGCATGGCTGAGTATGGCTGCGCATGGCTGAGTATGGCTGCGCATGGCTGAGTATGGCTGCGCATGGCTGAGTATGGCTGCGCATGGCTGAGTATGGCTGCGCATGGCTGAGTATGGCTGAGCATGGCTGAGTATGGCTGAGTATGGCTGCGCATGGCTGAGTATGGCTGCGCATGGCTGAGTATGGCTGCGCATGGCTGAGTATGGCTGCGCATGGCTGAGTATGGCTGCGCATGGCTGAGTATGGCTGCGCATGGCTGAGTATGGCTGAGCATGGCTGAGTATGGCTGAGTATGGCTGCGCATGGCTGGGTATGGCTGCGCATGGCAGGGTATCGCCGAGTATGACTGGGTATCGCGGAGTATTGCAAAGTAGTGCAGAGTAGTGCGGGGTATTGCGGGATATTGCAGAGTATTGTGGGGTGTTGCGGGGTATTGCAGAGTATTGTGGGGGTATTGCGGGGTATTGCAGAGTATTGTGGGGGTATTGCGGGGTATTGCAGAGTATTGCAGAGTATTGCGGGGTATTGCAGAGTATTGCAGAGTATTGCGGGGTATTGCAGAGTATTGCAGAGTATTGCGGGGTATTGCAGAGTATTGCAGAGTATTGCGGAGTATTGCAGAGTATTGCGGGGTATTGCAGAGTATTGCAGAGTATTGCGGGGTATTGCAGAGTATTGCAGAGTATTGCGGGGTATTGCGGGGTATTGCAGAGTATTGCTGAGTATTGCAGAGTATTGCAGAGTATTGCAGAGTATTGCGGGGTATTGCAGAGTATTGCAGAGTATTGCAGAGTATTGCGGGGTATTGCAGAGTATTGTGGGGTATTGCAGAGTATTGTGGGGTATTGCAGAGTATTGTGGGGTATTGCAGAGTATTGTGGGGGTATTGTAGAGTATTGCGGAGTATTGCGGGGTATTTGTGGGGTATTGCAGAGTATTGCGGGGTAGTGCAGAGTATTGCAGAGTATTGTCGGGTATTGAAGAGCATTGCAGGGTATTATAGTATGGAGGGATGGCTAAGCATGGAGGGATGGATGGATGTGACTGTATTTGTCACAGAGCAGCGTTGTGGGCACTACAGATGCAGCCCACAACGCTGCTACCATCCGATCCGTCCCCCGCTCCTCCCCCTCTGTACCGATCGGTACACAGAGGGGAGGGAGGAAACGGCGTCACGTCATGACGCCGGTTTGTTGACATGTGATCGCTCCGTCATTTGATGGAGCGATCACATGGTAAACGGCCACGATTAGCGGCCGTTCACCGTGATCCGGTCACGGAAGTTCTTGTGTGCGCGCCCCAGGGGGCGCGCAAGAGCAGTATTCTGGGAGGACATCCATGGACGCCCTCCCAGGGTAAGCCGACCGCGCTGTGGCCATCTTTCGGCTATGGCCCGGTCGGCATGTGGTTAAACAAGCTTTGACGTAAGTGACAGTGTTTTCCCTTTTGCTTTCCACTTCTTTTCTCTGTTTTGTGGGCATTTGCCATTTCCAAGATGGCTGCAGCTGTGCAAGTACACTCTGAGCATGAAAGGCAGGAAGTGATGTGGCCTCTGTGGCCAGTGTTTTGGCTAGAGCTTTTCCAGGATGGCGGTCTGAACATGCTCAGGCACTGATATCATCACTAATGGCAAAATATGAGTTTTAAATGGTTTTATGGCATTTTTGGGCAACACATGGTGGAGTTTTCTACTGCTGGATGCTTATGTGGTTATTGTTTGCAGGTAAGTTTTCCCCTTTTTATGGCATTCCCCTTGGCTCTTCCTATCTCCTTCTCAATGTTGCTCTGAAATCACTGTGCTCTTTATAGCATTCCCCTTGGCTCTTCCTATCTCCTTCTCAATGCTTCCTCTGGGATCACTGTGTTATGCTGTTTTTCATTTCAGTCTGCAGCTTTGCTCTGTTTCTATGGGGAACGCTGCCCAGTCAGACCACCTATTGCTTTTAAACTGGAGTCAAGCCATCAGACAGTTGCAAATCAGTGGTCATGCTATCAGACAAGTTTTTTTTGGTTGAATATTCAACACAGAAAAACGAAATATAACGTAATGTAATATATCAAATAATGATTACACAGAGTTGTCACACATACATCACCCTCTATAACATTTACAATACGGTAAGATTTTACTGTGGACATTTAAAGATACAGGGCCCCAAATATCAACCCATTGGCTACAAACTGACATTTTCGCAATACTTCAAAATGAGTTAGAAACAAAATCTCCCATTGGACCAAAACGTTTACAATGCAGATGTGTCATACACACCCCTCTCTTCGATATCTTACACTACAGTATGATTTTACCTTGGAAATTTAAAGATACAGAGCCTCAAATTCCAACCCATTGGTTATAAAAGCAACACTTTTCAAAAGTTATAAATAAAAAATAAAATCTCTCATTGGAGCAACATATGTCTAAAGGTTTTATGCCCCCCCACAAACAGGGAGTGGATTGCTCCGGGATGATGTGGCTTAACTTATTCTATCTGTGGAATTTCTGTAGAATTGGCTGATTTACTGCTACAAAAATGTTACCCTTTGTTTTTCTTGCCTTTTTTTTTTTTAAAATAATTTTTTTACATTTTTCAATTCCAGTGTTAATTTTGACCGCAAATTTTGATCTAGTTTTAGTTGTGACGAAAATGCCATTTCGTTTTGGTCATATTTTAGTCATTTGAATTGTTTTAGTTTTAGACTAGTTTTAGTAGACTAAATAACATAAGATTTTAGTCGACTAAATCTATAGTAGATTTAACCAACTAAAATGTAATGACCGAGATTACATACCTGTAGGGTTGCCACCAATCTGGCTTTTCCCCCCGACAGCCCGGGTTTGGAGTCGGATGCCCTGAAACCCAGACACCCGACTCAGCTGGGACCGGATGGCAACCTTTAATTAACGACCGCACTGATGTGAATTCAGTGTGTCCGGTCATTTCGTAACTGCAGGGCTGCCCGTAACAGGTGTGTGCCCTGTGCCAGCGCACAAGTCACACACTCCGCGACCCCCTCTGGACCGGCTCCGGCCCAAAGGGGGTCACGGACTGTGTGCCCTGTGCACCAGCACCCGTCGCAGGCTGCCCTGCGGTTCCGCAATGACTTGCTGCACTGAGTTCATTAAAGGCTGCCGCCCGGTCTCTACTAAGTCGGGTGTCCGGGTTTCAGGCAGCCTGATATCTGGGCACCTGACTCCAAACCCGGACTGTCCGGGTGAAACCCGGATTGGTGGCAAACCTAAAAGGTATGTAATCTCGGTCATTACATTTTAGTTGATTAAATCTACTATAGATTTAGTAAACTAAAATCTTATGTTATTTAGTCGACTAAAACTAGACTAAAACTATTGAGATGACTAAAATATGACTAAAACTAAATGGCATTTTAGTCAAAACTAAATTTAAATGAAAATTTGTGGTCAAAATTAACACTGGTATAGAAAAATGTAGAAAAATAAATTAAAAAAAGGTAAGAAAAACAAAAGGTACTGAAAAATATTCGTAGCAGTAAATCAGCCAGTTCTACAGAAATTCAACAGATAAAATAAGTTTAGCCACATCATCCCGGAGCAATCCACTCCCTGTTTAGGGGGGGCATAAAACCATTAGACTTAGGCCTCATTCACACAGGGTGTTAGAAAACCCATGCCAGGAATAAGCGGCTGTAAAAACACACTTTTAGTAGCTTCATACATTGGTATTGATGCACGTTTAGCCACGTTAGCTTTTAGCAGCGTTCCTCTGCCTCTATTCAAAATCAATGGATCCCTATGAAAGCTCATTGATTTGAATAGAAGTCAGATCATGATAAACCCTTGTCAAAAAAAAAAAAAAATGGTGTGGGGTTCCCCCCAAGATCATACCAGACCGAAGAGGTATGTATTTTACTGAGAACCCCCCCACGCAAAATATGGCGTGGGGCCCCCCAAAATCCATACCAGAACCTTATCTGAGCACACAGCCTGGAAGGTCAGGAAAAGGGGAAACGATCGAATGCCCAAACCCCGTCCTGGACCATACTAGGCCATATGCCCTCAACATTTGGGGGTGGGTTGTGCTTTGGGGCAGGGGGGCCTGCGCCCTCCCCACCCTGAAGCACCCTGTTCCCATGTTGATTGGGAGGAGGGCCTCTTCCCGGCAACCCTGGCCGTTGGTTGTCGGGGTCTGTGGGCAGGGGGCCTCTTCCTTTCGATTTCTTCTCCCTCAGGCGATGTCTTCATCGTCTGGTTCTTCTCCCTTCGCTGATGTCTTCTTTCGCTGCCGTTTCTCCTCTCCCTGCTGTCTTCTCTCTCTGCTGGTTCTCTGCTCTCCGCTATCTTCTCCCCCTGTTCTTGCTTCGATGCTCTCTCCTGCTGTAATGCTAGGGCTGTCGTGTGCCATTACGTTATATAGCCATGTGGCGGGGCCACCCAGTGATGTCATCTGGAGGCCCCACCTCTTGTAAAATCACCGCCCGGGCAATATGTCACGAGGGGGCGAGGCCTCCGGATGACATCACCGTGTGGCCCCGCCCCATGGCTATATAAGCAAAGGCACATGGCGGCCCTAGCATTACAGCAGGAGAGAGCGTTGAGAGAACATTGGAGGAGAACCGGCAGAGGGAGAAGACAGCGGAGAGAGGAGAACCGGCAGAGGGAGAAGACAGCGGAGAGAGGAGAACCGGCAGAGGGGGAAGACAGCGGAGAGAGGAGAACCGGCAGAGGGAAAAGACAGCGGAGAGAGAAGACCTGGCAGAGGCAGAAGACAGCGGAGCAAGGAGGACCGGCAACGGAATAAGACATTAGTGGAGGGAGACAAACCGGAGGATGAAGACATCGCCGAAGGGAGAAGAAATCAGAAGAAGAGACGCCGGAGCTGCTTCAATAATTACTTTGTGAAAAACCTGAGTACTGTTTTTTTTAATTTTAACTCTTTATTTTTTGGGGTGAATGGGTAGGGGTACAATGTACCCCAAACTCCTTCACATAGGGTGGGGGCCGGGATCTGGGGGCCCCCCTTGTTAAAGGGGCTTCCAGATTTCGATAAGCCCCCACTCGCAGACCCCGAGAACCACCGGGCAGGGTTGTCGGGAAGAGGCCCTTGCCCCATCAACATGGGAAAAAGGTGCTTTGGGGTGGAGGGGCAAAGGCACTCACCTCCCCATGTTGAGGGCACAAGGCCTGGTATGGTCCGGGGGCGGAGGCACTCGCCACCCCCCCCTTTTCATGACCTGCCGGGCTGCGTGCTCAGATAAGAGTCTGGTATGGATTTTAGGGGGTACCCCAGAAACTTTATTTTTTTTCATTTTGGTGAGGGTTCCCCCTTCAAGATCCTCAGCGCACAAGCCGCACTGCAAGTTGGATCTTCGTGATCCAATTTCTGGTGCGACTTCTATTCAAATTAATGGGATCTCATAGGGAACCATTGATTTTGACATGTCAAAAAACGCTTGGCGAGGCTTAATGCAGCTGTATCCAGCGTTAAGCCGCATTTAGCAGATTTTACCATTGTCAGACATTTTTACAGCTCTAATGCCTCTCCTCAGAAAGCGCTGGCCCTGGAGGTTTTTTTGCAGCTTGAAAATGCCTATGCCACTTACAGCTCCTAAAAGCCTGTATGTGCATGAGGCCATAGAATAACATTTAAAGGGGTTGTAAAGGTAAAAAAGTTTTCACCTTAATGCATTCTATGCATTAAGGTGAAAAAAATACTGGCAATACCGCCGCCCCAGCCCCCCCGTTTTACTTACCTGACCCCTCGAAAGTCGGCTGCTCGTTCCCGACATCCATTCCGCTGCTCAGCCTGGCCGCTGATTGGCTACAGTGGATGGATTGTAAGCAGCGCAGCCATTGGCTTGCGCTGCTGTCAATCACATCCAATGACGCGGCGCGCTGGGGGGCGGGGCCGAGTGATACAGCGAGCGGCTATAGCCGCCGGCTGTATCACGGGAGCGCGCCTGCAATAACTAACCACCATGCGAGGGAGCTCGCATTGAGGTGGTTAGTTCTTGCAGGGAGGAGCTGAAACAGCCACCGAGGGACCCCAGAAAAGCAGGTTTGGGGCCACTCTGTGCAGAACAAGCTGCACAGTGAAGGTAAGTATAACATGTTTGTTATTTTTAAAAAATAAAAAAAATTACCTTTACAACCCCTTTAAGTTGCAAAAAAAAGTCTGATGCTGTGAAAAGCAGCTGTAAAAATGCCCTGTGTGCATGAGGCCTTATGTGTGAAGGGGTGTAAATGTAAATATTGTAAGATATCATAGAGGGGGGTGTGTATGACACATCTCATTTGTAAACGTTTTGGTCCAATGGGAGATTTTGTTTTTGACCCATTTAGAAGTATTGGACAAATGTCACTGTGTAACCAAAGGGTTGGAATTTGAGGCTCTGTATCTTTAAATTTCCACAGTAAAATCATACCGTAGTGTAAGATATCGAAGAGAGGGGTGTGTATGACACATCTGCATTGTAAACGTTTTGGTCCAATGGGAGATTTTGTTTTTGACCCATTTTAGAAGTATTGGAAAAATGTCACTGTTTAACCAATGGGTTCATATTTGGGGCTCTGTATCTTTAAATTTCCACAGTAAAATCTTACCGTATTGTAAGATATCATAAAGGGGGGTGTGTATGACACATCTGCATTGTTAACGTTTTGGTCCAATGGGAGATTTTGTTTCTGACCCACTTTGAAGTATTACAAAAAATGTCAGTTTGTAGCCAATGGGTTGATATTTGGGGCCCTGTATCTTTAAATGTCCACAGTAAAATCATACCGTGTTGTAAATGTTATAGAGGGTGATGGATGTGTGACAACTCTGTGTAATCATTATTTTGTATATTATATTACGTTATATTTCGTTTTTCTGTGTTGAATATTCAACCAAAAAAACTTGTCTGATAGCATGACCACTGATTTGCAACTGTCTGATGGCTTGACTCCAGTTGCTTTTAAGGTATAGGGGTTAGGTAAGTAGTGAAGATTGAGAAAAAAAAAAGAGTCAATATCTAGAAGGACCACAAGATGGAGAGAGCCTTCTAAAGGTCAAGACAAGTCGCCAGCTAAGAGCAGACATCCAAGCAATGTTGATCGTTGGTCATCATCTCACCTCTCATTATTATTGTTCCCCGTTTACAAACACCATAGGTTACCAGCCCTAATAGTTGCTGCATTTGTGGTGGAAAGTCATTGCCTGCCAAGCTAGTATGTCAAGTCTGCCTGGAACAAGCAATATACAGCCCAGCAGTGACCTCAAGATGGAGGGAGCCTTCTAAAAGCCAGAACAGTCACCATTTAGGCACAGACATCCAGGCAATGTTGATCGTTGGTCATCATCTTACCTCTCATTATTATTGCTCCCCGTTTACAAACACCACAGGTTACCAGCCCTAAGGCTCGGTTCACACTGATGCGAGTTCATGACGAATGCGATGCGTCAAAAACACTTTAAATTCGCATGTCATCCCTAAAGTCATTGTTTTCAATAATGGTCGTTCACATACATGTGTTGCGATTCCTCTACGGATGCGATTAAAAAAGGGTCTTGTGCATATTTACTCCGTTGCGAATTTAGTCTCCGTAGACATCAATGTAAATCGCTCTTAAATCACATTGATGGTTCACATATGTGCGACTTCCACCACACTACTCTCCACAAAAACCAGGAAGTACACAGGAAGTTAACACTTTTTTTTACATTATGATTCAATTGGCTGGAATATCAA
Source organism: Lithobates septentrionalis (assembly GCA_037952835.1). Lineage (NCBI taxonomy): Eukaryota > Metazoa > Chordata > Amphibia > Anura > Ranidae > Lithobates > Lithobates septentrionalis. The sequence continues at coordinate 100,094 of JBBDGP010003325.1, read as the reverse complement.
TCGCAGCTATGTTCAACTCCTGAAATTTGCGGTAAAATCGTGTTAAATTCACACCTCACAAAGGACAAAAAAAAGAACAAAATCACAGCGCATCAGTGTGAACCGAGCCTAATGGTTGCTGCATTTGTGGTGGAAAGTCATTGCCTGACAAGCTAGTATGTCAAGTCCGCTTGGAGGAAAAGGCAACTGACAAAGGAGTGGATGTCTTGAAAGTAGCCGCCTTGATTAAAAAATCGGCCAAGGAGTGGATACATGAAGCCTGTACTCCCGACTCGGTGTCTGAATTGCCTAGCACTTCCAACCAGAGCTAGTAGCTGGTGTCCAAATTGGAAACCTTTCGGAGGAAGAAGGCATTAAAGGGGCCACAGGCTTTGACAATTGCCCAATAGAGCCTTTTGCAGGGGCAGTTAAGGACGCAATTGCCTGGAGTGAAATGGAGGAAACACTCCACAAGGTTAGAAAGTACAAATTTTTCCCTTCACTGAACAACTGGAGGAGTTATTCCAGAAAGAATGGAAGGGGGTCAGAGGAAAAAGGCCTGTATAAACAGGTTGTTAAAACTGTATAACCTGAAAAAGCTAAAGGTCAACCTGCTGCGGTCTCTTCTGATAGTGGTTGCCTCAATAATGGAGCTGGCAAGACACGTAACCTTGGTGTTACATTCAAGGAGGCTCTAGTCTGAAAATTAGATCTAGATCTGAAGCGCTCCTATGTACTGTAGCATCTGCAGGTGCCTGCAGACCAGCAATAACCAGTCCATGTGCTGAGTGAGTCTAATAGGAGTGGTTTCATAATTATCAACCAGCTGCTGCACCTGCAGGTCTCTGAGGAAAGTGGCAGGGTCTGCATCCCTTTAGATGCCAATCACACAAGCAGGAAATTATGTTTCAGGGGGGCGTTCTGTACACATTGCATTTTACAGAAAAATACAGCCCTGCAGATTGAAAGGGAAAGTGGAGTTACCCTTTTAAAGAAGCCCTTCTGGAGGAGGTTAAGAGACAAGGTGGTAACAGCTTTGTAAGAGCTGAAATGGGCGGGAGACTCTGGCTGATATGTCAGTAGACGTCAATTGATGGTTTTTCAAGAGCAGTGTTCCCCCAAAGTCACAGCAAGCAGGGCATTATAGCTGAAGCTGTGGTCGGCGGATTCCACCTTAAACATAAAACTGGTGCAAGATATCAGACAACAGATCTAATCTATTCAGGAGTAGGCAGGATACAGCCATCTGGGTGACAACTAGCAGGTCAGGGCGATTATCATCTGACAAAACAGAAAAATCAAAAAGGTCCAGCATACAGACGGCAACTTCCAAGTAGATACAAGGAGGCAAAATCATACGGACTGGGAAAAAGGTTGGGTACTTCTCCAGTTCCTTTACTAATCTTCATTGTTGAAGCCTTAAAAATCTAAGGCACTTGTCTTTTAAGGGTGCACATCCAAGGGCTGCCTGTGTAAAGCTTTGCGCACACACCTGGATGGAAAATATTCAGGATCAGTGGGCCATATCAGCTATATTGGTGTGGAATTGGAAGTTTAATGGTTGTCCACTTTCCAGTCTCTTCCAGTCAGCCAGGCTACCAGATTTGATGGAAAAGTAAAAAATTCTGGTCCAGTTTTTAGCCGCTTTAAATTTAAAAAAAATTAGCAATTGTGAATGTTCCAAGTGCCCAGAGGCGATGAGGATTCGGTTCACCTCTGTTCCTAGCGGGGGAAAAAAAATCTAAATCAGTTAATCTGTGCCCAGTGCTAAAGTTGAAAAAACTCGGGGGGCGTGGCCAGCGCGGCATGTGAACAGACGTCTAGTCACAGAGCTCCCGCAGTGATCCTGATTTGATCCGGTTACCGGCACTTTATAACCCCGGTTTTTGGCTTGATCGGTCAGGGAGACCCCCCTCCACATTCCGCACCAGCTCTGGTTCACTTGGAGGGTATGATGACCCGAGGACAGAGAGGAGAAGGTTCCAGGATGAATCCTCAAAATGGCGCCGCTCCGCAGTCCACACAGAAACGTGACAAGCTGAAGGAGGGACAGAACAAGCAGCAGAAAGGCTCTAAGGATGGCTCCGCTGATCACCCTAAGGTTATGAGGTACTATGCTCAAAAACTGTCTGAGAAATCAGGCCTGGCTGCAGCCCAGCCGCTAAGTGAATGCCCTGACTTTAATGACACTGAGGAGGAAGAGGGTGTAAGAGAACAGGGATCAGGGGCCATGTTGACACAGGGAGAGGTCAGTGACACTATAGCTGATGAGCTTGAAGAACCGGAGGAGGAGGGGGGTGAACAGCCCACACTGGCAGACATCTTAAAAGCATTTAATAAATGTACAGCCTCTGTGAACAATTTACAAGTACGTTTTGGTGGACTGAAGGAGGAGGTCAGTCTCCTCAGACAAGATATTCAGAAAATCCGAGAGCGTACCACTGCAGCAGAAAGCAGAATAAATGAGCTTGAGGATAAACTCCCTACACTGATTAGAGACTCCCAATCCACCAAACGTTTAGCGAGAATCACAGATACCCGTGCTGAGGATTTCGAAAACCATCTCAGGCGCAACAATGTGCGCATAGTGGGCTTACCGGAGAAGGTGGTGGGCCGTGACCCCAATTCATAGAACAATGGATGGCTGAGATATTTGGCAAGGAAGCTCTCACTCATTTGTATGCTGTAGAAAGAGCTCACAGAATACCCACCAGACCTCTCCCGCCTGGAAACCCCCCTCGCCCAATACTGGCCCGTCTCTTGAATTATAGAGACAGGGAAATTATTCTGAAATTAGCCAGAGAAAAGAGAAATATCCAGTACAATGGCACGCGGATTTCATTCTACCCAGATTTCTCGGCTGCAGTTCAGAAGAATCGTGCGCGGTTCTCTGAGATCAAAAAACGCTTGCAAAGAGTACAAGCTTCCTATGCAATGCTTTATCCTGCGAAACTCAGAATTACCCTAAGGGGCAGAGTACACTTTTTTGAACACCCGGCGGAGGCTACAGACTGGCTGGACGCTAATGAAAATGAGTTCCGTCAAGATAGGAGACCAGAAGCGGAGATAGATTGACATCTTTAACAAAGGCCCAGGGGACTTTTCTTTCTTTGTTTTTCCCTCGGCTGCGGGTAGTGCCGGAAACACACATCGATTCATTCCTTACAAAAATGCGAGTTCGATGATGTGATGGATCATGGCAATGTACTTCCTAGTAAGTACCAGAAAATAGGTCATTGCTGTTCAGAACCCCGTCAGGGGTTGGGGGGGCCGGTTGTCCCATACAGTTTTGTTATCTCTGTTGACACATCGGTGTCGTGGATTACAGGAAATGGTTGCCCTTCGATGCGACAAGTGCATGCTGATGGATAACTCATGTCAAAAGAGGCACTTTTGTTTGGTTTACGCACTGTTGTGCGTTCTAAGGTACTCCTTCATACAAGTTTGTTCCAGAGCGATTGAGGTATCTTGGTATTCGGACAGATCCGTGACTTTATTTTTCTTTTGCTGGCAGATTCGGCACTTGTTAGCCCTTTCAGGGTATGACATGATGGTCCCCTCTCCCCCCCTGGTTGGGAGTCAGAGGAGCAACACATGGTTTTCCCCTGTTAATTGCTTACTAGTCACCCAAAAATGACGACAGTGACTGTTCTTTCATGGAACGTTCGGGGCCTGCAAGATCCCCTAAAGCGGACTATGGTATCATCTTTGCTAAGGAAACGTCTCCCGGCTATATGTGCTTTACAAGAGACTCGCCTTACAGCCGACTCTCTGTCATGCATTAATTTTAGATGGGTGAATAAGGCATATCATTCCACTCACACCTCGTATTCTCGGGGGGTGAGTGTATTGATACACGGCTCCATAGATTACGAGGAGTTAGATTCTGAGATTGATGCCGAGGGGAGATATGTATTTCTATGTTGCAAATTGTTTACCTTTAAATGTATACTAGCTTTTGTATATGTGCCCCCTCCGTATAACAATCTGGTGTTGAGAGTCCTGGTGACATTCCAAATGAAGTATCCGGAGATACCGATGTATGCCTTCGGGGACTTCAACAACTATACGGATCCGTTGTTAGATAAGCATCCGCCTGTGGTGGGAGGGAAGGGGGTACACCGAACTGCTCTTAAGAAATTTATTGAGGAAGTAGGATGGAAAGACCCATGGAGAGCTAAAAATCCGGGAGTAAAACAGTTCTCTTGTTTTTCTAAAAGCTATTCATCACTATCAAGGATAGACTTATGCTTATGCTCCAATGCGGCTGAACGACACATCTCTGAGGTGACCTATGCTCTCAGGAGTGTGTCGGATCACTGCCCATTGATTGTAACTTTGGAGGTGCGCCCCCCTTCTACGGTGGCAAAGGCTCATGGAAAATGAACGCATTTTGGTTAAATCTCTTCCCTTCCCATGAGCAAATACAATCTCATATTACAGACTTTTGGCGCATACATACGGCCGACGAATTGTGGGCCATGAACTGGGAAGCCTTTAAGGCTGTCCTGAGAGGCATCTTCATAACTGAAATTCAAGCTATTAAAAGAAAGACACATGCTCAGAGGGAGGGAATAGAAAGCATAGCAGAGGATCTGGAGAGCAAATTTATCACAGATCCAACCCAAGCTAACAAAGAGGCGAGGCTTTCGGCGCAAGATGCGCTGTATAAAATCACGACATCTGCAGCGGAGAAAAAGAGATTTTTTCATAAAGCAGCATTCTATGAAGAGGGTGAGCACACTGGACGCCTGTTAGCAACCATTGCCCATTCCCATCAAACCCCCCCCTCTATTGGGGCCCTACGTACGCACCTTGGCGGGCTAACCAATGCTCCGGACCAAATCTTAGCAGAATTGGTAAGATTCTATTCTTCCCTGTACGAATCTAAACAAACATACTCCTTAGACTCTTTATCTGAATATCTGGACAATATCCAGCTCCCTAGTCTACAAATGGCAGCTAAGGTAGAACTCGATGCCCCTTTAATCGTTGAGGAGTTGCAGATGGCGACCAGTCTGTTCCCCAATTCCAAGGCTCCGGGAGACAATGGACTTCCCATTGAGGTATATAAACAATATGGCGAGCATATACTTCCACACCTGTTGAAGGTATTCAATGCAGCGAGACAGAGTGGTAACCTCCCTCAATCAATGACTAGAGCAAATATAGTTCTGATATTAAAACCTAATAAGGACCCCCTTGACCCGGGGTCGTACCGCCCTATATCTCTTTTACAAACTGATGTAAAGATATTAGCTAAAGCATTGGCAATCCGCATGAATAAGGTCATATCCAGTATAATCCACTCGGATCAATCTGGGTTTATGCCCCAAAAGTCGACTGCGATAAACCTTTGCAGGCTTTTTCTCAATATCCAATCCCAGGCAGACAATAGGGGAGATAGAGCGTTGCTGTCACTGGATGCCCACAAGGCGTTTGATAGCGTCGAGTGGGACTATCTATGGGCAGTAATCCGAAAATTTGGAATTGGGGAAGGATTTATTAAGTGGGTGCAACTACTTTACTCGTCTCCAATAGCAGCCATTAGGGAAGGAGGAAGGCTTTCGTCACCCTTTAAACTATACAGAGGTACGAGGCAGGGTTGCCCCCTGTCTCCCCTCCTGTTTGCTATGGTCATTGAGCCCCTAGCGGCTATGGTACGCACTAATCCCTTGATACAGGGTTTTAGATATGGGGACCTTCAAGAGAAGGTCATCATGTATGCAGATGATACCATGCTGCTACTTGGTGATACATCTACCTCACTGACGGAAGCAATGAGAGTAATTAGACAGTTCGGGAAGTACTCAGGTCTAGTTATTAACTGGACCAAGTCCTCTCTGCTACTGCAACCCAACGAAATATGCAGGACATCCCAGTCTCGACATCCTTTAAATATCGGCATACAGGTTACAGCCCGCATACTGGACTATGTTAATCTAAACCTAACCCATTTGATCAATATATGTCGCGATCGTGTCAAATCGTGTCAGATCGTGGAGTAAATTAAAACTGTCCCAAGTAGGTAGAATAAACCTAATAAAGATGATCCTCATGCCACAATTGCTTTATATGCTTCACAACTCTCCAATGGTTATTACTTTGAAAAAGTTTAGAATCATTAACTCCCTTTTCCGTTCATTTATATGGCTTTCGAAACCCCCTAGAATTAAACTTGAGCAGCTACAGTGTCCCAAAGACAATGGAGGCTTAGCGTTGCCTAACCCCTGGGTTTATTATTTAGCCTCCCAGCTGTAACACATTGAAAGAGTCATAAGTCCCAGACAAGACTTGGAAATGAACCTGAGGGACTCTTCGGCCCAAATACTCCGGTTCACTTCCAAGAGAGGTAGTGGATGGATTAGAGGCCCTACAATACACTAAATCCAATAGGCTCTTCCCAACTTACGCCCTTTGCAGAAAATCTGGAACAAGGTCAGGATGCTTCAGGGGGGTGGAAGGCTTCACCAAGTATAGCCCCATCTGGGAAAACAATCACTATTCAGAGATAGCTAAAATACCTTATGGTCTAAAATGGAAACAATACGGAGTGTCCCACATGGTACATATACTTAGAGACGGCAAATTGAGATCCTTCTCGGAGCTCAGAGAGGCCTTTCAATTGCCGGGATCTATGTTTTTTTTATTATAGGCAACTTAAACATGCGGTAGATGCACAGAGGAGTTCTGACATTTGGAACTTGGAGCCCACCTCCATTTTCAACCACCTATTTGCTATAACTACTTATAGAGGATTTATATCTGACTGCTATGCCATGCTTCTGAATCTTTTCCTAGGAGACGCGCCCCTAAGAGTTGTATCTCATTGGGAACAGGATGTTGGTGCTTTTGAGGAGGAACAATGGGAGGAAGCCTTGCAGGCAGTTCCCATGTGTTCGTTGAACGCTGCTCAAAAGCTCTCACAGCTTTATATTATCTCCAGAGTGCATTACACGCCGGCTAGATTGGCCCGTATTGGATTGGGCACTGACTCTACCTGCACCAGATGCTCCAGAGATCATGGAGATCTCATACATCTCCTGTGGAGATGCTCAAATTGCACCTCTATTGGAGTGGTGTCATTAACACTATTAATAGAGTTTTTCAGATATTGATACCTTTACGGAGATAATAAGTGAAAAATTCATTGAGGGAGTGTGGATCGCCCACAGTAAGCTCTATTTGATGAGAGATTTTTGATGTAATGTGCTATCTGCCCTTTTTATGTAAGATATGACTTCCAATCTGTAAATTGTTGTTTATGCACTGGAACTGTATGCAATTATTCAATTTCAATAAAACCTTTTGTTTGAGAAAAAAAAAAAGTTGAAAAAACTCAACAAGCACAGAAAGTTGGAGAACCTCCAATCAATTCTATTGATAAATCAGGAGATTGGATGCTTTGTAAGTTTATCAGACACCTACTTCTCCCAATCCATCCTCAATTCCTCTACCACTTTCAGTGCCTCCCCTTCAGTCTGTACACCTCCCCCACGGCATTCACTAAGGTCTTACTGTCTACAATAGCGACGGTAAAAATTTCAGTAGAACTTCCACAAGAGAAGATCAGTCCTCTCATAGTCAAAGGTGCTTTGAAAGCAAAGTCTCTTCAAGCAGAACATTGCCTGAGTATCCTTGGTTCTTCGTAACTGACCAATTGTTGTTTTTGAATGGAACATTATTACATCAGGTGGTCATGGGATGTTCAGCTTATGAGGCATAGTATTGAATGCTCTCGAACTGAGAGTAGTGTTCAGGCCCGGACTGGCCATAGGGCAGACCAGGCGTTTGCCCAGTGGGCTGGTGGCCTCTGGGCCGTATGTCTGGCTGTGACATGCAGGGCCAGCTGCCGCTGCGGGTTCTAAAATGCAGGGCCGGCCGCTGATGTTCTGTGCTACATGCAGGGCCGGCCGCTGGTGGTGGTGGGAGGAGCAGAGGCATTCTCCACCTACCAAGCCCATCCATGGCAACCCAGCCCGCCGCTGAATAGAGTCTCTGTTCGCGCATGCGCCCTGCAGCCGACGGGCACCTGGCAACCAGGACGCCAAGAGAGGAGGAGGAGGGACGGAGAAGCCAAGGAAGAGGTCGCTATGGGGAGGCGGTGCTGTCCGCCAGTGAACACAGGTGGCCATGCTGTGACAAGGGGGAGGCGAGCTGCGGGATGTCAGTGTATCTCTCCTGCTCGCCCCCCTTTCTCCTGTCAGCAGAGCGCGGCTCTCATTTTATTTGGCTGCTTAGCTTGTTGCCAATTTGCTTCTGTCCCCATTGGCCACAGTGGAGGGCCAATCAGAAGAGGCTAGCAGTGCATCATGGGACATGTAGTACTGGAGGATTGTAAGCCCCATGGTTGCCCACAGGCAGCAGACTTCAGCCCCCAGCATGCACTCTGCTGGGGGAAAGCGTGAGAGCTTAGATCCCAGGAAGAAGCTGAATGACTACTAAAAGAAAAAGAAATGACTGTGCTGGGGGAAGCCAGAGAGAGAGCCACGCTGTACCCACACCACCAGAGAGAGTGCCCCCACCACGCTGTACCCACACCACCACGCTGTACACGCACCACCAGAAAGAGAGCCACGCTGTCCAGCGCCACCAGAGAGAGTGCCATGCTGTCCAGCACCACTGGAGAGAGAGCAGGTTAGTGTCACTGGGCAGTGTGGGCACAATAGGAGACAGACAGTACTAGCATTGTATGGCCACAATAGGATTGGGACATCCTAATATAAAGGGGACTGCACTGTAATCATTGTCCCTGCACATTACAGGTGGAGCACCGACACCAGCCACCCCAGCGAATGTCTTACATAGTCAGGTTGCAAAAAGACACAAGTCCATCCAGTTCAACCTTAACCTCTACCGATGGGCCCCCCCCCCGTCCCTCTGGAAAAGTTGGCTGCTCAGTCTAAAATGCTCTGGCCTATTTTTTGTCCCAGTCCGGGGGGCCTGGTAGTGTTCAAAGCTGTTCTGTCATTCACTCTTTTTATAAGAGGAGCAAGAGTTGTATTTTGCTTAGACCGCAGTAGAAGGGTATAATTCTTAGGCTGTCAGTGCAACTTCCTGTATCAATTTCAATAGTAATCAATAATCAACTGCCTCTGCCAGTGATGACAGGTCTGCTCTCTCATGGCCAGTTTTGCCATCCAGCTCCAAGAGACTGCTTTTGATGGCATGGAAGTTGAGATGCGGAGGCTGCCATGTCAAAGGTGCTCAGTGCAGGTAGTGGCTGCCTTGTGTCAAGCCAGAGAGGTCTCCATGAATAAGACTTATCAGAGAATATGTAGATCTTACACAGCAAAAGCCTGGAGTCTTTTATCACCTAAACTAGCCAAGGTTCTGCAGTTCTTACAACTGGGGCTGAACAGGGGCCTAGGTTCAAATATGTTTAAAGTTTAAAGTTCAGCCTTGTCTGCACCTACAGGGGTTTAAGGAGTCCTTAACCCTTTAGTGGTGCAATTCTTAAAAGACTTGCATGAAGTTATAGACCTGCCAGGAAACCATTGTTCCCTCTGTGGGAATTGCTTATGGTCCTCAGATCTATCAAGGCCTAATTTCTATCCTAGAGAATTGGCTACACTCTGCAATGTAACCCTGAAGACCGTATTTCTGGTTGCTACAACCTCTGTGAAAAGGGTGTCAGAGCTGCAGGCTTTGTACTTAAGGAGCCTCACCTAATGCTTTACCCAGACAGAATAGTCCTAAAACTCCAGACTGCTTTTATTCATGGGGTGTCTTTCTCCTTCCACTTTACCCAGGAAGTCAATTTACCGTCTTTCTTCTTTGAGTGAGAACCACATCCCCTGGATGTTGATCTTACTCTGATGACCTGCTTGGCAGCTACCTTTTCACTCAGGAAAGCTGAAATCTGTGCTTGGTTCCAGCATGGCTTAAGGCAGGGTCAGTCAGCATCAACACATACAGTCACCGCCTAGATTGTCAACTAAAAGAGCCTACTCTTCACAAGACCATCCTGTTCCAGAGGACTTAAGAACACATTCAACTAGGGCAGTGACAGCTCTGTGGACAGGGATAGAAGGATTTCGCGCATAAAATCTATCATATAAATAAATAAAATTCACATATAGCACTATTGGTAAGTGGGTGTAAAAAGAAAAGCAAATCTTAGATAAAGTGCATCAAGTAAAGTGACCGTGCTGAAAATTAATAAATCACAATAAATAATCATATTCAAAATAAAAATCAAATAAATGTGCAAAAAATGCAAAACATGTGCAGCAAAGGTGCAAAAATGCAAACGATGTAGTGTAAAAAAACTTCCAATAATAGGATATATCAGAAAAAACAGTTCATAGAGATGACCATATAAAGTTCGTGAACCGTGGTGGTCATAGAAAAAATAAGTAAGTGTAGGTAGTGGTGATAATGATAATCTTCATAAAACAGCTGACGGCTCGACCAGGCTCTCTAAACTCTCACCTCAGAGATGGAAATCAAAGGCATCAATGTATGTCTTTCTCTGTTGTGATAGAAAAAGCATTCCCCTCTGCTTACTATCAGGCACCTCAGGGATGGAAACAACTGGCAACAATGTATGTCTTCCTCTGTTGTAATACAGGCAGCGTTCCCCTCTGTTTATTGTCAGGCACCTATAAAAATAAACTGGGAATATTTCCACCTAGGCTGTGACAGCCCGGTGGGAGGAGGGGGAGGAGAGAGGAGGCCTCTGATGGTGTAGTATTTTAAACATTCAATTTATTAGTTAAAAAAATAGGTGGTCTCTTACATAAAAGCAAAATAAAATACACATGAAAGGAAGGAGCGGCGTCCGAGGCGCCTCCTTACGTGACTTCCGGTATAGTCAACTCTCTGCCACGCCCTACGCGTTACGTCACCGCTCGTGACAGTCCCATTGCACTGCTCTTATGTAAGTATTTTTGGGTGTATCACCCCCCCTTTTTCTGTTATTTTGAGCTAGCAGTTAGACTCACTATATGTTGTATTTTTTAGAAATCCCTGATCATCTGGCCCCTGATGAGTGTGTCTACACGAAACGCGTCGGGCTTTCGGGATACAAACATATGTTTTACAATATAACATCTCCAGAACTATTCATGGTTTTTTACACTACAATATTATTACTTATATTTCCTCCGTTGTGCTGTGGTATTGTTATTTGTACATATTATGTAATTCCTGTACATGCATCAATTCGTCTACGAGACCACTGTGTGGCGCCAAGCTGGATGTACCCTTGATGCCAATCGCTTATACACAAATACATGTGTTGTGATTTATGAAATGATATGTATTACAATGTCCTTTCCTATGTGGTTCTAGTGTGATGTGTTTTTTTGCATGTTCCTAATTAATAAAGTGTACTGCTGCCCTAGTTACCTGCACGTTTTCCATGACCTCACTCAAAGTCCCAACCTTTATTTATATTTCGCATATAGGGATGGAGGCACTTTTTGTGCCTCATTTAAAGTCCCAATCCCCCTCTTCCCCCCTTTCTTTTTGTTATTGAAAAGGGATGGAGGTCCTTGGTTAGGTTCCGGCAGTGTTCCCCTGCCGCCCTTATGTTCAGGTTTCATTGTACCTGGATGATCATTTTTCATGTCCAGGCCCTGCTGTCTCTGGACACCCCTGAGGTGCCCATGAGATTAGGCAGCACAGCCGTTCTATGTGTCATCCCTTCCAGGGATGAGACGTGGTTGTGTCTTATCCGGGGCTGTCTTTGTGTCTGACACCCGGGAGCTGCGATGCGCCCTGTGTGTCCCCCCCACCTCCCCCTCCCCTCCGCCCCGTTCGGGGTGTGGGGGGAGTGCACTTTGTTGCTTCAGGGGGGTTGTGCGGGCGCCCACGACGCATCGGCGTCACCCCCCCTGCCCCACGCCGGACGCCAACTTTGACGTCACGACGTGATGCACGAGTTCCTCCATGTAGCCAGTCCGATGGGGAACATGGATGCCGCTGACTGACGGAGTTTACCGCCAGCGTCAGAGCTCCTCCCCCTTTCGGCCGCGCTCGGGTGACGCTGGTGTACGCGGCCAGCGTGCATGTGGTGATCCTCGGGTATATCTTGTCTCCCCTCTCACAGCGTGGGCGCCTTCGCTCAGAGCAGCGCTATCCTTACCTGCAATCCACTGTGCCTCTTTCCTGCCTGGGATGCATGTAAGTCTATACATAGCCATTTTTTCCAGATCTCTACTAATCAGTCCCTCTCTATGCTGTTAAAATACGGGTTTGTCTCTGCTGGTTGCTTCATTTTCTTTTTTCTTTGTTATCCTTATACATACCACAACCCACTATGGTTGGATGTGGTCATGTTTTCTTAATATATGTACACATTTTTTCTCTTTGCATAGACACCCGTGTTTCACCAGACAGACATTATTGGTCTATTGTACCAACATTATTACAACTCTGATACATTGTTTCATTTTTACTTTTCATTATTTATTTTTCATTTTTTTCTCTCCCAGGCAGTCCATACTGGCACCCCTTTTGACATCAACCCTGTGGTTCCCACGCTGTTTTTCTTTCTTGGGGGGGGGGGGGCTGTGTATGCCCGATCCACCAGCGCGCATTCCGCTGCACTTCAGCTCCCGGGGGAGATACTTTTCGGCCCTGGCTTTGTACTTACCATGTCCCATTGCACTGCTCTTATGTAAGTATTTTTGGGTGTATCACCCCCCCTTTTTCTGTTATTTTGAGCTAGCAGTTAGACTCACTATATGTTGTATTTTTTAGAAATCCCTGATCATCTGGCCCCTGATGAGTGTGTCTACACGAAACGCGTCGGGCTTTCGGGATACAAACATATGTTTTACAATATAACATCTCCAGAACTATTCATGGTTTTTTACACTACAATATTATTACTTATATTTCCTCCGTTGTGCTGTGGTATTGTTATTTATACATATTATGTAATTCCTGTGCATGCATCAATTCGTCTACGAGACCACTGTGTGGCGCCAAGCTGGATGTACCCTTGATGCCAATCGCTTATACACAAATACATGTGTTGTGATTTATGAAATGATATGTATTACAATGTCCTTTCCTATGTGGTTCTAGTGTGATGTGTTTTTTTGCATGTTCCTAATTAATAAAGTGTACTGCTGCCCTAGTTACCTGCACGTTTTCCATGACCTCACTCAAAGTCCCAACCTTTATTTATATTTCGCATATAGGGATGGAGGCACTTTTTGTGCCTCATTTAAAGTCCCAATCCCCCTCTTCCCCCCTTTCTTTTTGCTTTTCTTTTTACACCCACTTACCAATAGTGCTATATGTGAATTTTATTTATTTATATGATAGATTTTATGCGCGAAATCCTTCTATCCCTATCCATTTTTTCGAGTGCCATGTGTACACTTGTTTATTTCGCTGCAATCATTGTAGATATCATCATATGAATCTTTCACTTCAAGTTTTAATTTTTGTTCACTTTGTGATTGTCACCAGATTCACTTGTTCTTCACTTTAGCGCGAAGGATCCTAGTATCTAGCTCTGTGGACAGAGCAGTGCCAAGTGTCTCTTGAGGCTATTTGCAAGTCAGCAATATGGTCCTCCCAAGACCCCTTCATTACACTTTATTAGGTGAACCTGGCTCACAACAGTAGAATTTGGAAAATGTATTGTGCATACTTGCGCTACTGACCATTACAAATTTTTTTTCTTGCACCCTCCTGTATAAGGAGTTAGTTCCCATTGTACGTTGCCATGAGGCACCAGGAAAATGGAAAATTGTATACTCCCCTTTCCTTAATTTTCCTTTTCTGGTGCATCTTACTGTACATAGTAGGTGAGGTTGAAAAAAGACACAAGTCCATCAAGTCCAACCTATGTGATTATATGTCAGTATTACATTGTATATCCCTGTGTGTTGCGGTCATTGTATGTATGTATGTATGTGTATGTTGCGGCACTTATCTAATAGTTTCTTGAAGCCATCGATGCTCCCCGCTGAGACCACCGCCATTGGAAGGGAACTCCACATCCTTGCCGCTCTTACAGTAAAGAACCCTCTACATAGTTTAAGGCTAAACCTCTTTTCTTCTAATTTTAATGAGTGGCCACGAGTCTTGTTAAACTCTCTTCTGCGAAAAAGTTTTCTCCTTATTGTGGGGTCACCAGTACGGTATTTGTATATTGAAATCATATCCCCTCTCAAGCGTCTCTTCTCCAGAGAGAATAAGTTCAGTGCTCACAACCTTTCCTCATAACTAAGATCCTCCAGACCCTTTATTAGCTTTGTTGCCCTTCTTTGTACTCGCTCCATTTCCAGTACATCCTTCCTGAGGACTGGTGCCCAGAACTGGACAGCATACTCCAGGTGCGGCCAGACCAGAGTCTTGTAGATTGGGAGAATTATCGTTTTATCTCTGGAGTTGATCCCCTTTTTAATGCCAATATTCTGTTTGCTTTGTTAGCAGCAGCTTGGCATTGCATGCCATTGCTGAGCCTATCATCTACTAGGACCCCCAGGTCCTTTTCCATCCTAGATTCCCCCAGAGGTTCTCCCCCCAGTCTATAGATTGCATTCATATTTTTGCCACCCAAATGCATTATTTTACATTTTTCTACATTGAACCTCATTTGCCATGTAGTTGCCACCCCATTCATTTGTTCAGATCTTTTTGCAAGGTTTCCACATCCTGCGGAGAAGTTATTGCCCTGCTTAGCTTAGTATCGTCTGCAAATACAGAGATTGAACTGTTTATCCCATCCTCCAGGTCGTTTATGAACAAATTAAATAGGATTGGTCCCAGCACAGAACCCTGGGGAACCCCACTACCCACCCCTGACCATTCCGAGTATTCCCCATTTATCACCACCCTCTGAACTCGCCCTTGTAGCCAGTTTTCAATCCATGTACTCACCCTATGGACCATGCCAACGGACCTTATTTTGTACAGTAAATGTTTATGGGGAACTGTGTCAAATGCTTTTGCAAAATCCAGATACACCACATCTACGGGCCTTCCTTTATCTAGATGGCAACTCACCTCCTCATAGAAGGTTAATAGATTGGTTTGGCAAGAACGATTCTTCATGAATCCATGCTGATTACTGCTAATGATATCGTTCTCATTACTAAAATCTTGTATATAGTCCCTTATCATCCCCTCCAAGAGTTTACATACTATTGATGTTAGGCTGACTGGTCTGTAATTCCCAGGGATGTATTTTGGGCCCTTTTTAAATATTGGTGCTACATTGGCTTTTCTCCAATCAGCTGGTATCATTCCAGTCAGAGTGTCAGTAAAAATTAGGAACAACGAACAACTTCCCTAAGTACCCTCGGATGCAAGCCATCTGATCCCGGTGATTTATTAATGTTAAGTTTCTCAAGTCTAATTTTAATTCCGTCCTCTGTTAACCATGGAGGTGCTTCCTGTGTTGTGTCATGAGGACAAATACTGCAGTTTTAGTTACTGAAGCCCCCCGATTCACTCGTGAAGACTGAGGAGAAGAATAAATTCAATACCTTCACCATCTCCCCATCCTTTGTAACCAGATGTCCTTCCTCAGTCTTTATGGGGCCAATATGGTCTGTCCTCCCTTTTTTTTTTTTTTTTTTACTGTTTACATACTTAAAGAATTTCTTGGGATTTTTCTTGCTCTCCTCCGCTATGTGTCCTTCATGTTCTATCTTAGCTGTCCTAATTGTACCCTTACATTTCTTGTTGCATTCTTTATAAAGTCTGAATGCTGATGATGATGATCCCTCAACCTTGTATTTTTTGAAGGCCTTCTCCTTTGCTTTTTATATGCATTTTTACATGGAGTTAAGCCATGCAGAACTTTTGTTCGCTCTTTTAAATGTATTACCCAATGGGATGCATTGGCTAATGCCCTTATTTAATATGCTCTTAAAGCAAACCCATCTCTCCTCCGTGTTCCTAATATTTTATCCCAACTTATGCCTTTTAGCAAGGTTTGTAGTTTAGGGAAGTTGGCTCTTTTGAAATTCAGTTTCTTTGTATTCCCTTCATGTTTCCTATTTGTGTGATTTTTATACTGAAACGAATTGACCTGTGATCGCGGTTACCAAAATTGCCCCGTATTTCCACATCCGTGATCAGGTCTGTATTATTGGTAATCAGTAGATCCAGTAATGCTTTATTTCTAGTTGGTGCTTCTACCATCTGACCCATAAAATTGTCCTGCAAGACATTAAGGAACTGGCGAGCCCAGTCTATGTCTGGATAATTAAAATCCCCCATTATAACACTTCCCATCCTTGCTGCTAATCCAAATTGTGATAGGAAATCTGTCTCTACTTCCTCCCTCAGGTTAGGGGGCCTATAGCATACTCCCAGTATTTTCCCCTTAGCTTAAATCCCTTTGGAGCTCTACCTATAAGGATTCCACTAGCTCCCTCAGTGATGTCATCTCTCGCATTCACTTGTACATTATTCTTGATATATAGGCATACCCCTCCCCCTTTTTTACCCTCTCTGTCCTTGCGGTATAGGGTATACTCTTGAATGTTTACCAGCCAATTATGAGAGCTGTTGGACCAGGTCTCTGAAATTCCCACAAAATCCAAATCCTCCTTGTACAACAGTATCTCTAGTTCACCCATCTTGTCCGCGATGCTCCTAGCATTGGTGAACATGCCACATAGTTTAGACCGGTCGCATATTGTCCTCGTATTGGGGGTTTCGAGATTGCAACTAGGACTTGCTACTATACTTACCTTGTGTTTTTGTGCTTTGGTCAACCTACCACTAATGCCCCCAATACTACCCTCTGGAATATCTTCCGTGTTGACTATCTCTACCTCTGGACCCTCCCCCCATCGCCTAGTTTAAAAACCCCTCTAACTTTTTGACCATCTTAATTCCCAGCAGATCTGCACCCTCCTTATTGAGGTGCAGTCCGCCCCTTCTATAGTACCGGTTATCGACTGAGAAGTCGGCCCAGTCCTCCAGGAACCCAAACCCCTCCTTACTACACCAGCTCTTCAGCCACTTGTTTACTTCCCTAATCTCCCTCTCTTCCTGAGAATACTACCTTGGAGGTCCTTTTCCTCAATTTAGCTCCTAAGTCCCTAAAATCGTTCTTTAGGTCACTCCATCTGCCTCTAACTTTGTCATTGGTGCCAACGTGCACCATGACAGCCGGGTCTTCCCCAGCCCCTCCCAGTAATCTGTCCACAAGATCCGTGATGTGCCGAACCCGAGCGCCCGGTAGACAACATACTGTTCGGCGCTTCAGGTCTTGGTTACAGATTGCCCTCTCTGTCCCTCTAAGAATTGAGTCCCCTACCACCAGAATCTGTCTTTCATTTCCCTTTGCTGCCCCCCCCCCACTCTCACTGGAGGAGTTCTTTTCCCAGCAGCTAGGAGAGTCCCTCATCTCCAGCAGTGCTGGTCCCTGACTGGTTTCACCAATGTCACTCAATGGAGCGTACTTATTGGGATGCTCCAGTCCTGGAACGGCCTCTCTGGCACTTCCCCCTCTACCCCTCCTGACTGTCACCCATCTACTCTTTGCTAGTGCCTGCACCTCTTTGTCTCCACCCGCCTCTGTGCTGGCCCCTGCCGGCACCTGCCGTGTACGTTCCTGGCTCACCTTTAGTATGGAGGGACTTCTCAGTGCTGACAGTTGCTTCCCCAGATTCAGAACCTGGGCTTCCAGGGAAACAATGTGCTTACATTTTGCACAGCAGTATTCGCCCTCGATCGGATGATCAAGGAACGCATACATGCGGCAAGATGTACAAAGAGTCGCCTCTCCACACCCGCCGGGCATCGTACCTATTAAATTTAGTGAGGATTTGGGGATTTTACCCTGTCCAAATTACCTAACAACTAGCTTCCTGGCACTAATACTCAAGACAATACACAGGTACACAACAAGACAATACACAGGTACACAACAAGACAATACACAGGTACACAACAAGACAATACACAGGTACTCAACAAGACAATACACAGGTACTCAACAAGACAATACACAGGTACTCAACAAGACAATACACAGGTACACAACAAGACAATACACAGGTACACGACAATACACAGGTACACAACAAGACAATACACAGGTACTCAACAAGACAATACACAGGTACACAACAAGACAATACACAGGTACACAACAAGACAATACACAGGTACACAACAAGACAATACACAGGTACACAACAAGACAATACACAGGTACTCAACAAGACAATACACAGGTACTCAACAAGACAATACACAGGTACACAACAAGACAATACACAGGTACACAACAAGACAATACACAGGTACACAAGACAATACACAGGTACACAACAAGACAATACACAGGTACACAACAAGACAATACACAGGTACTCAACAAGACAATACACAGGTACTCAACAAGACAATACACAGGTACACAACAAGACAATACACAGGTACTCAACAAGACAATACACAGGTACACAACAAGACAATACACAGGTACACAACAAGACAATACACAGGTACTCAACAAGACAATACACAGGTACTCAACAAGACAATACACAGGTACACAACAAGACAATACACAGGTACTCAACAAGACAATACACAGGTACACAACAAGACAATACACAGGTACTCAACAAGACAATACACAGGTACACAACAAGACAATACACAGGTACACAACAAGACAATACACAGGTACTCACAGACCTACCTGCACTCGCAGACCACTCCCAGGCCTACGTGCACTCGCAGACCTACTTACACTCGCAGACCTACATGCACTCGCAGACCTACATGCACTCGCAGACCTACATGCACTCGCAGACCTACATGCACTCGCAATACACAAGTATACAAGTACTAATGATCCACACACACTACTCAGACAACACTCAGGTGCTGTCATGAAGATCCTGCCAGTAACAGGCAGATTAGACCCATCAGCGCACATGCACTCGTTAGTGTCTGGCGGGTTATTTAAACCTGTCTGGCACTTGCATCATTGCTGTTTGCTCTGCAGCTCTGTATATGTGTTCCATGAAAACCTGATATCTGCTCCTGTTTTGACCCGGCTTGCTTTGAGACTATTCCTGTTATCTGCCTGTACCTGATACTTGGCTTGTTTCCCATCCAGTCTGCTGGGCCTGCCTGCTGAGCCATCCAGGCTGCTCACACTACACAGGTACTATGACCCCTGTTATAACCTCCTGTTTTAAACTCTGGTTTTAACTCGCCACTTAAAACCAGAGTTAGTGGAACTGGTCTAACTCACCACTTAGACCACTTCCACGTGAACAGAGTTTCAACAGACTCACAATGAGCAGGCTCACATTGAGTTCTACACAAGGTTATATAGGCCTCAAGCACCTGTGACCAATTAACCACTCCCCTTACTTAGTAGTCTGAAGAAAGCAAAGGGAAAAAAAAAAGAGCTGTTTAAAAAAGTGACAGAAAAATCTTAAATTGCAGCATACAGATTCCCACCCAAATGATGACAGTTATAGAGAATGCTGTGAGCCGGGTCTGTCTTTGGTTTATAGTTAACCAGTCCTATCAGGTTGTGAAGATCCACCAGGAAAGGAAAATTACTGAAGGGTAAGTATACAATTTTCATTTTTTTTTTTATCTGACATGACCCCCCTACCCAATCACAGGACCTATACTATACTATACTATACTATACTATACTATACTATACTATACTATACTATACTACATAATTGAGTCACTTCCCTCAAAGCGGCATTCTCCTTTTTTTTTTTTTTTTTCCTTGCAATGCTTAGCCGGTTATGCAGCCGTTTAAAGCAAATCATTTTTATTTTTACCCTTCCCTTGCAGGATTCATCTGGCCTATCCGCACAGGTTCAGCCTCTCCTGTGATGAAGCTCCCTCCGTTCGGGTGTAAACTGCCTATAAGAGGGAAGCCTCCCCCATGTCCAGGTACTGGGGTTGTAGGATGCTGGTCTCTAGAGTTTGTACAAGTGTTTCCTTCATTATGACTCCACGGATGGACATCAGTGTTGCCAACCGTCCGTTAATTTACAGGCAGCCCGTAAACTTCAGCCCATTTTCGGGCTGCCCGTAAATGCCCATTACGGCACTGGCACCCATAAAATAGATGGCTGTGGGCCGACATGCAACTGCGCGTGCACTGTTCCGAAGCATGCCGGGCTTGGAAAAGCTCGTAACGCTTGCCCATTTTCAGGCGGGTGCATGCGCGGTGACATACTGGCGCCGCTCTGTGCCATTTTTAAATAGAATACACTTGATGTCGGTGGTGCCATGGCCACAAAGGAGAGGCAGACACTCATGTGAGAAGGGGGCAGACAGTGCGGTAGGGGGCAGAGAAGGACATTACTGGGGGGGCTGAAAGGGAAGAGGAGGGCAGTGCTGTGGGGGGGTATATGAAGGTGGGCAGAGGAGGACTCTGCTGTGGGGGGAGGGTGAAGAATGGAGGCAGAGGAGGACACTACTGTGTGGGGCAGTCTTGCCAATGCCTGTAAAAAATATGGCTATCCGCAGCCTCTAACCATCTTTTTATAAACTAAAATATTCCGCGCTTAGGACAATATGTAAAAGAGAACTGCAGCCCCCCCAAAAAATGGAAAAACACTGAGGTGAAATCCAAAAAAATTTAAAAACTCTACAACTCTGGGGAATGTGGCGCTGTTCAAAAGTGTGTATTAATAAGGAATGTGTAGTGATAATATGGTGAGAGACTATGAACAGATGTTAAACAAAACATGTCATGTGTATACCATAAATATAAAACGTCACATAGTATAAAAAACAAAAGTGCAAATGCGTTATAAATAATCATAAAAGAGATACATGCACTCAAAAAAGTAAATTATACCAATGTATAAATGTGCGTAATGATGGCGTGAGTAAACAAAAATGCAAGAAAAAGGCACAGAAATGTCTAACAAAAAATGCACAAATAGCATCAATGGTGTAATAAATAATTAGTATGATATTGCACCAAAATTGTCATAAATCAAGTCCAAATAGTGTAATGCCGCGTACACACGGTCGGACTTTTCGTCTACAAAAGTCCAACGGACGCTGACGGACTAAAGCTGGCTGGTAATCCGATCGTGTGTGGGCTTCTTCGGACTTTCAACGTACTTTTTTAGCCTCAAATCCGACGTACTTTAGATTTGAAACATGCTTCAAATCTTTACGTCGTAACTACGACGGACCCCGAAGTCCGCTCGTCTGTATGCTAGTCCTACGGACAAAAAAATGACGCATGCTCATAAGCAAAAACTAAACGGAAGCACTCGGTCTGGTAAAACTAGTGTTCGTATTGTAGGTAGCACATTCATCACGCTGCAAAATCTGTGATCGTTGAATGCAGCGCATTTTATTTCTTCTTTACGAATGCTCTAAAGAACGAAGGTGTTTTGCTGTTCATAATCAGAGTTCTCCCAAACTGATTTCTGAATTCTTTTTCTCTTTGATCTCATGAATGATATAGTATGCTTTTTATAAACAATGTTTCCATACTAATAATACTTTTTCCCTTATTTTTTTTTTTTTAGGTTTGTAAAGTTACCACAAAGAACCCATTATTCTTTTTTTTTTTTTTTCTAGTGATTATTTTTTATTTTTTAGATAAAGTTAACCCAAAGCACCGTTTTTGTTTATGTATATTTTTTTATTTTCAAGACTTACCACTTGAACATTCTTAACATTAGTAATGTATTTTTGGTGTGTTTTTTTAAAACTCAATGAGATTGTTGTCCCTTGTTAATTTAACATTGTGTGTAAAATCAATGATTTAAAAGAAAACACATAAAGTCTTTTGCTAAACTCAAAAAAGATCCATTTATTCATGGTCAAAATAAAATAAAGAGGAAGTCAACGCTGGAAAAAGTCGGTGTACAAGAAAATTGGGATCTTGAGGAGTCCATATAAGAGGGAGCACAATCTGGTCCAAGAATCCCAGAGATCAACAGCACCAGCAGATGATCTAGATGTCCCCAGACTGTGGTCCTACAACAGCCTGCGTCTTCTGTCAGACCAGACTGAACCCAGGTCATCACTTTCTTCTCTTCCCTGCAGCCTTTCCTCCACGCTGCCCTGCAGCCTTCCCTGCAGCCTTCCCTGTAGCCTTCTTTTGAGGCTGTGGCTCTGGTGTTTCAGTTGTGGCAGGAGGAGGAGGAGGAGGAGGGGGGGGGGCTGCCTCATGTAGTTGGGTGTTTTTTGTTAGCGTGCCCTGCAGCCCCTTATGGATTGTTTCCCCAAATAGGCGCTCACAAATGAGGCGCTGCTCCCAATCCATCTGAAGAAGCCTGCTGGCTAAGTAGCAGCCATAGGCTTCTTCCGCTTCGGGGGGGCTTGTTAAAAAACGGGTGGCCTGTTGCATGAGGCGCAGGGACGCGTCCTGTGTGACCATCCCCTTCCTGGCCCTTTTTTTGGGAAGGTGGAGGGGAGGCACTTGGGATTGGGTGAGGCTCCTACTGGGCCCAGCCACCTCACTTGGCCCAGCCACCTCACTTGGCCCAGCCACCTCACTGGGAGCAGCCACCTCCTGCCTGACACTGGGCCCAGCCTCCTCCAGGATGATGGTGAATCCGGCCTCCTCCAGGCTGTCCATGGGCCCGGTCTCCTCCTGCCTGCCACTTTCCCCACATTCCTCCTGGATGGACTCATCCTGTGTATAAAAAAAGGACAATAGTTTTAGTTTCTTTTTTTGGGTTCATCAATGACACACAGTTTGCTTCTCATGACTAGCAAATTCAATGTGAATACATCTCTTTAATAAAAGAGTCTAATCAGACACCCTAATTATTTCAAGCAGGTGCCAAACATATTTAGTCACTACTATCATTTGATATGTATACACAATTTGGAGTGCTAAATTATTTGAGACAATTATAACATCCAGTTAACATCATTAATATTAGTACAGTAAATATTTGTTAAAATAATTTACCTGACTCCAGATGGTCATATCCGGTTCATCCAGGATGGAAGACCCAGCTTGCTCCTCATCAGCCTCTGCTGGGGTGGAGGGAAGGGTGGAGGGAAGGGTGGAGGGAAGGGTTGAAAGTGATGCCCTGGCTTCATTCTGGTCATCAAGAAAACGGAGTTGATTGTAGTACCACAGCCTGGGTACATAAACATCATCTGCTGATGCTCCTGATCTCCTTGATTCCTGGATCTTCCTATGCTCCCTTTTATACATGTTCCTCAAGACCCCAATTTTCTTGAGCACTGTCTCCATTGTTGCTCCCGGGATGGTCTCCTGGACAAAGGACAGAAGTCTCTCCAGCGTTGACTTCCTCACATGCTTGGCATAATACTGAGGGTGTTTCACCTCCCACAAATTCCTCATCTCTCGATATTTTGAAATAAAAGAAGTAAGGAACTCTGGATCCTTCAATAGGGGATTCATTATATCTGGAAAAGAGAAAGTCACAAGACCAAAAACACTTATTATATGTTTCTGCTAACCCCTCATCATCTTCTCCCTATGTAGGCCTCATCAATCTATCAAGCCATATAGGCCGCTTGCTACAAAGTCATGACCATAAACCCCCCAAAAAAAAATATATATATCTCAAATTACCTTCGTTTTGGAACGTCCTGGTCCACTATCACCTACGCACAGAACGTACGTACGACACGCGCGAAAGGCCCTCCTTTATACACTACGCATGTGTGAAACTCCGCCTGCGTCGCCCGCCCCCGACGTTCGAAATTAACTCATGTTCTCCGCCCCCTAATTTGACGCACAGAACGTACGTACGACACGTGCGCAAGGCCCTCCTTTATACACTACGCATGTGTGAAACTCCGCCTGCGTCGCCCGCCCCTGACGTTCGAAATTAACTCATGTTCTCCGCCCCCTAATTTGACGCACAGAACGTACGTACGACACGTGCGCAAGGCCCTCCTTTATACACTACGCATGTGTGAAACTCCGCCTGCGTCGCCCGCCCCTGACGTTCGAAATTAACTCATGTTCTCCGCCCCCTAATTTGACGCACAGAACGTACGTACGACACGTGCGCAAGGCCCTCCTTTATACACTACGCATGTGTGAAACTCCGCCTGCGTCGCCCGCCCCTGACGTTCGAAATTAACTCATGTTCTCCGCCCATTTTTTGTTACGGCGCGTAGTGGAGTTAAAGAATGGCGGAGACACCTGAAATGTTGACGACCTCAGGTAGTGGAGACAGCCCGGAGGCTGGAACGTCTGGAACGTCAACGAAATCTATGAGGCCTAGATTTAAGGCCTCTAATATGAGTTTCAAAGAGATGGTGGAGATGGTGGCCATTCTTCACAAAGACGACTATGATGGCAATTATGGGCCGTACGCACGGCCAAATTTGCGCAAGGCCAAAATAATGGCGAAGGTCGTGGAGACTTTGCAGGCATCTTTTGGGGTCCAGCGCTCCAAAGATCAATTGCGAAAAAGATGGTCTGACCTGAAACTCAGGGAGCCGGATCAATACCGACGTATCCGGAAAGTTCTTAAAAAAAGTAAGTACTTGTCGTGTTTTTCTCTTGTGTTTATTACCTTGTATACTGCTCCATGTGCTTTTCCTTCCTATACGATTTTTGTTCATCGTTTTAAACGATCTTTTAATAAACCTCGTTACATATCCATATCTATCTATCTATCTATCTATCTATCTATCTATCTATCTATCTATATAAATATATATATATATATATATATATATATATATATATATATATATATATATATATATATATATATATATATATATATATATATATATATATATATATATAAATATATATATAAATATATAAATATATATATATAAATATATAAATATATATATATAAATATATAAATATATATATATATATATATAAATAAATAAATAAATAATAAATAAATAAATAAATATATATATATATATATATATATATCTATATATATATATATATAGATATATATATATATATATATATATATATATATAGATATATATATCTATATAAATATAGATATATATATCTAAATATAGATAGATATATATATATATATAGATATATAGATATATAGATATATATATAGAGATATATATATATAGATATATATATATATAGATATCTATATATATCTATATATATATATATATATATATATATATCTATTTGAAGTTCTCTTAATTTTTTGGATTTACATTTAGTTAGATATTTAGAGATTTTGTTCCAGATATAGAGAGAGATCAAAAGATTATTAACTATATTTTGAGATATTGATATCTATCTATCCGGTATGTCTTTATAATTTTAAATATTGAAGTAAAATAGGAACTCTACACAAACCACTTCACTACAAATGTTGGAAAATTATTATGTCCTAAAATATCTGTGTGCTAATTAGATTACTAATTTTTTGTTTCACATAGGGGAAAAATCACTCAGCCAACCACAAGAACACAGTCCACCCCAAGCAAAACATGATTGGGCAATCAGCCCAAGTCCCATTGAGGATGTGGAGGAAGGAGAGGTGGGCGACATGGGCACCCCACCAGGTGAGTGTCTGACACACCAGCTTACGTTAATCTATGCATGGCTGCCTTTTGTTTAATTGAATTTGGCTACTCTATTTTAGGGGATCTGGTTGTGCTTCATTCAAGCAACAGTGACACCCCCGAGGATGTGGAGGAATTAGGCTACATGGCCACCCCACCAGGTCAGTGTCTGAGACAACAGCTTTATTTCTGGTAAGGTAAACTATGTATGTGTGCATATTTCTAAAGACATTTTTTGGTTTCATTCCACTTTAGGAACAACAAGAAGTGACTATTTCACCTCTGAAAGTGCCCAACGTCTAATTGGTCAAATAATGGCCTGGAATCAAGACATGGATCAAATGCGTAATCGGCTGGATCGTATGCAGCAGGAAATGAAGGACATGATTGATGTTTTGGGTCGAATCTAAATGCCCTTTTTTAAACCCCAAAACATCAATCATGTCCTTCATTTCCTGTTTTGCTGACCCCATTCTGGGCCTTCTCTTTCTTTTTTTGGCATAACATAAATGGCTGTTTAACCTAATGTCAAAAAGGAGGGCTGTCAAAAATCCACAAAAAAATAAAAATTGATTTTCTAAAAAACACCAAAAAAAAAAAAAAATTGATTTTAAAAAACCTAAAAAAAAGTAAAAAATTGATTTTAAAAAACCAAAAAAAAAAAAAAAATTGATTTTAAAAAACCAAAAAAAAAAAAAAAATTGATTTTAAAAAACCAAAAAAAAAAAAAAAATAGATTTTAAAAAACCAAAAAAAAAAAAAAAAATTGATTTTAAAAAACCAAAAAAAAGAAAAATAATTAATGTTAAAAAACCAAAAAAATTACAAAAATTGATTTTAAAAAACCAAAAAAAAAAAAAAAAACTTGCTTTTAAAAAAAAACAAAACTTGATTTTCCAAAAAAAAAAAGCCTGTTTTCGAAAATCCAAAAGCCAAAAATATTTTTTTGTGGATTAGGTAGAAATATTTAAATATAATTATATTTTGCTACATCATTAAGATACCATTATATTTTTGTCTATGAACATTTTATACTAAATGCAGAACTGAATGCATAACAACCATTAATAAAAACATCTCCTTTTATAGGATTTTAACAAATGTGTGGTTTGTTATTTCAAGCCTCAGTATCAGTTTGGTTATAATTGTCAAAAAGTTGTTTACAGTGGCAATGGAGCTTATTTAGACATTTTTAAAATTCAAATACAGTTGGCACTACAACTGCTCGACCATAACCTAGGAGACAGCCCAAAAGAAAGGCAAGCAATAAATATAATGCCAGATTTCAGCAATATTTTTTTTATTGTCAAAAAATTAGATATCCTGGCCCATTGCAATGGCCCCCCTACCCATAAAATAATCAACATATTGCTGTCTAACCTGATGGGAACTTTGGGGGGCCAAGCCAGTACGGACAGTATCCAGGCCTGTAAGGTTGGCTTCTATTTGTCCGGCCTCAGGCCCAACTGTGCCTATATAATTGGCAGAATGCTTATTTAAAAAGTTGTGCAGAATGCAGCACGATAAAATTATAAAATTAAGTTTGTATTCCGCCAAATTAATGGCTGTTTGAAACAGGCGGAACCGGCTGGCCAGAATTCCAAACGCATTCTCAACCACTCTTCTAGCTCTGGCCAGCCGGTAATTAAAAACCCTCCTCTCCGGGGTGAGGGTTCTTTGGGGGAATGGCCTCATGAGGTGCTTGCTCAGAGCGAAGGCTTCATCGGCAATGAAGACAAAGGGGAGTCCTTCCACGTTATCCTCATCAGGTGGCAATCCCAGGCCACCACTCTGGAGACGCTGGCAGAACTCCGTCTGGGCAAATACTCCTCCATTCTTCCCCACGTCCACATATAAAAAATCATAGTGTGCCGACACCACCGCCATTAAAACAATACTGTGGAACCCCTTATAATTAAAATAATATGACCCCGAATGGGGTGGTGGCACAATGTGGACATGTTTCCCATCTATAGCCCCTCCACAATTGGGAAAGTCCCAACGGCTGGCAAAATGGGATGCCACAGTCTGCCATTCCTGTGGCGTTGAAGGAAACTGGGGAATCAAACAAGAAAACCAAAATCAATTAATTTGGAAGCTAACATTGCAAGAAAATTAGACAATTAAAAACATTATTCCCCAGCATCAGTATAACATTCAATAATTTAATTCTTCTGGAATAACTAATATGGAAAAAGGCACACTTATCAGATTGCTCACCCCCTCTGATAGAACATTGATTACATTTTAGGGGGTTGTGAAATCCCTAAAAAAAATTACTTTAACAACACGCAGGAATTTAGGGATAACAAAGGCTACAAGACTGCAGTTGTCGCACTCTGCAGGTGCAGTTGCTAACCAGCTTACAGTAAATGAGGTAATGTCAAAAGGCATTCATGTTGCAAAGAGTACACAATCACATGCAAGGGCAATTAATGAAAACACTTTGAGGCTTGCATATGATTTGATGATGGAAATCAGCAGAGCTTCTGCTCATTTACTAAAGCACTGGAACAAATGCACTTGTAGAGTGCACATGCATTTTGCAAAGTGCAACATAGATTTGCTTTAGACAAATCAACACCACAGAACATTCAAGCAAATTTTAACGAGGGTGGGGGTGGGGGGGTTGTGAAATCTAGCTAATTGCTAATTAGCAGCACACTATTTGGAGTGAGTTCAGGTGGGGGGGGGGGGGGTTGTGAAATCTAGATAATTGCTAATTAGCAGCACACTATTTGGAGTGAGTTCAGGTGGGGGGGGGGGGGTTGTGAAATCTAGATAATTGCTAATTAGCAGCACACTATTTGGAGTGAGTTCAGGTGGGGGGGGGGGGTTGTGAAATCTAGCTAATTGCTAATTATAAGCACACTAAATACACTCCAACAAAATACATTCAAAATGAGTAGACTAGGTGGATATGTTCCCATCACTTCATGCTGGGAAGGTTATTGAAGGAAACTATACATGCATGACAAAAAATAACAGGAAAAAATCCCAGCATGTGTGAGGATAAAAAGGGGACATTCACACTATATTGCAATGATGGGAAGTAGTGTTTGAAGCAAGAAATACATTACATTATCAAAGATTACATAAAAGAACATGTGATGCTAATAAAATAAAAATAGCTTACCTTAATATAGTCCTTCTGCAGGACCTGTATGATGGCAGAACAGGTCTCTGGGATAATGATCCCCAGAGCCTGGGGGGAGATGCCTGTCGAGAACTTAAGGTCCTGCAGGCTTCTCCCTGTGGCCAAATACCGCAAGGTAGCGACCAGCCTCTGCTCCGGAGTGATGGCTTGCCTCATGCAGGTATCCTGCCTGCTGATATAGGGGGTCAGCAAAGCCACCAAACGATCAAAAACGGGGTCCGTCATCCGGAGAAAGTTCCTGAAATCCTCAGGATTATTCTCACGGATCTCACGGAGCAAAGGCATGTGACAGAACTGGTCACGCTGAAGCAACCAATTCTTGGTCCATGAACTCCTCCTCGCCCTGTTCATGGACTGGTCTTGGGCTGAAGAATAAACTACAGCACCAAGCACATACAATGCACGAGCTCTACGACGAGTACGTACAGGTAACATGGCTTCAAAACGGTCGGCTGGTCAGAACGCACTAAACAGAACGCACTGAAGAACAGCAAGGCCTGTGAAGAACGACCTGAAAATCAGGAACGAGCGGCCAATAAAACAAAGATTTCTCAATGCCAACTGACCAAACGCACTGAAAAGCAGATACAAACCTCACAAGCACAGACTGAACAACAGTTAAAACGAACTGAAAAATACGAGTCTCACAAGCGCGAATCGTCTCTCACCAAACTTCTACTAACACGAGATAAACACGAGATTAGCAGAAGGAGCCCAAAGGGTGTCGTACGGGCTATTGAACTTCCGTTTTATAGTCTCGTCGGACTTGGTGTACGTCACAGCGTACTAAGCTGGCGTACTTTTGTGTGGTCGTGTGTGGGCAAGTCCGTTCGTAAGAAAGTCTGCCCCAAGTCCGCCGAAGGTACGCCGGAAGTATGTCGGACAGGCTGTCCGACTTTTGTAGCTGCAAAGTCCGACCGTGTGTACGCGGCATAAGTGTCCAAGCAAAATAAAATTCTACATAAAAAAAGAAAAACTGTGAAAAAGTGTCTTGGCATTCCAAAAAGATCCCATGAAAATTTATTGTGATCGTGGTGTAAACTCTTCTTCTGGAACCCCCACTTGTGTCCCCACTCACCGGAAGACCCAACCCCTGCAGGGGTAATATGCAAGTGAAAATAAATCCACTGATGGAATTCGGTCGGTGTCCCTTTCTACGGATCCGCGATCCCCTTCCTGTTTTGGGTTGTCACTGCTCCTTTAAAATAGTCCACCAAAGCGTATCCGTATATATGGAGAAGAAAGGAGCCTCATAGTGTAAATCCAAAAATATATTTTTATTTATTATAGCCAATCAGCTCACAAAAAAATGGAATGATTAAAAATAGGTTAAAATAGGTAGAACAAAGAAAGTATAAATGAAAGATGGCACTGTTCCGCCGGCTAGTGGAAAGCCGATAGTGGAGACAGTGGCGAGGCAGCAGCGTGCGTTCCACAGCCAATCAGCCAAAAACCGGAAGCAAACCAAGTCGCTGCACAGTCTATTGTTGGTTTGCTTCCGGTTTATTTTTGTTTACTCACGCCATCATTACGCACATTTATACATTGGTATATTTTACTTTTTTGAGTGCATGTATCTCTTTGATTATTTATAACGCATTTTCACTTTTGTTTTTTATACTATGTGACATTTTATATTTATGGTATACACATGACATGTTTTGTTTAACATCTGTTCATAGTCTCTCACCATATTATCACTACACATTCCTTATTAATACACACTTTTGAACAGCGCCACATTCCCCACTAGAGTTTTTTAATTTTTCTAACCATCTCCTGTACCATGCCCGCATCCCCCAACCATCTCCTGTACCATGCCCGCACCCCCCAACCATCTCCTGTACCATGCCCGCATCCCCCAACCATCTCCTGTACCATGCCCGCATCCCCCAACCATCTCCTGTACCATGTCCGCATCCCCCAACCATCTCCTGTACCATGTCCGCAGCCTCTGACTATCTCTTGTCTTTTATCATGTTTGCCGTCTGAGTGGGAGTGCCGCCTGGATGGGGGTCACAGGAGAAGAGTGTGTGTAGACTGCGGAGAGGAGACTGAGCCCTGCAGGGTGCACATGAGAGGAGATCAGTGACAGCGCTGCCAGGCCAGCCTGAGGGGGTCACTGATGTAAGGGGAGAGTGAATACAATAATGTGAGGGGGCACTGATATAAAGGTTCCCCCCTTACCTTAGTGAATTCACTCTGCAAAAGGTGGTCTCTGGATACATAAGAGAACACTATTGGCTTCTAGGAGCAGAAAAAAATGCTAGTGTGCATGGAGCCTAAAACATATAAAAAATGCCTGGAATGGGAAGGGTCAGGGACACAAACAGACTCAAAGACACACATTCCTTCATATACTGTATTTACTTACATCCATATACATTGACATACACAAGACAGGCGTTCTCTCTCTTTTAGGGCCCATTCACACTAGGAACTGCATGTGCGGTTTCTGTATGATTCATATGCTTTTCTGTGCGGTGCAATTTCAGCCCATTCATTACCGCTCCAAAAGTAGTGCATGCATTACTTTTTGAAACCCTGCAACTGGACCGCATGGTACTTTTGTATCATGTGATCCGATGCGGGCCGTAACTGGCAAATACCCTGTGTTTGTGACCTGCGTTTGGGGTATCATTAACTTTGCTCTGATACCTGCTGCAGATCACAGAGGCAGTGCAATTGGAATGTGGTGTGGGAAACTTCACAAGAACGCAGGTTTCCTGCACCCCATTCTAGTGTGAACGGACCCTCGGAACACTTCACTTCTTTTTTACTCAGAAGCCCGAGATATGCTTGCCTGAATCACATGCATAGCTGCCAACTGTCCCGAATTTCCCGGGACATTCCCGGGACTTGGACTTCATTCCCGGATTTGTGGCGTCCCGGGAAATGTCCCGAAAAATTCGGTTCCGGTTTTTGAAACCGCCGCCGCCGCCGCTAGAGGTCGGCGGCCGGCGGAGACATTGTCTCCGCCGGCCGCCAT
Organism: Lithobates septentrionalis; assembly: GCA_037952835.1. Taxonomy (NCBI): domain Eukaryota; kingdom Metazoa; phylum Chordata; class Amphibia; order Anura; family Ranidae; genus Lithobates; species Lithobates septentrionalis. Next base: position 68,517 of record JBBDGP010003325.1, on the reverse strand, counting down.
TTTGTTGGAGTTCAGGAAGACGGCTGGGGGGGGCTAGACGAAGCTTCTGCGTCGCCGCCCACCCCCTGCCCCGCTCCGCCTCGGCCCGCCTCGGCCTGCCTCGGCCCGCCCCGCCTTGGCCCGCTCCGCTCCGCCTCGCCCCGCCTCGGCCCGCCCCGCCTCCAGTCTGATATGGAAAGGGGCGGGGGTTCTAGGTGGGGGGTGAGCGCGCGCACCGCTGTGGGACACGATGTGAGTGGGGGGGGCACAGGGGACACCTGATGTGAGTGGGGGGGGCATTGGGGACACCTGATGTGAGCGGGGGGCACTGGGGACACCTGATGTGAGGGGGGGACACCTGATGTGAGGGGGGGGGCACTGGGGACACCTGATGTGAGGGGGGGACACCTGATGTGAGGGGGGGGGCACTGGGGACACCTGATGTGAGTGGGGGGGCACTGGGGACACCTGATGTGAGTGGGGGGGGCACTGGGGACACCTGATGTGAGGGGGGGGGGCACTGGGGACACCTGATGTGAGGGGGGGGCACTGGGGACACCTGATGTGAGTGGGGGGGGCACTGGGGACACCTGATGTGAGGCGGGGGCACTGGGGACACCTGATGTGAGGGGGAGCTCCGCCGGGGACTCCTGATGTGAGGGGGGGCTCCGCCGGGGACTCCTGATGTGAGGGGGGCTCCGCCGGGGACTCCTGATGTGAGGGGGGGCTCCGCCGGGGACTCCTGGTGTGAGGGGGGGGCTCCGCCGGGGACTCCTGGTGTGAGGGGGGCTCCGCTGGGGACTTCTGATGTGAGGGGGGGCTCCACTGGGGACTTCTGATGTGAGGGGGGCTCCGCCGGGGACTCCTGGTGTGAGGGGGGGCTCCGCCGGGGACACCTGATGTGAGGGGGGCTCCGCCGGGGACTCCTGATGTGAGGGGGGCTCCGCTGGGGACTCTTGATGTGAGGGGGGCTCCGCTGGGGACTTCTGATGTGAGGGGGGCTCCGCTGGGGGCACCTGATGTGAGGGGGGCTCCGCTGGGGGACACAATGTGAGTGGGGGGGGCACAGGGGACACCTGATGTGAGTGGGGGGGGCATTGGGGACACCTGATGTGAGCGGGGGGCACTGGGGACACCTGATGTGAGGGGGGGACACCTGATGTGAGGGGGGGGGGGGCACTGGGGACACCTGATGTGAGGGGGGGACACCTGATGTGAGGGGGGGGCACTGGGGACACCTGATGTGAGTGGGGGGGCACTGGGGACACCTGATGTGAGTGGGGGGGGCACTGGGGACACCTGATGTGAGGGGGGGGGCACTGGGGACACCTGATGTGAGTGGGGGGGCACTGGGGACACCTGATGTGAGTGGGGGGGGCACTGGGGACACCTGATGTGAGGGGGGGGGCACTGGGGACACCTGATGTGAGGGGGGGGCACTGGGGACACCTGATGTGAGTGGGGGGGGGGCACTGGGGACACCTGATGTGAGGCGGGGGCACTGGGGACACCTGATGTGAGGGGGAGCTCCGCCGGGGACTCCTGATGTGAGGGGGGGCTCCGCCGGGGACTCCTGATGTGAGGGGGGCTCCGCCGGGGACTCCTGATGTGAGGGGGGGCTCCGCCGGGGACTCCTGGTGTGAGGGGGGGCTCCGCCGGGGACTCCTGGTGTGAGGGGGGCTCCGCTGGGGACTTCTGATGTGAGGGGGGGCTCCACTGGGGACTTCTGATGTGAGGGGGGCTCCGCCGGGGACTCCTGGTGTGAGGGGGGGCTCCGCCGGGGACACCTGATGTGAGGGGGGCTCCGCCGGGGACTCCTGATGTGAGGGGGGCTCCGCTGGGGACTCTTGATGTGAGGGGGGCTCCGCTGGGGACTTCTGATGTGAGGGGGGCTCCGCTGGGGGCACCTGATGTGAGGGGGGCTCCGCTGGGGGCACCTGATGCAAGGACGGACTCTGCTCGGACATCTGAAGCAAGGACGGACGACTGGTGGCAGGCGACGTGGCTGGTGACACGCTCAGGGATCCCACTGATTCTGCATTATGGTGAGTTGAATGATTTCATTTTATATTACAATGTAATAATAGAAATAATGCGCTTCAATCATCCTGACACCATAACAACCATGGTGTCCGGATGATTGAAGCATTAACACCAGGTGTTTGGAGTATCTTTATCTGCTGATTGTTAAACTTTCTAGAATACACATATTTTTATTGTGTAGGATCTGGGGCTGCTGTCCCGTCATTCCCCTCTCTCTCCCCCCCTCTCCATCCCTCATTCATTTCAGACTCTAACCACACCCTCTAGAGCCACGCCCATTTAAGCCACGCCCACAATGTCGCGTAAACCACGCCCATTTTTCGGCGCGAAGCGCGCCGCACTTGTCTATTTTTGATAGGCCACGCCTGCTGGTGAATGCCCCGCCCCCTAATTATTGGACAGCTCCGCCTACAGCCACAAAAGTGTCCCACATTTTTTTTTTACAATGTTGGCAACTATGCACATGGTAGAAGTACAGTATATTTTTCTAACTTTTGTTTTTCCTCGTATTTGTATTTTGCTTACACTGAACTGTTATATATATTTTACTTTTTGTATTTTGTATTTTTTATGTCATTGTGTATAACCCCTTCCGGTCCTACCATACGCAGCTATGCGACCTCGGCTTTTGGGGGTTATACCGGGATGATGCCCGCAGCTGCAGACATCATCCCGGTACTGTTTTTTAGAGCCAGCGATCGGCTTTCCAGGGATAACAACCGTTGCCCCTAAAAGCTGCTCGATTGTTATCCCGGAGGAACAGGATGGGACGTCTGTCGCTCTGACCGGGCCTCCTGTCCCAGCGGGAGAACTGATCCTCGATCCGCCTCTTCCGGCAGCTAGAGACAGACTGGCACAAAGAAAGGCTTCGCTCCAGTCTCCTGAATGTAAACACGGAAGTGACGTCACTTCCAGTTTAGTCGGCTGCCAATGGCACCGGATTAAAAAAAAATATATATATAGTATTCAAAATCGCCGTTTTCGGTGATCTTAATACTTTGAAGTGCAAAGGAGGGATTGGAGGTCTTTTAGATCCCCCAATCCCTCCATAAAGAGGACCTGTCACCCCCTATTACTGTCACATGGGATGTTTACATTCATTATAGACCCCAGATCTCTCCATAAAGAGGACCTGTCCCCTCCTATTACTGTCACATGGGATGTTTACATTCATTATAGACCCCAGATCTCTCCATAAAGAGGACCTGTCACCTCCTATTACTGTCACATGGGATGTTTACATTCATTATAGACCCCAGATCTCTCCATAAAGAGGACCTGTCACCTCCTATTACTGTCACATGGGATGTTTACATTCATTATAGACCCCAGATCTCTCCATAAAGAGGACCTGTCACCTCCTATTACTGTCACATGGGATGTTTACATTCATTATAGACCCCAGATCTCTCCATAAAGAGGACCTGTCACCCCCTATTACTGTCACAAGGGATGTTTACATTCATTATAGACCCCAGATCTCTCCATAAAGAGAACCTGTCACCTCCTATTACTGTCACATGGGATGTTTACATTCATTATAGACCCCAGATCTCTCCATAAAGAGGATCTGTCACCTCCTATTACTGTCACATGGGATGTTTACATTCATTATAGACCCCAGATCTCTCCATAAAGAGGACCCCTCACCTCCTATTACTGTCACATGGGATGTTTACATTCATTATAGACCCCAGATCTCTCCATAAAGAGGACCTGTCACCTCCTATTACTGTCACATGGGATGTTTACATTCATTATAGACCCCAGATCTCTCCATAAAGAGGACCTGTCACCTCCTATTACTGTCACATGGGATGTTTACATTCATTATAGACCCCAGATCTCTCCATAAAGAGGACCTGTCACCTCCTATTACTGTCACATGGGATGTTTACATTCATTATAGACCCCAGATCTCTCCATAAAGAGGACCTGTCACCCCCTATTACTGTCACATGGGATGTTTACATTCATTATAGACCCCAGATCTCTCCATAAAGAGGATCTGTCACCACCTATTACTGTCACATGGGATGTTTACATTCATTATAGACCCCAGATCTCTCCATAAAGAGGACCTGTCACCCCCTATTACTGTCACATGGGATGTTTACATTCATTATAGACCCCAGATCTCTCCATAAAGAGGATCTGTCACCTCCTATTACTGTCACATGGGATGTTTACATTCATTATAGACCCCAGATCTCTCCATAAAGAGGACCCCTCACCTCCTATTACTGTCACATGGGATGTTTACATTCATTATAGACCCCAGATCTCTCCATAAAGAGGACCTGTCACCTCCTATTACTGTCACATGGGATGTTTACATTCATTATAGACCCCAGATCTCTCCATAAAGAGGACCTGTCACCTCCTATTACTGTCACATGGGATGTTTACATTCATTATAGACCCCAGATCTCTCCATAAAGAGGACCTGTCACCTCCTATTACTGTCACATGGGATGTTTACATTCATTATAGACCCCAGATCTCTCCATAAAGAGGACCTGTCACCTCCTATTACTGTCACATGGGATGTTTACATTCATTATAGACCCCAGATCTCTCCATAAAGAAGACCTGTCACCTCCTATTACTGTCACATTGGATGTTTACATTCATTATAGACCCCAGATCTCTCCATAAAGAGGACCTGTCACCTCCTATTACTGTCACATGGGATGTTTACATTCATTATAGACCCCAGATCTCTCCATAAAGAAGACCTGTCACCCCCTATTACTGTCACATGGGATGTTTACATTCATTATAGACCCCAGATCTCTCCATAAAGAGGACCTGTCACCTCCTATTACTGTCACATGGGATGTTTACATTCATTATAGACCCCAGATCTCTCCATAAAGAGGACCTGTCACCTCCTATTACTGTCACATGGGATGTTTACATTATAGACCCCAGATCTCTCCATAAAGAGGACCTGTCATCTCCTATTACTGTCACATGGGATGTTTACATTCATTATAGACCCCAGATCTCTCCATAAAGAGGACCTGTCACCTCCTATTACTGTCACATGGGATGTTTACATTCATTATAGACCCCAGATCTCTCCATAAAGAGGACCTGTCGCCCCCTATTACTGTCACATGGGATGTTTACATTCATTATAGACCCCAGATCTCTCCATAAAGAGGACCTGTCGCCCCCTATTACTGTCACATGGGATGTTTACATTCATTATAGACCCCAGATCTCTCCATAAAGAGGACCTGTCACCGCCTATTACTGTCACATGGGATGTTTACATTCATTATAGACCCCAGATCTCTCCATAAAGAGGACCTGTCACCTCCTATTACTGTCACATGGGATGTTTACATTCATTATAGACCCCAGATCTCTCCATAAAGAGGACCTGTCACCTCCTATTACTGTCACATGGGATGTTTACATTAATTATAGACCCCAGATCTCTCCATAAAGAGGACCTGTCACCTCCTATTACTGTCACATGGGATGTTTACATTCATTATAGACCCCAGATCTCTCCATAAAGAGGACCTGTCACCATCTATTACTGTCACATGGGATGTTTACATTCATTATAGACCCCAGATCTCTCCATAAAGAGGACCTGTCACCCCCTATTACTGTCACATGGGATGTTTACATTCATTATAGACCCCAGATCTCTCCATAAAGAGGACCTGTCACATGGGATGTTTACATTCATTATAGACCCCAGATCTCTCCATAAAGAGGACCTGTCACCTCCTATTACTGTCACATGGGATGTTTACATTCATTATAGACCCCAGATCTCTCCATAAAGAGGACCTGTCACCTCCTATTACTGTCACATGGGATGTTTACATTCATTATAGACCCCAGATCTCTCCATAAAGAGGACCTGTCACCCCCTATTACTGTCACATGGGATGTTTACATTCATTATAGACCCCAGATCTCTCCATAAAGAGGACCTGTCGCCCCCTATTACTGTCACATGGGATGTTTACATTCATTATAGACCCCAGATCTCTCCATAAAGAGGACCTGTCGCCCCCTATTACTGTCACATGGGATGTTTACATTCATTATAGACCCCAGATCTCTCCATAAAGAGGACCTGTCACCGCCTATTACTGTCACATGGGATGTTTACATTCATTATAGACCCCAGATCTCTCCATAAAGAGGACCTGTCACCATTTATTACTGTCACATGGGATGTTTACATTCATTATAGACCCCAGATCTCTCCATAAAGAGGACCTGTCACCTCCTATTACTGTCACATGGGATGTTTACATTCATTATAGACCCCAGATCTCTCCATAAAGAGGACCTGTCACCTCCTATTACTGTCACATGGGATGTTTACATTCATTATAGACCCCAGATCTCTCCATAAAGAGGACCTGTCACCCCCTATTACTGTCACATAGGATGTTTACATTTATTATAGACCCCAGATCTCTCCATAAAGAGGACCTGTCACCTCCTATTACTGTCACATGGGATGTTTACATTATAGACCCCAGATCTCTCCATAAAGAGGACCTGTCATCTCCTATTACTGTCACATGGGATGTTTACATTCATTATAGACCCCAGATCTCTCCATAAAGAGGACCTGTCACCTCCTATTACTGTCACATGGGATGTTTACATTCATTATAGACCCCAGATCTCTCCATAAAGAGGACCTGTCGCCCCCTATTACTGTCACATGGGATGTTTACATTCATTATAGACCCCAGATCTCTCCATAAAGAGGACCTGTCGCCCCCTATTACTGTCACATGGGATGTTTACATTCATTATAGACCCCAGATCTCTCCATAAAGAGGACCTGTCACCGCCTATTACTGTCACATGGGATGTTTACATTCATTATAGACCCCAGATCTCTCCATAAAGAGGACCTGTCACCATCTATTACTGTCACATGGGATGTTTACATTCATTATAGACCCCAGATCTCTCCATAAAGAGGACCTGTCACCTCCTATTACTGTCACATGGGATGTTTACATTCATTATAGACCCCAGATCTCTCCATAAAGAGGACCTGTCACCTCCTATTACTGTCACATGGGATGTTTACATTCATTATAGACCCCAGATCTCTCCATAAAGAGGACCTGTCACCCCCTATTACTGTCACATAGGATGTTTACATTTATTATAGACCCCAGATCTCTCCATAAAGAGGACCTGTCACCTCCTATTACTGTCACATGGGATGTTTACATTCATTATAGACCCCAGATCTCTCCATAAAGAGGACCTGTCACCCCCTATTACTGTCACATGGGATGTTTAAATTCATTATAGACCCCAGATCTCTCCATAAAGAGGACCTGTCACCTCCTATTACTGTCACATGGGAGGTTTACATTATAGACCCCAGATCTCTCCATAAAGAGGACCTGTCATCTCCTATTACTGTCACATGGGATGTTTACATTCATTATAGACCCCAGATCTCTCCATAAAGAGGACCTGTCACCACCTATTACTGTCACATGGGATGTTTACATTCATTATAGACCCCAGATCTCTCCATAAAGAGGACCTGTCACCTCCTATTACTGTCACATGGGATGTTTACATTCATTATAGACCCCAGATCTCTCCATAAAGAGGACCTGTCACCACCTATTACTGTCACATGGGATGTTTACATTCATTATAGACCCCAGATCTCTCCATAAAGAGGACCTGTCACCACCTATTACTGTCACATGGGATGTTTACATTCATTATAGACCCCAGATCTCTCCATAAAGAGAACCTGTCACCCCCAATTACTGTCACATGGGATGTTTACATTCATTATAGACCCCAGATCTCTCCATAAAGAGGACCTGTCACCATCTATTACTGTCACATGGGATGTTTACATTCATTATAGACCCCAGATCTCTTCATAAAGAGGACCTGTCACCTCCTATTACTGTCACATGGGATGTTTACATTGATTATAGACCCCAGATCTCTCCATAAAGAGAACCTGTCACCCCCAATTACTGTCACATGGGATGTTTACATTCATTATAGACCCCAGATCTCTCCATAAAGAGGACCTGTCACTTCCTATTACTGTCACATGGGATATTTACATTCATTATAGACCCCAGATCTCTCTATAAAGAGGACCTGTCGCCCCCTATTACTGTCACATAGGATGTTTACATTTATTATAGACCCCAGATCTCTCCATAAAGAGGACCTTTCACTGTCTATTACTGTCACATGGGATGTTTACATTCCTTGTGACGGCAATAAAAGTGATCACATTTAATTTTTTTTTTTGTTGTTATTTTATTTAATTGTGTTTAAAAAAAAAAAAAAAAAAGAGACCTCTAGACCTCCTCTGTAACTCTAACCTGGTAACCATAAAAAAAATTTAAACCGTCGCCTATGGAGATTTTTAGGTATCATAGTCTGTCGCCATTCCACGAGTGATTGAAATTATAAAGCGTGACATGTTTGGTATCTATTTACTTGGCGTAACATCATCTTTCACATTATACCAAAAAATTGGGCTAACTTTACTGTTTAGGTTTTTTTTTTAAAATTCCCTTTTCCCAAAAAAGATGCGTTTAACACACCGCTGCACAAATACCGTGTGACAAAAAATATTGCAACAATTGCCATTTTATTTTCTAGATTCTCTGCTAAAAAATATATGCATAATGTTTAGGGGTTCTAAGTAATTTTCTAGCAAAAAATACGTATTTTAACTTGTAAACACCAAATGTCAGAAATAAGCTAATGCCACGTACACACGATCGGAAATTCCTCCAGCAAAAGTCGGATGAGAGCTTTTGGATGGAAATTCCGACCGTGTGTATTGCTCCATCGGACTTTTGCTGCCATCATTTCCATCAGCAAAAGATTGAGAGCAGGTTCTTTATTTTTCCAACGGAAAAAGTTCCTTCAGAGAACTTTTGTGTGACCGTGTGTATGCAAGCCAAGGTTGAGCGGAATTCCGTCGGAAAATTCCGATCGTGTGTACGGGGCATTAGTCATGAAAGGGATAAAAATCACACTTTCTTTGAAATCAGATGGCCAGTTTACTACACTTATTAATACAATCACCTTAGAGGAAAAAAAAGGAGGGATGTACCGCGCTCAAAAGCAAATATCTGAAAAAGTAGCTGCAACAAAAACCATCAAATATCCATATGGTGCAAATCTAAATAAAATCTATAAAAGTGAACACTGAAAATAACAAAATGACATTAAGGTGAGTGGTAGGCTGAATAATGAATAAATGAACCAAATAAAATCAATTAATAAACAAATAGACATTTGATGAACAAAAGAAGAAGGTCCATGAGCAGTTCAAAGAGCACTGATGGGGGGGAAGCAAGTCCACTGAGGGGAACGACTGTCCAGAAGTCAGACACCTTCACCGAAGACATTTACAAAATCTTTGAGTGTCACAAAATTCTACAGCCAATAACTTTGGGGTAAAAGATAAAAAAAAAAAAAAACAGATTGCTCTATCCATAGTAACTATTGCAGCAGCTGTCAGAATACAGCGGGTGCTGCCGGACAGTGACTGTAGCTGATTGCCTGTAGTAGTTGTTTGGCTGAGAATTCCACCGGACTCCTTGTGATTGTCGGATAGAAGAAGGCTGGGTGCCAACAGGGCCGCCCACTGACTGAATGTAGTCTGTAAGTCAATCCGTGTATGTCCAGCTTAAAGCAGGGTCTACATGGACCGAAAATCATCTGCTTCAGCAAGAACCGGCTGACTTTTGGTCTGTGTGTACCGCTGTCTGTTCAACAGAAGACAGTCTAGTGACCAGCTTTAGCTGAATGGTAATGCTGGAAAGCCAGCATTCATCCGGTGCTTTCAGCCAATGACTGCAGCGCTGATCAGTGTACTCTGGCGGGGGAGTCCCTGCTGTCAGAATACAATAGCTCAGTGGTAGAGATCCCCCACTTCCACATTGTTTGTGTTGATGCAGGGATCTGTCAGGCACAGCCTTTCAGCCTTTCACTGGGAAGATCAGTGGGCTGCTGTTTCTCCTTCCCTAGCTCTTATGCAGCTGAGAACAGGGAATGGGATAATTTTATTTAAAAAAAAAGGGAAAAAGTGTGTGTGTGTTTTTTTTTTCTTTCATCTATAAACAATTGTTTTGCCTTTCATTTCTATTTTAAACTGAATGGGTTTTTTTATAAGGGGAGGGTTTACTTAGACTTTAAGCCTAAAGAGAAAAGGGATCCAAGTTTAAGTGTTTTTGAGGTAATTGAGACTGAGATGAGGACTCCAGAGACACATCTCACCTCCCAGATTTATTATCAGAGGTTCGGAATCCAATAAAAATTCTAGGGGCACAAAAAATTTCCCTGTCCCTATTTAGACCCAAGTTTAACCACTTCAGCCCCGGAAGGATTTACCCCCTTCCTGACCAGAGCGTTATTTGCGATTCGGCACTGCGTCGCTTTAACTGACAATTGCGCGGTCGTGCGACGTGGCTCCCAAACAAAATTGACGTCCTTTTTTTCCCACAAATAGAGCTTTCTTTTGGTGGTATTTGATCACCTCTGCGATTTTTATTTTTTGCGCTATAAACAAAATAAGAGCGACAATTTTGAAAAAAAACGCATTATTTTTTACATTTTGCTATAATAAATATCCCCCAAAAATATATAAAAAAACTTTTTTTTTCTTCAGTTTAGGCCGATCGTATTCTTCTACATATTTTTGGTAAAAAAAAAAAAAAAAATCGCAATAAGCCTTTATTAATTGGTTTGCGCAAACGTTATAGTGTTTACTAAATAGGGGATAGTTTTATGGCATTTTTATTAATATTTTTTTTTTACTAGTAATGGCGGCGATCAGCGATTTTTATTGTGACTACGACGTTATGGCGGACATTTTTTACACATTTTTGGGACCATTGTCATTTATACAGCGATCAGTGCAATTAAAAATGCACTGATTACTGTGTAAATGACACTGGCAGTGAAGGGGTTAACCACTAGGGGGCGGGGAGGGGTTAAGTGTGTCCTAGGGAGTGATTACTAACTGTAGGGGGATGGGCTGTGTGGGTGACGTCACTGATCTCTGCTCCGATGACAGGGAGCAGAGATCGAGTGACACTTGTCACTAGGCAGAATGGGGAGATGCTGTTTACAACGGCATCTCCCCGTTCATCCGTTCATCCGCTCCGTGAGGCGATCGCGGGTCTCCCCGACTCACGGAGCTCCCGGCCGGCACGTGCGCGCGCCGCCGGCGGCGCGCACGCACGGGCACGGCGGGAAATTCAAATGGACGTACAGGTACGCCCATTTGCCCAGCCGTGTCGCTCTGCCGACGTACATCGGCGTGCGCCGGTCGGCAAGCGGCTAGAGTTTATGCACCATCAGTTTAGGTAAGGAGCGAACTGAGGAAAGTTTGATTTTAAATAAGCATGGGTAGTTGGGTACTGCCATGGGGGACCAATGCAAAAAACACACAATATAAATATATATATATATTACAGTATCTGACAAAAGTAAGTACACCCCTCAGTCACATTTGTGTAAATCTTTTCTTCTATCTTTTCATGTGACAACACTGAAGAAATGACACTTGTCTACAATGTAAAGTAGTGAGTGTACAGCTTGTATAACAGTGTAAATTTGCTGTACCCTCAAAATAACTCAACACACAGCCATTAATGTCTAAACCGCTGGCAACAAAAGTCAGTACACCCCTAAGTGAAAATGTCCAAATTGGGCCCAAAGTGTCAATATTTTGTGTGGCCACCATTATTTTCCAGCACTGCCTTAACCCTCTTGGGCATGGAGGTCACCAGAGCTTCACAGGTTGCCACTGGAGTCCTCTTCCCCTCCTCCATGATGACCTCACAAGGCTGGTGGATGTTAGAGACCTTGCCCTCCTCCACCTTCCATTAGAGGATGCCCCACAGATGCTCAGTAGGGTTTAGGTCTGGAGACATGCATGGACAGTCCATCACTTTTACACCTCAACTTCTTTAGCAAGGCAGTGGTGGTCTTGGGGTGGTTATCATGTTGGAATACTGCCCTGCGGTCCAGTCTCTGAAGGGAGGGGATCATGCTCTGCTTCAGTATATCACAGTACATGTTGGCATTCATGGTTCCCTCAATGATCTGTAGCTCCTCAGTGCCAGCAGCACTCATGCAGCCCCAGACCATGACACTCCCACCACCATGCTAGACCTAAGTCCAAAGATCCTTCCTGGTCCAGAAGGTGTGGGTACTGCAATGACAAATTGACAGCAGAACACACAAAACCATTTTGTTACAAATCTATACACAAATTGTCTGGAAAGGAGACTTCGGAGGTTATGAGATATTTTCTCAGTTCAGACTGAAATGCTGTCCACCCTCAAGGCCTTTCAGGCAAGTCTGAATACTAGGCAGGATAGCAGAGAGGGCTCATCCTCCCAGGGGAGTGCTTCTACAAGTAGTAGATTGGCAAGCACTGTACCACAGAGACCCCCGTCTTCTCAGGACTCTGAGGAATGAATGATTTGTATAGCGCTGCAGTTGCGAACTGAATCGCCTCAAGGCGCTGGATCCGTCCTGTGTTGTCAAGCTTCTCAGAAGAGGTAGGTCTTGAGTTTCTTTCTGAAGGCCTGATGGTTTTCTTCCATGTGAATGTGAGTAGATAGAGCGTTCCATTGCCGTGGAATTGGACTGCGAATCTTCGTTCTCTCTTTGCTTTGAAGTGGGTTTTTGGAATAAGGAGGAGGTTATGGTTAGAAGATCGAAGACTGTGATTCGGTGTGTAGCTTTTATTTTCTCGCATAGGTATTGAGGAGCGTTTCCGTATATGCATTTGTGGGTGAGGCAGAGGGTCTTGAAAGTGATCCGATTCTTTACGGTTAGCCAATGTAGGCTCCTCAGGGAAGGGGAGAAGAGGCAGGAATAGGAGGAGGAGGTGGAGGACCCCAGCTGTAGTCTCCTTGAGGAAGGGGAAGATGTAGATGATAGTCAGGAGGAGGAAGAGGGACACTCCAGACCAGGCAGGCATATCTTTTCTACAGAAAATATAGGGGGGTCTCCTCCTAGGGGTTATTTATGCTTCAGAGGAAATCCAAGAACCTGAGACACAGATTTCTGCCCAGGATAGGATGTATCAGGGTTTGATTAAAGCTCAGTCCAGGGTCTTGCCTATCCACCAGTCTCTCAAAGAGATTATTCTAAGGGAGTGGAAAGAGCCAGAAAAACTTCTAAAATTTAGGACCTGGAAGCGCAGGTGCCCCTTCAAAGAGGAGGAGGAAGAGAAGTTTTTTAAATTACCCAGACTGGACGCATCCTTAGCCCAAGTGTCCAAACAATCAGATCTCTCTTTTGAAGATGCAGGTAACATACGGGATCAGATGGACCGTAGGTCCGATACCCTTTTGCAGAGCCTGGGAGGCCAACGCGGCGGCGTTAAGCCCAGCATTAGCATCAGCCTGTATAGCCAGAAATACGGATACATGGCTTAATAAATTGATGGATCATGTAGCAAGTACTTCCAAGTCCAAACAGCTGTTGAACTCCTTGGAAGTTATTGGTAAGGCGGTTGCCTTTCTTGCGGATGCTGCAGTCGAGACCGTACGTACTTTGGCAAAGACGGCAGCTCTTCTTAATTCAACCAGAAGAGCACTATGGGTTAAGACTTGGGATGGGGATCACACATCCAAAACAAGATTGTGTGGTCTACCTTTCGAGGGATCCCTCCTGTTCAGGGCTGGACCAGATCCATGGAAAAAGGAAAATTTCCCTAAGAAGGGTAAAGGAATTTTTTTTTTTTCGAGGCCCCCAGGTCAACAACCGTTTTAAAGACCGTAATGCCGCGTACACACGAGCGGACTTTACGGCAGACTTTGTCCGGTGGACTTTGACGGACTTTACAAATGAACGGACTTGCCTACACATGATCAACCAAAGTCCGACAGATTCGTACGTGATGACGTACGACCGGACTAAAACAAGGAAATTCATAGCCAGTAGCCAATAGCTGCCCTAGCATCGGTTTTTGTCCGTCGGACTAGCATACAGACGAGCGGACTTTTCGACCGGACTCGAGTCCGTCAAAGATTTGAAACCTGTTTCATTTCTTGGTCCGTCAAACTTTTGGGGGAAATAAAGTCAGCTGGAACCCACACATGATCGAATTCGCCAGACTCCGGTCCGCAGGACCAAGTATGCCGTAAAGTCTGGTTATGTGTACGCGGCATTAGGAGGGCAAGAAATGGGGTATTGGAAAAGGCAAACCGAAAGGAGGTCTCCTTTTCTCCGGCCCAAAGGCTGCAGACAAGGATTCCAAGTGACGCCAGCACCAGAGTAGGGGGGAGGCTCTCACAATTTGTCACACAGTGGGAGCAGGTCTCTCGGAGCCCTCTTGTCCTTCAATGGATAAGAGAAGGCTACAGACTAGAGTTTGTTTCCAGACCTCCCCAATCATTTCTCCTAACTTGTCTACCCAGAGACAGACCAAAGGCTGTAGGACTCATAGAGAGTGTAATACAGTTGGCAGACCAGGCGATCATCCTCCCAGTACCAATGGATCAACGAGGGCAGGGGTTTTATTTCCATGTCTTCGTGGTTCCAAAACCATCCGGGAAGTACCGGTTGATTTTAAATCTAAAGAGATTAAACACCTTCCTGCAATACAAGAAGTTTTGCATGGAGTTGGTGTACACGGTCAGAAAGCATTTGATGAAGGAGGTCTTTATGGTTACCATAGACCTAAAGGATGGATATCTGCATGTTCCCATTTCTCTGGAGCACCAGGCATTCCTTTGTTTTGCTATTTACACAGATCCGGGTACCCAACATTGGCAGTTTCGGGCCCTACCCTTTGGGCTGGCTGCCAGCCTGAGAGTCTTTACAAAGATTCTAGTAGAGGTCATCTCCTACCTACACCTTCAGGGGATCTCTCTCATCCCCCTACCTAGACAACCTTTTGGTATACAACCTTTCCAGGGAGTCCCTTCTCCTGGATCTGGACAAGGTGATATGCACCTTGGAGTCCCTGGGATGGTTGATCAGTCTCAAAGTCCTCCCTGACTCCATCTCAGACCAAGCTCTACCTGGGCCTGTGGGTGGACTCGGTGGCGCAGAAGCTGCTCCTTTCACAGGAAAAAGTAGAAGCACTGATCTCTTCCGTATCCTCAACCTTAGATCAGGGGGTAATCCCCAAAGGTTGATCATGAGGACTCTGGGACTCATGACGTCATGTATTCCTGCAGTACCTTGGGCCCAGCTGCACTCCAGGTCCCTTCAAAACTTTCTGCTCTCCTCATGGGACAGAAAAAGGGAATCAATGGACATTCCGGATTCTATCCCTCGAGAGGTAAGGAAGTCTCTTCTTTGGTCGCTCAATCCTCAGGTTGGGGGCAGGTCATCGTTGGTCTCAGTTCCAGCCTGTCAGGGTGACAACGGATGCAAGCTCCTGGGGATGGGGGGCCCATCTAGAGGAGCTTCAGGCTCAGAGTGTATGGGACAGACTCCAAAGGACTGTTTCTTCCAATTTCAGGGAACTACTAGCAGTCAGGGAGGCTCTAAAAGCATTCGAGAGCAGAATCAGAGGGAGAGAAGTGCAAATTCTCTCCGACAATTCTACAACAGTGGCTTTCCTGAATCATCAGGGGGTACACAGTCTCGCTCCCTGATGAGGTTGGCGCAGGAAATCCTGGAATGGGCAGAACAAAGAATACCCTTGATCTCTGCGGTACATATAAGGGGGGTTTTCAACATAAAAGCGTTTTTTCTCAGTCGGCAGACAGTTCAACAGGGGGAATGGGAATTAAATCCCAAGGTGTTCTCTCTGTTGGTCAGCAGCTGGGCACACCAGAGATAGCCCTCTTCACCCGCAGGGCAAACAGAGTCAGGAGATTCTTTTCCCTCTCCAGAGAGGAGGGGTCCGAGGGAGTGGACGCATTAGCTCAGGATTGGGATTTCAGTCTAGCCTATGCCTTTCCTCCCTTAGCCCTGATCCCGAGAATCCTTCAAAGACTGAGTTGGGCCAGGGGCAATCTGATCTTGATTGACCCTTGGTGGCCCAGGAGGACCTGGTTTCCCACCCTGTGGACCTGGGCGGTAACCTCTCCGCTTCATCTTCCATAGTGTCGGGATCGTCTGCTTCAGGGTCTTCTTTGCCATCCGAACCCTGGATTTTTCAAGCTAACGGCCTGGCTTTTGAGAGGGAGAGCCTGCGCAGCAAGGGGTGCTCTGAGAGAGTAATTGACACCCTTTTTCTGAGCAGAAAACCGGTGACTAGACATATTTATGCTAGGGTCTGGGGGGTCTTCTCCTGTTGGTGTGAAACGAGAGGGACCTCTCAGCAGGATATTCCCGTGATCTTAGACTTCCTACAGGAAGGAGTGGATCGAGGTTTGGAAACAAGACCCTAATGCCGCGTACACACGGTCGGACTTTCTATCCTACTTGGTCTGGCACACTTTCTGACGGACTTTGTCCGCCAGGTGCGCTGGACTTTAAAACGGACGGACTTGCCCACCCACGACCGGACTTTGCGGCAGGCTAAGTCCGCCCGTCTTTCCGATGGACTTTCGCCGGAGTTACGGCGGACTTTCAGAATGAACGGACTTGCCCACACATGGACAAGTCCGTTCATTTTGAACGTGACTCAGGTGCGACGGGACTAGAAAAGGATGTCAATCTTGCCGCTTTTATCGGCGAGATTGACACCTTGCCCAGAAGTCCGGACCTCCGCTGGCAAGAGAGCTACCTGAAGACAGTGGAGGAGCCAGCCGAAGAACACCAGGAGAAGGGAGCGGAGAAGAACCAACCGGACGCCGGGAGGAGATGAACCAGAGGGACCCCCCAAGCCGGAAGAAGACCCCCGAAGCCGGAGGAAGATTCCCCCCCCCCCCCGGAGCTGTTTAATAAAATATTTTAAAAACCTGTGTAGTGTTTTATTATTTACACTTTTTACCTGGGTGAATGGGTAGGGGTACCATGTACCCCATACTCATTCACATAGGGTGGGGGGGTCGGGATCTGGGGGCCCTCTTATTATAGGGGGCTCCCGGATTCCGATAAGCCCCCCACCCGCAGACCCCGACAACCAACGGCCAGGGTTGTCGGGAAGAGGCCCTTGTCCTCATCAACATGGGGACAAGGTGCTTTGGGGTGGGGGGGCCCCGCAGCGCTCGTCCCCACCCCCTTTCCTGACCGGTCAGGCTGCGTGCTCGGATCGGGGTCTGGTATGGATTTTAGGGGGGACCCCACGCCGGTTTTTCGATGTAGGGGGTTCCCCTTATAATCCATACCAGACCTAAGGGCCTGGTATGCCCCACGCTCGCCGCAATAGGAAAATTTGTTTTTCCTATTACAGCGAGCGCGAGATGCAATACCCTGCCCTCGCGTCGTATCTGGTCCGTTGGACCAGCATACACACGAGCGGGCTTTCCGTCGGACCAGAACACAGACGAGCGGACTTTCCGCCCAAAACTGAGGAAAGATTTAAAACTTGTTTCAAATCTAGGTCCGGCGGGCTTTTGGGAAAAAGTCCGCCGGAAAAGTCCGCCGGAGCCTACACATGGGCGGATTGTCCGGCACACTCTGGTCCGCCGGACCAAGTATGCCGGAAAGTCCGACCGTGTGTACGCGGCATTAGGGTTCAGGTGGCAGCTTTGTCTAGCTTTCTGGACAAAAGATTGGCTCTAGATCCCTTGGTAAAGAGATTTTTGATGGCTAGAGAAAGGCTATCCTCGGTCCAAATGAATAAATTTCCACCGTGGGATTTATCTTTAGTCTTAGAGGCCCTGACCAGGGCGCCTTTTGAGTCGTTGGCTCAGTCTTCAGTTAGATTACTTTCTTTTAAGACTGCCTTCCTTCTGGCTGTTACTATGGCCAGAAGGGTGGGCGATTTGCATGCTCTTTCTATGAAGAAGCCTTTTTTTTGCTTGTTGGAGGACAGAGTCATTCTCTTTGTACCTTCCTAAGGTGGCTTCTTGCTTCCATAGGTCGCAGGAGATTATCTTACCATCCTTCTGCGTCAACCCGCAGAATGAGAAGGAGAGGGCTTTTCAGACACTAGATGTCAGGAGATGTCTGCTCCTTTACTTAGAGAGAGTAAGGGAGTTCAGAAAATCACAGCATCTGTTGATCAGTTTTTGTGGCGCTAGGAGAGGTGAGCAGGCCTCAAGGACGACTATTGCTAGATGGATCAGACAGGCTATTTCCATAGCTTATGAACAGACAAATAAGACAGTTCCAGCTAATCTTAAAGCTCACTCTACACGGTCTCTGGCAACCTCTTCGGCAGAAAGGGCCGGAGCATCGGTAGATCAAATTTGTAAAGCAGCAACATGGTCAAGTCAGAACACGTTCCTGAAACATTACAGAGTGGAACTTCTGTCACCCCAGGACCTGGCTTTCAGCAGAAAGGTCCTGCAAGCGGTTGTCCCGCCCTAAGGTAGGCCTGAGCTACTTGCTCTTCTATCAGGGTGCCGTCCTGGAAGACGACTTGAGAAAATGACCCGTTACACTTACTGGAAACAGTGTTTCTGGGAAGTCTTCCAGGACGGCAGGCCTACTTCCCATCCGGTTTGTATTTATTTATATAGTTATACATTGGAGGTGTTTTTCACTTTCGAGCACAGGGGGGGGCAGGGTTTTTAACCTCTCTTGATTGTGTTTCCTGTCAGGTGGACCAGTCATCTTTCAGGGTGCCGTCCTGGAAGACTTTCCAGAAACACCGTTACCGGTAAGTGTAACTGGTCATTTTTCAGATCCTCAGAGTTCTTTGCCATGAGGTGCCATGTTGAACTTCCAGTGACCAGTATGAGAGAGTGAGAGCGATAACACCAAATTTAACACACCTGCTCCCCATTCACACCTGAGACCTTGTAACACTAACGAGTCACATGACACCGGGGAGGGAAAATGGCTAATTGGGTCCAATTTGGATATTTTCACTTAGGGGTGTACTCACGTTTGTGAGATACTGTATATACTGTATTTTTTTTTTTTTTAAATAAAGTACTTTTACTACGATTTGTATAAGTTTATTTGCTAATTACATTTTATGTGAATGAATAATAAGGGGGGATATGTACCCGGCACTCATTTAAATGGCGGCTGGATATCTTGGAGCCCCCTTATTTTAAAGGGGACTTCCAGGTTCTGATAAGTTCCCCCCATTGACCACCACATCCATCATGTTGATGCTGCCCCACCTCTACATATGTTCATAGCTTACACTTCTCTGATGGTGCTGAAATGTAAACAACAGCGATGTGGAACCTGGGCGGCGTCATTGACCAAATAGGGTCACAGCCAAATTTTGTCAGTGATGTCACCCTAAATCCTCACTGAATTGTTTACAAACAGAATAAAGCTGGCAGGTATCTGTCATTTATTGACATGAGATTTGGCTGGGCAAACTGAACAATCTGGCCACTTTGTTCACTTAATGGAAGATAGACTGGGTTCGGGTCAGACTCTTATTCATTCACTCCCCTGTTATCTCTCGTATGTAATGCCTAGCAATTTCTAGCAAAAAAAAAAAAAGATTTTAACTTGAAAACAACTGTCAGAAAAAGGTTTAGCGTTTAAGTGGTTAAACGTTTCTAATTTACATACAGAAGTCTATTCTTGATGTAAAAGACAAATTGGTACAATGTTTAGACTTAACATTACACTGATAGAATATGTTTTAAAACTTGGCAGGCTTTGACTTTTGCAGGCAGAGAGGAGAGAGGAAATTCTCTGCAAACCATCGGGAAGATTGGGAAACCCTTTGTCAAGATCGCAGGGGGGGGGGGGAAATCGCGATAACGATTCTCGACGATTAATCGTGCAACTCTACTTTATTGGAAAAATATTAAAAGCAAGGACGAGACATACAGCTCATAGAAAGTCAGCAAGACGTTCCATGGGCTGTATGTACATGTCTTGTCCTTGCTTTTATTGGTTTTCTAATAAAGATATGAACTTTTTTATGCTGTAAGTGCCGCCACCTTTTTTCCTTTGTCCTTATCTGTGTTCTGGCTCCTCCCACCTGCTCTGTTTAACCACTTGATCTCCAGCAGGTTTTCCCCCTTAATGACCAGGGCTTTTTTTTTTTTTGCTATTTAGCACTGAGCTACTTTAAATTTCTCGGTCATGCAACACTGTACCCAAATGAAATGTATATCATTTTTTCCCCCACAAATAGAACTTTCTTTTGGTGGTATTTGATCACCTCTGCGGTTTTTATTTTTTGCTACATTGCTATAAAATATTAAAAAAAAAAAACCAATATTTTCTACTTTATTGTAAAACATATCCAATAAAATCAAATGTCATCATAGATTTAAGCCAATATGTATTCTGCTACAAAAATCCCAATAAGCGTATAATTAATTGGTTTGTGTGAAAGTTATAACATCTACAAACTATGGGATATATACTAAAATTTACACAGCTCTGACACTATACTGGTAATGACTGTGATCAGCGACTTATATCAGTACTGTGATAGCGTGGCGGACAATCTGACACTAACTGTACCTCGGTGGGAGGGTCAATAACTGACATCACCAGTGACACTAATACAGTGATGAGATATAATACAGTACACTGTCACTGTACTAATGTGCTTCTTTTACTAACAGAAACAACCATAACACTGATCTGTGTACAGAGCCCTGTGTGTTTGTCAATACAGGGCTCTGTGCTGTGATTGGCTACAAGACACGGAGTGGGAGGTCTTGGCTCTGAATGATTGGCCAGGACTGAAGAAATTCTGCTGTAGCCAGTGACAGTGCAGATCAGAAACCCAGAACAGGCTGGATGACATCTATGTACATGATCCAGCCTGTCCCCAGTAAATGTATTGTACAAGTGGGAACAAGTTAAATGGTTCTGTGCCCATCCCCCAATCTCTCCTTACCTGGACAGGTGACCCCGGCTTTGCTTATCTCAGACCGGCTGACCCCATTCTTCACAGTACAGGTGATTTTCCAGGGCCCCGGTGACCCCACAATGGCTGTAATGTTATTGGCGGATGCGGAATATCTCTCCTGGGATTCTCCAATCACAGATAGACTGATATTCGGCTTAGTCCCCTCCTCCACCCTGCAGGAGATCTCAGCGCTGCCATTCCGGAGACATGAGACATTGAGGAGCGGAACCGATACTGGAACTGTGAGAGACAATAATTTCCATTGATCAGATCCAATATATACACAGCATGCCCCTCCCCCACCCTTACCTATAATCAGGTGTGCAGATATCTTCCTGGAGACTGGAGGAGATAGATTGTGTCTGTGTGCACCCCTCCCCCAACACTAAATCCCCCCACTAACATGACACCCATTTTCTTCAGTCATGTGACCCCCATCAGGGTTGTCACCCCACACAACTTTTATTTACTGACAAAACATTTAGAATCTACTGAAGAAGCTCATTATATTACTGACAACCTGAAATATGACAGAAACTCCTATTAGAGACGACTCTTTCCTAAGAGGTGAAACCTGATTGGTTGCTATTGGCAGAAGCTCCGCCCTCCATTGGGGATCTGTCACCCCGCCATCCATGGTCACATCTACCACATGGGGACCCCGAGCAGAAGGCACAGCACAGTTCAGATCACAGCAACTTCAGGAGGGCTGAGCACTGCAGATGTGAATCCACAGGGAATGGTGAGGATGGGGCAGTAATCAGAGGACATTGTACATACGTCTCTCCCAGATCTTCTACTATATAATGTATGGATAGAAAGACACGGGGAGGACACTGCTAGGACTGGGGGTGGGGGTTGGGTGGACTTACCTTCTACATGGATGGTGTATATAAAGACACGGAGCGGGGAGGACACTGCTAGGACTGGGGGTGGGGGTTGGATGGACTTACCTTCTACATGGACGGTGTATATAAAGACATGGAGCGGGGAGGACACTGCTAGGACTGGGGGTGGGGGTTGGATGGACTTACCTTCTACATGGACTGTGTATATAAAGACGCGGGGAGGACACTGCTAGGACTGGGGGTGGGGGTTGGATGGACTTACCTTCTACATGGACGGTGTATATAAAGACACGGAGCGGGGAGGACACTGCTAGGACTGGAGGTGGGGGTTGGGTGGACTTACCTTCTACATGGACGGTGTATATAAAAACACGGAGCGGGGAGGACACTGCTAGGACTGGGGGTGGGGGTTGGATGGACTTACCTTCTACATGGACGGTGTATATAAAGACACGGAGCGGGGAGGACACTGCTAGGACTGGGGGTGGGGGTTGGATGGACTTACCTTCTACATGGACGGTGTATATAAAGACACGGAGCGGGGAGGACACTGCTAGGACTGGGGGTGGGGGTTGGATGGACTTACCTTCTACATGGACTGTGTATATAAAGACGCGGGGAGGACACTGCTAGGACTGGGGGTGGGGGTTGGATGGACTTACCTTCTACATGGACGGTGTATATAAAGACACGGAGCGGGGAGGACACTGCTAGGACTGGAGGTGGGGGTTGGGTGGACTTACCTTCTACATGGACGGTGTATATAAAGACACGGAGCGGGGAGGACACTGCTAGGACTGGGGGTGGGGGTTGGATGGACTTACCTTCTACATGGACGTAATAATCTTCCTGTATAGGGTGTCCTGTACTGTCTATATTCACAATGTATCTCCCGTCATTCTCCAGAGTCACATTGGATATGATCAGACTTCCATTCTCTGATATCCTCATATTGGGGGAGAATTTCTCCTCAATTTTCAATCCGCAGTTCCTGTGTCTAAGTATTCTGGTGCTATCATTTCTAGTTGGGTCTTCATATTTCCATTCAATCCGGTCACATCTCCCACTATCTGGACGGTTGAGGGTGAGATGATGTCTGATGGGGAGGAGAAGGTCAGATCCCGGCCAGGTGAATATTTCCTCTTGAACACTCGGGACATTTCCTGTACAGACAGAATACAGATCCCAGTCAGGTCACAGTGTACGCTCCCCTCCCCCCCATATAACTAATATTTCTCTATAAGGCTCCCAGAAATATTGAGATCAGATCTGTTATGCCCGTACACACGGTCGGATTTTCTGAGGGAAAATGTGTAATAGGACCTTGTTGTCGGAAATTCCGACCGTGTGTGGGCTCCATCACACATTTTCCATAGGATTTTCCGACACACAAAGTTTGAGAGCAGGCTATAAAATTTTCCGACAACAAAATCCGTTGTCAGAAATTCCGATCGTGTGTACCCAAATCCGACACACAAAGTGCCACGCATGCTCAGAATAAATAAAGAGATGAAAGCTATTGGCTACTGCCCTGTTTATAGTCCCGACGTACGTGTTTTACGTCACCGCGTTCAGAACGATCGGATTTTCCGACAACTTTTTGTGACCGTGTGTATGCAAGACAAGTTCGAGCCAACATCCGTTGGAAAAAATCCTAGGATTTTGTTGTCGGAATGTCAGATCAATGTCCGATCGTGTGTACGGGGCATTAGAGTCCTCCAGGTCTTCCTAGGATTCCCCCCGTTGTTTTCTTACCATTTTGCAAAATCTCTTCT
The DNA here is from genome assembly GCA_037952835.1 of Lithobates septentrionalis. NCBI lineage: Eukaryota > Metazoa > Chordata > Amphibia > Anura > Ranidae > Lithobates > Lithobates septentrionalis. The sequence continues at coordinate 44,995 of JBBDGP010003325.1, read as the reverse complement.
GGCCTCCCTTTACCCTCAATTATTCTACAAATAAATGATTAATGAATAGACAAATATTACTTACAGATACCTACCTGACCCCCATCAGCCCCAGTGAGGGAGTTTGTTGGCTGTAAGAAGAATTTAGGAACAGATGATAAATAGGGAATACATTTGGGCTGCGCAATTCTGGCCAAAATGAGAATCACAATTTATTTGTTTATGTAGCACCCTAATATTTAGGCAGGGTTGCTATCAAATTTAGTTGCCAGGCGATAGTTGCCTTGGCCAATTATTAAGGAGATCAATTGATTTCCCTCTAATTTATTGATTTCCCCCTAATACTGGAATTGCTGCACTTCTCTCTTCTGTCACTAGGTGGCACTGTAGCAGGTAACATTGGATAAGGCAAGGGCATAGCAAGGACAGATTATGAATGAATGGGGTGTCTCCACCAATGGGCAGGGATTTTCTTGGGTCCCTTGGCCTGCTGGGAGAACCTATTTATTTGAGTGGAGTCAGGTGATCGGGGTTCTGTGCCACCTGGACGGGTGTCTGGGTGAACGTGTGTTATGTTGCCCTGGGCCGTCAGGCCGGAAACCTGAGGCTTATACCAGGGACTTCTGGCTGCTGGGCTATCTGAGGGCCTATTCAGGAGCAGGAGAAGCAGTGAAGGGTTGGGACTATGGGCTTGTAGTCCAACCAGAAGAAGCAGTTCCACCAGCCAGGGAACCTGTCATGGGCAGAGGTAGAGGGGAAGCTGTGAGTTAATGGAGACCACTGTGAGTAAGCTGAAGACAGTACCAGAGCAGTCTTCTCACCAGCCGGGGATGGTGAAGAAGTGGGAGGAAACGGCAGAGGTAGCGCTTGTGGAGCATCAGCAAGTTCCAAGCCATGGACCTAGCGTGTCAGTGGGGGTGACGCTTGAAGAGTATCTGTGAGTGCTAAGCCAGGGACCCAGCAGGGAAGCGGGGGTGACGCTTGAGGAAGATACTGAGTGCTAACAGTGGAAGAGCTCAAGGGATCCAGTGGCTACTGGATCCGAGGTCTAGTGAAAGACTGGGAGTTTGTTGAGTAAAGATCCATAGTGAGTGACTGTGGAGTGAGGAGAACTGTTTGTGTTATCAATAGTTGAATACAACTACCGTTAGTAACTGCTACAAGATTGTTGCCATAGGAGACAGCAGTCCTACCTAAACAGAAGTGGTGTCTGGCTGGAGACCTTAACCTGTATAGCTGTCTACCTATAGAAGTCTCGTAGTCTGCCAAATTTTCATTACATCTACCTAAGGGTGTCCTGGCCCTAACCCTCTCTCCCACAGTTTGTTCAAGAGACAATAATTCTCTTTGCATTCAAAAAGTGTCTGGCGCCCACCATTTCATCTTGCATTTCACTCACCATGCCTTGCAACCCACTCTACACAGAAGGATGTTAGCTCTCCCTAACTCTGGAGGTCACCATTGGACCTCAGGGGATCAGGGACTTTGCTACACTTAGAATAAAGATCACAATTCTCTCATGATTCTCTGTTACATCATCTTTCACATTATACAAAAAAAATCGGGCTAACTTTACTGTTTTGTTTTTTATTAATTCATTAAAGTGTGTTTTTTTTCCCAAACAATGGCGTTTGAAAGACTGCTGTACAAATACAGTGTGACATAAAATATTGCAACAACCACCATTTTATTCTTGACCTTGGCTTCCAGGATGGCTTCAGCTAAGCCTATCTGAGACTGGAAGTGTGTGAGCTTTCTGCTGCGTCTGGTCTCTCTCCCTCTGTCTCGCTCCGGCTCCTTACCTCTGCACAGAGGCAGAGCCCCCCAACACAGGGGTCCCCTCCAGGCAACTGGACTCTACTTCCCACATGGGCAGGCTCTAGAATATTTATAGTATATCTCACCACTTTCTGGGCCATCCCCACCCAGGGACTGGAGGAGACTTTATAAATATTCAGGCCTCATCTATGCTCTTCCGCCCTCTAAGTTCTAGAACCCTCCAGCAGTTCCAGAAGCCAGGGGGAGGTAACAGAGACTTGGCCCTTGGAGCTCTGCCAGCTAACTCTAAACAAATTAACCCCTACCCCTCTGCCTACAGAGGAGCCCAACTACATTTTCTATACTGTACACAGAGGGTGCTATACATATGAAATGCAGCCAGGTCAAATAATCCCTTAAAGTGATTGTAAAGTCTCAGTTTTTTTGGTAAAAATAACAAACATGTTATACTTACATGCCTGTGTAGTGGATTTGCACAGAGCAGCCCAGATCCTCCTCTTCTCGGGTCCCTCTTGGGCATTCCTGGCCCTTCCCACCTGTTGAGTGCCCCCACAGTAAGCAGCTTGCTATGGGGGCATGCGAGCCGAGCCACTGCTCCCTGTATCCATTCAGACACGGAGCCGTAGCCTGGCCCCAGCGCTGGACTGGGACAAAAATTTGGCCCTGGACTTCATCATTACCGTCCCACTTTAATTTTGAGTGTCCCCAACAGCATCCCCTTTACATCAGAGAGTCCCAATCAGCAGCCCCCTTCACATCAGAGAGTCCCAATCAGCAGCCCCCTTCACCTCAGAGAGTCCCAATCAGCAGCCCCCTTCACATCAGTGTCCCCACCAGCAGCCCCCTTCACATCAGTGTGTCCCTATTAGAAGCCCCCTTCACATCAGTGTCCCCACCAGCAGCCCCATTCACATCAGTGTTCCCATCAGAAGCCCCCTTCACATCAGTGTGTCCTCCCTCTCCTCCCCTCCCACATGTACTCACACTTTTGAAGGCAGCTTCTCGTTCCTCTCTCCAGTCATGTGATAACAAGTGATAAGGGGAGAGAGGAAGGAAAGTCTACTGTTGGTCTATCTCCCCCTGCAGGCTGGAGGGAGCAGAAAGCCTAATGCTCTCTCCAGCAAGTGACGGAAGCTGCTCCTCCTGACAGAAGTGAAATCGCAATCACTCACTGTCAGAGAGGAGCGGCTCCAGGACTGCATCTGACCGGCCCACTGAACCATCGGCCCACCGGGAAACTCCCGGTAGTCCCGATGGCCAGTACATGCCTGCCTGGCCCCGCCCCTTTTCTGTCCTCATTGGCTGATTGATTTTGATTGACAGCAGCGGGAGCCAATGGTGCCATGCTGCTGTCTCAGACAAGGAGGAGGGGAGTCCTGGGCAGCCGAGACACTCCTGCAACATTGCTGGATCAAGATGGACCTCATGTAAGTATTAGGGGGGCTGCTGCACACAGAAGGCTTTTAATCTTAATGCATAGAATGCACCTTCTGCTTTTACAATCACTTTAACCACGTAAGGACCGAGCCTCTTTCTGAGATTTGGTGTTTACAAGTTAAAAACTGTTTTTTTTTTGCTAGAAAATTACTTAGAACCCCCAAACATTATACATTTTTTTTCCTAACACCCTAGAGAATAAAATAGTGGTCGTTGCAATACTTAATACTTAAAGATAACAGTAAAGTTAGCCCAATTTTTTATATTGTGAAAGATGATATTACGCCGAGTAAATTGACACCCAACATGTCACGCTTCACTCGTGGAATGGCGACAAACTTTTACCCTTAAAAATCTCCATAGGTGACGTTTAACAAATTCTACAGGTTGCAGGTTTTAGGTTACAGAGGAGGTCTAGGCTAGAATAATTTCTCTCGCTCTACCGATCACGGCGATACCTCACATGTGTGGTTTGAAAACCATTTTCATATGACGGCGCTTTTGCACACGAGCTGGGTGGGACAGGGTGCGTTTAAATTTTTATCTATTTATTTATTTTTAATTTTTACACTGTTCTTTTTAAAATGGTGTCACTTTTATTCCTATTACAAGGAATGTAAACATACCTTGTAATAGAAAAAAAGCATGACAGGTCCTCTTATATAAGAGATCTGGGGGGTCAAAAAGACCTCACGTCTCATATTTACACTAACATGCAATAAAAAAAAAAAAATTACATGTCATTTGAAAAAAAATGTCTCTTTAAGAGCTATGGGCAAAAGTGAGGTTTTGACGTCGCTTCCGCCCTGCAATGATATGGAGACGGGTGGGGGCCATCTTCCCCTCACTTCCCCATGCCAAGCCAGGGAGAGGACACGATCGCCTCCGCCGCTAAGCGGTAAGCAGCGGCGGGCACTGGAGATCGGCAGTAGGGGGGCCCTCTCCCACCGGACTCTGGACCGAATGCCTCAGCATACCTACTCTGCATGGCCTCCCTGATCCTGCAAAGCCTGCGGAAGCATCCTCGTATTTGTGGTTTCAAGGGGAGGAATGATAACTGGCTGGCAACCCTCCTTGATCCACATTACAAGGGTAAGGTTGCGGACCTTATCTTGCCGTCGCAGAGGGAGCAGAGGATGAAACATCTTCGGGAGGCCTTGCAGAAAGGTCTGTGCAACGCGTTTCCAGAGCCTGGGAGGTAACAATTTCCTGGTCCTCCTGGACAACGTGTTGCTGAGGCTTCGGTCAGTCACAGAAGGAGCGGTGGAGAAGGTGGCCATCTGACCGATGCGTTCAGACAATTTTTTGGTCCGCAGCCCAAAGGTATGATCGGTTCCAGCAACCATCGCCAGCGTCCGATTCACATGGTGCAGAATTACCTAGGGGAAAGATCAGACTTGGACACCTTTCCCACCGAAAATCCTCTGGGTTACTGGGTCTTGAGGATGGATCACTGGCCAGAGTTTGCACAGAATGCAATTGAGCTACTGGCCTGTCCTGCATCCAGCGTTCTTTCGTAACGCACATTCAGTGCTGCTGGAGGCGTGGTAACCGATCACAGGGTGCGTCTGTCCACCAACTCGGTCGATCGGCTGACCTTCATAAAAATGAATCAGTCTTGGATCACCACCAGCTACCAAGCACCTGATGCTGATGTAACCGATTGATTTTTTTTTTTTTTTAATGTGAGATCCCTTCAAGACTGCCTATGCTGATGCTGAGTGACTATTATGTTATGCTCAGTGACAATCCTCTTCCTCCTCAATATTCATGCTGATAGCTTGTAAGAACATTTTTGGTTCTGGGCACCGCCACCAGTGGCTAAGGCCCAATTTTTCAGCCCCTGTTTAACACGGGCATATAATTACAATTTTTGATGCAATACTTTGCAGCAGGGCTCATTCCATCTATAGTATCTGTGAGGGGTTGCAGTGTTGTGGCACCAGTGTCCAAGGCCCAAATTTTCAGCCCCTGTTTAACAGGGGCGTATAATTGCAATTTTTTGTATATTCTCTTTTTATTGGTATAGGTTATTCAGGTTAAACAGCCTTGTTAATTATTACATTTTTACAAAGGTTGGTATCTCTGCCTTACATTTTCAATACATTAATCTATATTAGACATACTATCCCTCTTCACAAAACCTGAAAAGAAAATTTCAAAGTTTAGTAGATAAACTAAAGGTCTGGTATGGAATTTAGGGGGACCCCCACGCATTTTTTTTTTTGTATATTTTGGTTCGGGGTTCCCCTGTGGGGAAATCCCATGCCATTTTTATCAATGAACTATTATGTCTATTGCCGGACTGACAATTCATTATAGCCAGCGATAGTAGTTTTACAGTAGTTAGTAGTGATAGTAGCGATATTGGTTTTACATGACTTTTTTTCCTTTAGAAATGTCATTTTTCCTGTCAGACTGTTCTAAACACAGGAAACATGCGCCCCTTTACAGGCATACTATAGACACCCCCCCAGGTACGAAATTTACTGCTCCCGAAAAATGGGCATTTTTAAAACTTTTTTTTGCATTGATACATGTCCCCTGGGGCAGGACCCAGGCCCACAAACACTTTTTATGACAATAGCTTGCATATAAGCCTTTAAAATGAGCACTTTTGATTATTCATGTTCGTGTCCCATAGTCTTTAATGGTGTTCGAACAAATTTTGTGCCTGTCCGCATGTTCTGGATGTGAACCGAACTGGGGGGTGTTCGGCTCATCCCTAATGCTACCAGAGGATGCAAGATCCCCTCTGTAAAGCCCAACTTTTACTGCAGAGGCAGTTAGCCAAGTAATCTTCATCAGACTAGCCCGAAGTGCCAGTCTGCCAGCGGATGATGCAATAGCCTTCGCAGAGGCATTGGAACAGCAATATGGATTTAGAAATTAAGATTTATACTACCATTAGGGTGTATTGGGGGGCCTGCATTGGAGTTTGCTTCAGTTGCCATGGCTATTTGGTTCTCAGCAGACGAGTTGAAGTCAAACTTGGCCAGTAATACACCTCTGTGGTGTTCGATCCATGAGTGAAATTGGAGTGACCAGCGAGGCAGTACAACCACTGTGGATGCAGCAGGCTGTTCCTCCTACTATTCTGTGGGATTAGTCGAGCCATATGGCTTAACCCACTGATGGCGTATACCTCTTCTAAGTCAAATGGAGTGTGATTTAAGATGGAATCAGTGATGTCCAGATCAGGGACAAATCTTTTAGGCTGGTCACCTAGGCCCAGAACAAACAGTTGGTTACAGGGCCTGAGAAGAGCCAGAGAAGAAATTGGAAGATCCATAATCGTCTTTGATCGCCTAAGCTCAAGTCTGCTCCTCTCGAGGAGCAGCAAAATTCCTTTTTACTCAAATGTGCCCAGTAGGTGTTATATTGCAGAAATGAATGCAAGTTTGGGCAGGAGACTCTGGATCAGTGGGGCCTGTGCAGCACTTGTCTTTGATTTGATCTGTCTGCAACAAATCTTGGAAGATTACGGGTGTGCTCGCAAGTTGCACTTTGCGCAGTAAGGAAGTCAACAGAATTTCTTCACTCTTCCAACTCCTCTAATTCCCACTATGGTTCTCTAGAGCAATCAAGGCTGTAAGCAAATGTTACCAAATCTTGTCCATCAGGAACCATCGGTCCATTGTTCTTAGTCGGAAAGCAGATTTAGGCAAGATATGGAACAAAGGATCAAGATCCAAAATGTCATAGGGAATCATTGAGAACAATCACTCAAACTATCAGATAAAGCAGCTACAGTTTCTCTAGATCTAGCTGATGTGTACATATGCACTTCAGTACACCCAGGCTTCTGAGTTTCACTTCGGGCTCATTCAACAACCTTTGACCTTTCCACATACTCAAGACATTTTCCAGAACATTGCTTCCAGTAGTGGCCATCTTGCAGAAGCAAGGGCTGCAGGTTCCTTATGTGGACAACAGCTGAGGGTGGCTCAACATCCTCCAGGTCCTGTCTAAACCTGATTCAGAGGGAAGGCCAAATAATCTCATTATTATAATGACATTTTAGACGTTCAGGAGAATATTGTAGAGTTGCCCACACGGAAGGGTGACAGTATTAGGTCTTATGTGAAGGCAAGTCCTAGCTCTATCCCATGGCCTCAAATGGTCAAGAAGTAGTCTGCAGTAATCCATGCAGTCAGTTGGACGCACTGGAAGATTGAGAACATCACAAAATGGCCTTCTAAGGTAATGAAAGATTTTGCTTCCTTTTCCAGGGAAGATTACCCCACATATGAGACTAGTCCCATTAATGCTGGCTAAGGATAGTTAATCTTATCAGCTTTCATCAACTTCCAGGCGTACCAATCATCAAAGTCTATTCACTTTCTTCGTATTTGCCTCAGTGACCTCCTAGCTCAAGGTCAATGACATAGGCCAGTGGAGGACGAAGTGTCTAACAGCAGGGGTGCAGTGATTCCCAAGTGGGGAAGTCATTTGGGCAACACAGCCTAGGAGGCCTCAGGTATGCTCCAAAAAGATGGCAATAGGTAATCTATCGTCGTGCCAACAGTAAAACCTGTCTCATCTCATCACTCTGTGTTCTGGCATCCCAGAACTTCCTGTCAGATACGGTAAAATACAAAGCCTTGGATGTCAAGGGTGAGTCCCTAGACCAACAACCGGTTCAATGAATCTCAATGGTCAGGAATGGAAGTCATTCCTGCAAGAGGAGCTTCCCTGAAGTGGAAACAGTGGATATACTAACATCCAGCTGGGTCAGCAGGTTAGCCCTTTATAGCAACCAGACTCGGTTAACTCTAACCTCTTCATCAGGATTAGAGATGAGCCGAACACCCTCCGGTTCGGTTTGCACCAGAACCTGCGAACGGACCGAAAATTTGCAGGAACGTTAGAACTCCATTGACTTCTATGGAACTCGAACATTCAAAATCAAAAGTGCTCTTTTTTAAGGCTAATTTTCATGGTATTGTCCTAAAAAGGGTTAGGGGACCTGGGTCCTACCCCAGGGGACATGTATCAATGCAAAAAAAACTTTTAAAAACGGACGTTTTTTCGGGAGCAGTGATTTTAATGATGCTTAACCGCTTCCCGACCAGAGCACGCTGATGTACGTCGGCAGAATGGCACGGCTGGGCAAATGGGCGTACAGGTACGTCCATTTGAATTTCCCGCCATGTCATTGCGTGCGCGCCGGCCGGGAGCTCAGTGAATCGGGTCGCGGGTCCCGCGGACTCGATCGCCACGGGGATACCCGCGTTCGTCTCACGGAGAGCAGGAACGGGGAGATGCTGATGTAAACAGCATCTCACCGTTCTGCCTAGTGACAGTGTCACTCGGTCTCTGCTCCCTGTCATCGGAGCAGAGATCAGTGTACTGACACATACAGCCCCTCCCCCCTACAGTTAGAAAACACTCCCTAGTACTAGTACTCCCTAGTACTGATTTAACCCCTCCCCGCCCCCTAGTGGTTAACCCCTTCACTGCCAGTGTCATTTATACAGGCATTTTTATAGCACTGATTGCTGTATAAATGACAATGGTCCCAAAAATGTGTAAAAAATGTCCGATGTGTCCGCCATAATGTCGCAGTCACAATAAAAATCTCTGATCGCCGTCATTACTAGTAAAAAAAAATTATTAATAAAAATGCCATAAAACTATCCCCTATTTTGTAAACGCTATTGCCCCATACACACAATCGGATTTTCCGGCGGAAAATGTGTGATAGGACCTTGTTGTCGGAAATTCCAACCGTGTGTGGGCTCCATCACACATTTTCCATCGGATTTTCCGACACACAAAGTTTGAGAGCAACAAAATCCGTTGTAGGAAATTCCGATTGTGTGTACACAAATCAGATGGACAAAGTGCCACGCATGCTCAGAATAAATAAAGAGATGAAAGCTATTGGCCACTGCCCCATTTATAATCCTGACATACGTGTTTTACGTCACCACGTTCAGAATGATCGGATTTTCCGACAACTTTGTGTGACCGTGTGTATGCAAGACAAGTTTGAGCCAACATCCGTCGGAAAAAATCCTAGGATTTTGCTGTCGGAATGTCCGAACAAAGTCCGTTTGTTTGAGAGCCACGTCGCACGACCGCGCAATTGTCAGTTAAAGCGACGCAGTGCCGAATCGCAAAAAGTGCTCTGGTCAGGAAGGGGGTAAATTCTTCCGGGGCTGAAGTGGTTAAAGTAAAAACAAAAAAGTGAAATATTCCTTTAAATATCGTACCTGGGGGGTGTCTATAGTATGAATGTAAAGCACAAAATGTACTTTTTAAAGGTAAAAAAGTCATTTAAAACTGCTTGCGGCTTTAATGTAATGTCGGGTCATGGCAATATGGATGAAAATCAGTGAGACAAACAGCATGGGTACCCCCCAGTCCATTACCAGGCCCTTTGGGTCTTGTATGGATATTAAGGGGAACCCCGCACCTAAATTAAAAAAAGGAAAGGCGTGGGGCCACCAGGCCCTATATACTCTGAACAGCGGTATACAGGCGGTGCAAACAAGACAGGGACTGTAGGTTTGTTGTTAAGTAGAATCTGTTTGTAATTTTGAACGGGTACATTTTTAACGTGCTCCAGCCAAAAAATCTGTTTTTAAGCTTTTTGGAAAACATAGGGAAGGGTTATCACCCCTGTGACATTTGTTTTGCTGTCTGTGCTCCTCTTCAGAAGATTTCACCTCACTTTCTGTCCCAGTGACAAATGTTTTTTGAAAATTTGGGGTTTTTAGTGAAACAAGGATTGGTGATAAAGCATCAGTGGAAAGGAGAAAACTTTTTCCCATATTAACTCTTACAGGGGAGAATTTCCCTTCCTAGGGGTAGATTTCACCTCACTTCCTGTTGTCTCCTTCCGTTTGCAAGTAGGAGTCGTTTGTAAGTTAGATGTTTGAAAGTAGGGTCATGCCCTATATACTCAGCAGAAATTTGGGCCTTAGGTGTTGTTGTGGTCTCAACACTGTAAGCCCTCACAGGGCCCTGCTGTGAAATATTAGATCAAGAATTGTAATTACATGCCCCTGTTGAACAGGGGCTGAAAAATTGGGCCTTTGGTGGTGGTGTTGGTGCCACAACACTGTAATGCCCCGTACGCACGGTCGGATTTTCCGATGGAAATTCCGACCGTGTGTGGGCTCCATAGGACATTTTCCATCGGATTTTCCAACACACAAAGTTGGAGAGCAGGAGATAAAATTTTCGGACAACAAAATCCGATTGCGTCGATTCCGACCGTGTGTGGCCTGTTCCGACGCACAAAGTGCCACGCATGCTCAGAAGAAATTCCAAGATGGGACAGCTCGTTCTGGTAAACTTAGCGTTAGGCAATGAATACAGCACTTTCGTCACGCTGCAATGTTAAAAATGGTTTAATACAGGGCAATCTCTTCTTCTTTTTAATGTGACAAGAATGAAGTAGTTTTGCTGCTCATATTCACACACACTTCTCACAAACCTTTTTCGTTACTATTTATCGGGATTCCCTCAATATATTTTGATTTCTCACATCTGACAACATATTTTTGTATATTTTTTATATATTTTTTGGCTTTAATGTAGATTCTTTTTTTGTGTTTGTATTTTATTTTTATTTTTTTTAGGCGATTTTGATTTGTACTCCCGAAAATGTTTGTGTGTTTTTTGTGACAAGTTCCCACAACACCATTGATATGTTGTTCTATTTAATCTGTAGGAGATTGTTTGGTGTTGTTGTCCCTTGTTAATTTCACATTGTACTTTAGAAATGTACCTGAATCGTCACCAACAAACTGTCCTTTTTGGATGAAAACACACACAGGAGAGTAGAATTTACCTAAAAATTTTTATTAAGGGGTCACAACTAAACAAAGAGGGAGGCAACGCTGGAGAAACTGCAGAAGTGGGCGAAGCCTTGGACCCCCAGGGCAGACATCAATAATTTGAAAGCAAAATTGGTGGCCTGAGGAGTCCTTATCTAAGGGAGTGCAGTCTGGTTCAGAAGTCCCAGAGATCCTGAAAGCAGCAGATGACATCTGTGTCCCCAGGCTGTGGTCATACGAGAGACTGCATCTTCTGTCAGACCAGACTGAACCCAGGGTCATCACTCTCAGGTCTTCCTTCCACGCTTCCTTACACGCGGTGGCTGTGGTGGTGGAGTTGTGGCAGCAGGAGGAGGAGGAGGAGGATGGTCCAACTCAATGACATCCGTCTTGGGTGTTAGTTCCCCACTCACCCCCTTACGTAGGACTTTGTACAGAAGGTCCTCACAGAGCCTGCGTTGACCCTCCTGCATGCCCTGCAATTTGGTGGCAGCCATGCAGGCAAAGGCCTCTTCAGGAGTTGGTAAGGCTCTGAGGGACGCAGAAGCCTCCTGGATCAGCCTGAATGCTGAATCCTGCACGGGACTCGGAGTGGGCTTCCTGGCTTGTTTATGTGGCAGGCGGAGGGGAGGGACCTGAGACTCAGTCAGGCTGCGACTGGTCCCAGGCTTCTCCTGGCTGCCACTTAGCCCCGCCTCCTCCTGGCTGCCACTAATCCTGGCCTCCTCCTGACTGCCACATTCCACAACCTCCTCCTGGCTGAGGTCTTCCTGTGTATGAAAAAGGGACATAGTTTTAGTTTTTTATTCATCAGGATTTTTGAAATCATCAGGATTATTCTCACGGATCTCACGGAGCAAAGGCATATGAGAGAACTGGACACGCTGAAGCAACCAATTCTTGGTCCATGAACTCCTCCCCACCCTGTTCATGGACTGGACTTGTGTCAAGGTCAGGACCCCAACACCAAGCCCCAGCACAGCACAAACTCTACGAGGAGTGCGCATACGAAACATGGCTAGAAAACGGTCGGCTGCTCAGAACGAAGTAACAGAACGCACACTGAAGAACAGCAAGGCCTGTGAAGAGCGACCTGAAAAAAAGTAACGAACGAACAAGAATACAATGACTAATTAAAGTCACGCAGAACTTGCTGCACGCACTGAAGAGCAGATACAAACCCACAAGCACAAACTGAATGGCAGAAAACGATCTGAAAGCCACGAGTCTGAAAAAGCGCGAATCGTCTCTCACCAAACTTTTACTAACACGAGATTAGCAAAAGGAGCCCAAAGGGTGCCGCGCTTGGTTCTGAACCGGCCTTTTCTAGTCTCGTCGTACGTGGTGTACGTGACCCCGTGGTTGGCAATTGGAAATTCCGACAACTTTGTGCGACCGTGTGTAGACAAAATAAGTTTGAGCCAACATCCGTCTGAAAAAATCCTAGGATTTTGTTGTCGGAATGTCCGAACAAAGTCCGACCGTGTGTACACCCTATAAGTCCTCACAGTTAATCTTGGTGGGCGCAGAAATGGGCCCTGCTGTGAAATATTAGATAAAGAATTCTAATTACATGTCCCTGTTGAACAGGGGCTGCAAAAATTGGGCCTTAGGCACTGGTGCTGGTGCCACAACACTGCAACCCCTCACAGATACTCTAGTTGAAACGCAGGAACAGGACGCTGGCGATGGTTGCTGGAACCAATCATACCTTGGGGCTGCGGACTAAAAAATTGTCTGAACGCATCGGTCAGATGGCCACCTTCTCCACCGCTCCTTCTTTGACTGACCGAAGCCTCAGCAACACGTTGTCCAGAAACAGGGGTTTGTAACCTCCCAGTCTCTGGGAACACGTTGCTCTGCTCCCTCTGCGTCGGCAAGATAAGGTCCGCAACCTTACCCTTGTAACGTGGATCAAGGAGGGTTGCCAGCCAGTATTGGTCATTCTCCTTGATACCACGAATACGAGGATCCTTACGCAGGCTTTGCAGGATCAGGGAGGCCATGCAACGTAGGTTTGCTGAGGCATTCGGTCCGGAGTCCTCTGGGTCACTAAGGAGGACATGGTCCGCAGCCACCTCCTGCAAGCCACGTACAAGTCCATGTGTTTCTTGGGACTGATCCCTCAAAGACTGCTGCTGATGCTGAGTGCCAGGCTCCACCTCCATACTGACACAATCCTCCTCCTCCTCCTCGTCCTTCAAGTAAGTCGTCCTCCTCCTCCTCCAAGTAAGTCGTCGTCCTCCTCCTCCAAGTAAGTCCTCCTCCTCCTCCTCCTCCAAGTAAGTCGTCGTCCTCCTCCTCCTCCAAGTAAGTCGTCCTCCTCCTCCTCCAAGTAAGTCGTCCTCCTCCTCCTCCAAGTAAGTCGTCCTCCTCTTCCTCCTCCAAGTAAGTCGTCGTCCTCCTCCAAGTAAGTCGTCCTCCTCCTCCAAGTAAGTCGTCCTCCTCCTCCTCCTCTTCCTCCTCTAAGTAAGTCGTCCTCCTCCTCCTCCTCCTCCAAGTAAGTCGTTGTCCTTCTCCTCCTCCTCCAAGTAAGTCGTCCTCCTCCTCCTCCTCCTCCTCCAAGTAAGTCGTCCTCCTCCTCCTCCAAGTAAGTCGTCCTCCTCCTCCTCCTCCAAGTAAGTCGTCCTCCTCCTCCTCCAAGTAAGTCATCCTCTTCCTGCCTCTGTTCTGCCTCAAGTGCCCTGTCTATTATTCAACGCAGCGTGTGCTCCAACAGGTGGACAACAGGGACAGTGTCACTGATGCATGCACTGTCACTGCTCACCATCCTCGTGGCCTCCTCAAATGGTGACAGGACAGTGCATGCATCCCTGATCATGGCCCACTGGCGTGGGGGAAAAAAAAACAAGCTCCCCTGACCCTGTCCTGGTGTCATAGTCACACAGGCACTCATTGATGGCCCTCTGCTGCGTGTGCAGCCGCTGCAGCATGGCCAACGTTGAGTTCCACCGGGTCACTAAGGACGACATGGTCCGCAGCCACCTGCTCCAAGCAACGTACAAGTCCATGTGTTTCTTGGGACTGATCCCTCAAAGACTGCTGCTGATGCTGAGTGCCAGGCTCCACCTCCATACTGACACAATCCTCCTCCTCATCCTCCAAGTAAGTTGTCCTCCTCCTCCTCCAAGTAAGTCGTCGTCCTCCTCCTCCAAGTAAGTCCTCCTCCTCGTCCTCCTCCTCCTCGTCCTCCTCCTCCTCCTCCAAGTAAGTCGTCGTCCTCCTCCTCCTCCAAGTGAGTCATCCTCCTCCTCCTCCTCCAAGTAAGTTGTCCTTCTCCTCCTCCTCCTCCAAGTAAGTCGTCCTCCTCTTCCTCCTCTTCCTCCTCTAAGTAAGTCGTCCTCCTCCTCCTCCTCCTCCAAGTAAGTCGTCGTCCTCCTCCTCCTCCTCCTCCAAGTAAGTCGTCCTCCTCCTCCTCCTCCAAGTAAGTCGTCCTCCTCCTCCTCCTCCAAGTAAGTCGTCCTCCTCCTCCTCCTCCAAGTAAGTCGTCCTCCTCCTCCAAGTAAGTCGTCCTCCTCCTCCTCCTCCAAGTAAGTCGTCCTCCTCCTCCAAGTAAGTCATCCTCTTCCTGCCTCTGTTCTGCCTCAAGTGCCCTGTCCATTATCCAACGCAGCGTGTGCTCCAACAGGTGGACAACAGGGACAGTGTCACTGATGCATGCACTGTCACTGCTCACCATCCTCGTGGCCTCCTCAAATGGTGACAGGACAGTGCATGCATCCCTGATCATGGTCCACTGGCATTGGGGAAAAAAAACAAGCTCCCCTGACCCTGTCCTGGTGCCATAGTCACACAGGTTCTCACTGATGGCCCTCTGCTGCGTGTGCAGCCGCTGCAGCATGGCCAACGTTGAGTTCCACCTGGTGGGCATGTCACAGTTTAGGCGGTTTCCGGGCAGGTTAAACTCCCTTTTGGAGGTCTGCCAGCCGAGCACTGGCATTATATGACTGGTGGAAATGCACACAGACTTTCCTGGCCTGCCTCAGGACATCCTGTACGCCCGGGTACCTGCCCAAGAACCGCTGCACCACCAAGTTAAGGACGTGAGCCAAACAGGGCACATGGGTCAGTTGTCCCTGTCGGAGGGCGTAGAGGAGGTTGGTGCCATTGTCGCAAACCACCATTCCTGCCTTAAGTTGGCCTGGCGTCAACCACCTCTGAACTTGCCCCTGCAGAGCTGACAGAACCTCTGCCCCAGTGTGGCTCCTGTCCCCCAAGCACACCAGCTCAAGCACCGCATGGCATCTTTTGGCCTGCATACTTGCGTAGCCCCTTGAATGCCTACGGAGCACCGCTGGTTCCGAGGACAAAGCACAGGAAGAAGCCATGGAGGAGGAAGAGGAGGGGGTGGAGGAGAGAGGTGTGTCACAATCAGTAGTGGCATTTTGGAGGCGTGGTGGCGGAACAACCTCCAACACTACTGCACCTTGTCCTGTATAACTTAGGTAACGTCCCTGTCCATGCCTGCTGGACCATGAGTCAGCGGTAATATGCACTTTACCGCTGACCACCCTTCCAGCGAGGCTAAGACATTGCCTTCCACATGCCGGTAGAGAGCCGGAATCGCCTTCCGTGAGAAAAAGTGGCGTTTGGGTACCTGCCACTGAGAATCGCACATTCCACAAACTCACGGAAGGGGGCCGAGTCTACCAACTGAAAAGGTAGCAGTTGAAGTGCTAGCAATTTTGCCAAGCTAGCATTCAACCACTGGGAATGTGGATGGCTGGGAGCAAACTTCTTTCGGCGGTGCAGCAGCTGGGGCAGGGAAATTTGCCTGGTACAATCTGACGTTGGTGTACCGAAAGCAGATCGTCCACAAGAACTTGGCTGTGACACACCTAATTCTACACCTTTATTCCTCTCAGTGCAGGTCTCAGAGAGGACTGAAGGTATAGTGGGGTTGGAGATCTCAGCTGATGAGGAGCAAGGAGAGGTCCTCTTTGTCCTTTGGTGTGGGTCTTTTAGATACGCTTGCCAACGAACTGCATTGCAGGTCAACATATGTCTGGCCCTTAGTAATTGTTCTTTTTTTTAGTCTTTTTTGAGTGGCGGTTGGTAAGGTTGAGGCAGTGTTTCTTAGCCTGAAGAGGGCGTCTGCTGTGTATTTGAAGTTGCACATGATGAGGAAGACAGAGTTGTTGAAGGAAGGGTAATCTAATGATGGTACTGATGTAGCGATGACAAGCTTGCTGGAGGATGGAGGGATCAGATGGCTACCACTGCTTCTGGCGTGGTGTGGGTGACGGGCTGAGTGTATGTGCGGAGTTCCTGGAGGGGGTGAGGCTGCCTACCACCCTCTTGTTGATCCAGAGGAAGGCGAAAAACCTCCAGCTGCGATGGCCAATTGTGCAGCAGAGGAAAAAATTCCTTCCTGACCCCCCGAGGGGCGATCGGACTCTGGCCCCTGGATCAACTGCTAGTGTACCCCCGGTGGCTTACCTGTAGGATGGTGGGTGATGCGGTGGCTGCGTCTAGGACGATCTGAGGTGGACTGGCCTCTGGTGAATAACCAGTGCCCCCTACAGTGAGGTCCACTAGCAGGAGGGTGCTTCCAGGTGTGAAGGGCAAGGGGCTCTGTTGGATGAGAGTGGGAGGGGGGAGGTGGCTGGCTGGCTGGAGCTAGGTCACAGCCGTGGTCTGTCCCACCGAATCTAGCGAATAGAACGGGGTGATTAGACCGCGGCTGCGTTGGTGTCCCGGGGGGGCTGCAAAGAGGGGGCTATGAGATGGTGGGACCAATCGGGAGGTGACGCGGCCGGAGTGCTAGTGGCCTAAGGAGGGGGACCGAGATGCTGTACCATTCGGCGCTGGGGTGTACCAAGATGGCCGCCGGCTAGGCCCGAGCCACGGGCTGGCCGGCGAATAGGGAGTACCAAGATGGCCACTGGCTAGGCCCGAGCCGCGGGCTGTCCCAGCGTAGTTATCCGGACCGTCTGATGGTGGTGACCGGATAGATCAGGTGAGGATGAGCCGAGCAGGAGGGGGGGAGCGCAGGCCCGCCGGTTGAGCTACCGGGCGGTGTTGTGAGGTGTTGTGAGGAGCGGCGGTGATGTGCTGCCGGGCTAGCTGCCGGAGCCAGGCTGGAGCCGCGGAATGTCCTGAGCGGCCGGCCGGCTGGCTGAACGCGGCACCCAGATGTAGGTCAGTGTGCGGAGGAGGGAGAGGGGTCCTGGTGTGCTGTAGGGGGAGTCAGGGATGAATCCAAGGATGGGAGGCCGGCGCTGGGTGGCCGGATGGCCGGAGCTGTTGTGAGGAGTGGTGGTGATGTGCTGCCGGGCTGTGGCTGGAGCCAGGCCGGAGCCGCAGAGTGTCCTGAGCGGCCGGCCGGCTGAACGTGGCACCCGGTTGTAGGTCAGTGTGCGGAGGAGCGAGAAGGGGTCCCGGTGTACCGCTGCGGGGTCGGGGGTCAGGGATGTATCCCAAGATGGGAGGCCGGAGCTGAGTGGCCGGATGGCCGGAGCTGTTGAGAGGAGCGGCGGTGATGTGCTGCCGGGCTACAGCCGGAGCCAGGCCGGAGCCGCGGAGTGACCTGAGCGGCCGGCCGGCTGGCTGAACGCGGCACCCGGATGTAGGTCAGTGTGCGGAGGAGGGAGAAGGGGTCCCGGTGTACCGCTGCGGGGGGGTCAGGGATGTATCCCAGGATGGGTGGCCGGAGCTGGGTGGCCGGATGGCTCCTCCTCCTGCTCTCTCCTATCAGGCACTCGCGTTGAGTCAGTGACCTCATCATCCCCTCCCTCCTCATCACTGGAACAAACCTGGCAGTATGCTGCAGCAGGGGGAGCATGACTGCCAGATTGCTGTCCTTCTTGGGCACCCCCTCTGTCCATGCTCACATCATCAGAGCCTTCTAAACGCTGGGCATCCTCCTGGAGCATGCACCCAACACTGTGGTCAAACAGTTCGAGGGAATCCTCAGGAGGACATGGTGGGGCTAGGGAAGGAGTCACTGATGCCATTGAGCCGAGGGAAGAGGCCACGTTGGCAGCTGCTTTGCCAGACAAAGTACCCTGAACATTAGTGAGGGAGGATGAGGACGGCTCGGTCATCCACTCGACCAAGTCTTCCGCATGTTGCGGCTCGACACGGCCAGCTGCCGAAAAAAAGGCCAAGCGTGTCCCACGGCCACGTGCTGATGAGGATGCACCGTCTCCATGACTAGCACTGTTGCCTCTAGACACAGAGCCTGCTTGCCCTCTTTTATTGGCTTGTGACTGTCTGCCTCTCCTTGTTGGCCTTCCAGACATACTAATGGCCTGTAGCTGCACTAAGCTTGGATCTCTCTTTCTCTCTCTCTCTCTCTCTCTCTCTTTTTCTCTCTCTCTTTCTCTTTCTCCACACTGCCGCCGTGCACTACACAAGGCCACCGTGCAGGCGGCCTTATATAGTGTGGGGCATGTATTAAATCCCCTGAGCCATAATTGGCCAAAGCCTCCTTGGCTTTGGCCAATTACGGCTCTCTGTTCAGACGGCGCTGTGATTGGCCAATTTGGCGCGAACGGGCGAGCAGACGATGTTCGAGTCGAACATGGGTTCGACTTGAACACGAAGCTCATCCCTAATCAGGATCATAGTAAAGTCCATCTAGTTCAACCAGGATCCGTAGTCATTCAGCTACGTTAGATCTAGCAACTGGGAGACCAAGTTAAAAAGACTAATTGTGGGATTTTGCCTTCATTATTTGAAACCTTGTGGAAGCCGGGGGAACCTGTGGAAAATTCTAGGTATACTAGGACACGGAAAATCTCGCAGACTTTTAGGATGGAATCCTCTGTTCCCGGCTGCAAAAGATTAAGATGTCTGCAAGTAATCCAAGATAAGGGATTGAGCGGTAGTCAAGTCTTGGTCAGGTCCTCTCTTCCTGAGATCCAGTCAGTGACCACTGCATATCTAGGGGAGCCAATTCCAAAAGGCTGGTACAGATCGTTCTTTTGACTTAGAAATTGCAGTGCCAGTGTGTTGGGAAGGCTGTCTCACTCCTCCATTCTTCTGAACAAGACTACCCCAATAGGTTCAGTGACACTAAAGTAGTATTTCTTAAGGATATCACATCTGGGAGAATTCTTTCAGAGATCCAAGTGTCAAGCAGTAAACTACCTTATTGCTACCATATTCAAACAAAATGGCTCTGGTTTCTTCTTCACCAGCACCAGACGAGGGTCTGCATCTTTGCCTCTGGGTCAAGACATCACCCTTCCGGTATGTCCAAACTAAAATGTCAGCATCACCACAAGCTGGAGTAATGGACTCTATGTGGAAGAAATACATGGAAGTGGCCCTTCTCTAGAAGGTCAGACAGTGGCCTCTTCAGGCCTGGCAGTATCAGAAGAAGACTTTTCACTGTCCAGTAGGACAACGGCATTATCTCGGGTCAGAGTAGCCTAAGTGGTTTATAGAAGGAAGATAAAGTGAGCTCTGCACTAGATTGATGAATTTATCAGATGGGTAGTGTGCTCATGGGCAGAATTCAGAGGTCCAGAATTTTACAGGATACCAACCAGGTTCATATACTACAAACCATTTTTTGCCTATTGCAAAGTCAATCAGGCAACATTGGAAGCAGGGGAATTGACTTCAGTTCTAAATGAATCTAATGATATGTTGAATCGAATGCTTCAGCATGGCCCTCCCTTATAGGTTTTGTGTGCGTGTTACATCCCATTCATGTATGCTGTCATGCTTTGTGTCAGGAAAACGGAAAATAGGTATACTTACCTGACGGTAATTTTCCGTTCCTGATGCAAAGCATGACAGCATGCAGGTCCCTCCCTTGTGGGTTTCGCATTTGAGTATAGTTAAGAGAATGCCGCCTGGGGGGAGGCGACTCATTTATAGATAGTATACCCAGTCCTGATTGGGTGAGAGGCGGAGCCTATCCCATTCGTGTATGCTGTCATGCCTTGCATCAGGAAAGGAAAAGTACCGTCAGGTAAGTATACAAATTTTCTGTTTTCTTTCATGTGGAACATATGCATTTAAATGTAGATTTATTTATGTATTTTTTCTGCTTATGTGAACAAGCTCTTAAACATTATCACACCTTCAATATATTTTTAGCACCCTGTCCTAAACAGGGATGTGATCTAAATTTAGCTTTGCTAAGTGGTTGTTAGCCCAGCTGATCTATAGTGTTTTTGCTCATTTTGTTTTTACTTAAAGGGGTTGTAAACCCTCTGTTATTAAAAAAAAAAAAACATGTCATATTTACCTCCACTGTGCAGTTTGTTTTGTGCAGAGTGGCCCCGATCCTCTTCTGGGGTCCCCTGGTGGAGCTGGTAGCTCCTCCCCCGCATTGAGTGCTCACGTTGGAGAAGGCTCTCCTAAGGTGGACACCCATGCGGGCGTGCTCCTGAGTCCTGCTTCTGTGTCCATTCACACAGAATGCAGGACTCGCTCCCCCCCCCCCCCATGCCCACAACATTTGATTTAATTGAGAGCAGGGGGAGCCAATGGCTACACTGCTATCAATCTATTCAATCAAGAGCTGAGACAACGGGCAGAGAGGTAGAGCGTGTCTCCGCCGTGGGAATGAATGGGCTCGGGTGAGTAAAACGGGCGGGGGGGGGGGGGGGGGGGGGGGGCTGGTCAGTGTCAGTTTTTTTACCTTAATGCCAGGGATGGGCTGTCTGTTCGGGTCGAACATGAGTTTGACTCAAACATTGGCGAATAGCAAACAATTTGGGGTGTTCGCGGCAAATTCGAAAGCAGCGGAACACCCTTTAAAAGTCTATGGGAGAAATCAAAAGTGCTAATTTTAAATGTTAATATGCAAGTTATTGTCATAAAAAGTGTTTGGGGACCTGGGTCCTGCCCCAGGGGACATGTATCAATGCAAAAAAAAGTTTTAAAATTGGTCGTTTTTTCGGGAGCAGTGATTTTAATACTACTTAAAGTGAAACAATAAAAGTGTAATATTCCTTTAAATATCGTACCTGGGGGGTGTCTATAGTATGCCTGTAAAGTGGCGCATGTTTCCCGTGTTTAAAACAGTCCGAGAGCAAAATGACATTTCTAACGGTAAAGAAAGTCATTTAAAAGTACTCGCGGTAGTAACATCCCACAATGGTTCCAAATAAGGTAAAGTGGTCATAATGGGAGAAAGACACTTAACACAACACCTTTAACAGATTATATCAGGAGACCCTCAGCATCAGGTGGCTTGAGTTGGTTATATTAGCATCTGCTCTAAGTCTCACAGTCTGAAGTAGTCATTGCTGGTTTGAGGCATAGAGACCCCAAAAATGTATGGGTATTTCAGTTCCCAGAGTCTGTGTATTTTGGGTAGACATGGACTTAAATCAGAAACAAGACCACTCCAAGGGGTCCCACAGGAACAAACTGTGGCGGACCCCCATACTAAAGATGAGCCTGCCTGCCGTAAATGCTTCCTCTGTCTGGTACCACACAAGCCAAAATCCAAAAAACAGACTGTTTATTGAAATGCAGGTACAAACAGATATACAACTCAGGAACAATCCCCCCTCCCTTGGATTCAGGGCGGGGTAAACTGTCCAATCAGCAATAAGGAACACAGAGGCATAGAAACATTTGAACAATAGAACACCTTATCAGAGGGAGGGCTGTTGGAGGCCCTGCCCCCAGTTTACATGCTAGGGATACCAATACAAACATCCATCCCATAATACACTTCTCCTAAGGCAGACAGACACAACAGAACAATGGGACACAGCCACACCCCAAACCATCCCAGCAAAATGTCCAACAGCACGAGACAACACACAATATACAATAGTAAGAGGAGCCGGCAAGACTGTAATCCTTGAAGTGTTGTTTATTGGTACATCAGAGTGACAATAAAACAATAATGCTGACGCGTTTTGGCAATAGCCTTAGTCGTAGCTAGTTTGAAACAGATATGGCAAGATATATATATATATATATATAGTAATCCTTAGAAGAAAGAGAAAGTGTAGACTAATATTCAAGTAAAAATACTTTGTGGTAGTAACACAATGTTGTCAGCGCTGACTCAGCCCTTCCTTCTCTGAGCTGGCCGCTCAGCTGTCAGCTAATTGCCAGCTCTCATCTCTCTCCACAGTTAACCAGCTGTTCCTGATCCTGCTCGTCTGACCTGCCTACTTAAAGCTGTCCAGCTCACTTCATCTCTGCCTTCGCCTTGGTCACATCACAAACCATCTCCTGCATTCCTGTTTAAAGACTGGCTTTGCTGACATCCCTTCTGGCTCCTTATCCTGATTGCTGTTCCTCTACTTGGATCCCTGACTTCTGGCCTGGCTGATTACCCGATCCGGTTACTGAACTCTGGCTATGCTTTGACTACGCTTACTCTATTTAACTTTTTATTTTTATTAATAAACAAGTGTGATTTTACTGTACTTCTGTCTCGGTCTAGTTTCTGGTTTCTGACAAATGTAAGTTCAAGATTTATGGCAGGATATAAAAAAATGTAGACTTGGTGTATAGATTGGGTTCTCCCTGCAGAGAGCGCTGTTACCTTTTTCTTTACAATACACAATATATACATATATACAACATTCCAGTGTGGCTGCACAGCGAGTCCGACTATTACAGATCAGACTGGGGTTCTCGGTCACCCTGTGCCCCTAATGGACACAGGTTAATTTACACATAGGAGGGGCTGGGGGAGCTGGACACTGAGTTTCCAGAGCTCTCCAATGTAAGCCGGGTTCCACAAGCCCCCCCACCCAATGTGATTCCCGTCACACACACACCTCCTAAAGAGTAGTGTTCCCTTAAAAGCCAGGACCCAAAGTCAGTAGGAAAAAGGATAGCCTGCAGTCCCCTCCAAAAGCCTCTGTCCTGGTTGGGTCTGTCACAGATACTCAGAGGTTATGGGAGCAGGAACCCAACTACAGATACTCAGAGAGGTCATGCGAACAAGAACCTGGGTACTGATACTCAAAGAGGTCATGGAAACCGGGACCCGACTAAAGATACTAGAGAGATCATGCAAACAGTAAACTGATTACAAATACCTTGTTATACACCAGCCCCAAAATCAAGGCTGCTGGATAACAAGGAATGTCAAGAAAGAAGCAAAGATCGTAAACAGATATCAAAACTGGAACACAGGTCATAGGAACAGAAAACCTGGGAGAGAGGTCATAAGAACAGGAACCCAGGTATAGATGCTCAGAGAGGTTTTGGGAACAGAATTCTGGGTGGAGATTCTAAGGAAGGTCAAAGAAACAGAGACCCAACTAAAGATAATAGGAATGTGAAGAAAGATGCAGAGATTGTAAATAACTATCAGAACTGGAACACAGGTCATAGGAACATTAACCTGGGTACAGATACTCAGAGGTAGGGATGAGCTTCGAGTTCGAGTCGAACTCATGTTCGACTCGAACATTGGCTGTTCGCAAGTTCGCCGAACATCGAACAATTTGGGGTGTTCGCGGCAAATTCGAATGCCGCAGAACACCCTTTAAAAGTCTATGGGAGAAATCAAAAGTGCTAATTTTAAAGGCTTATATGCAAGTTATTGTCATAAAAAGTGTTTGGGGACCTGGGTCCTGCCCCAGAGGACATGGATCAATGCAAAAAAAAGTTTTAAAAACTGAGGTTTTTCAGGAGCAGTGATTTTAATAATGCTTAAAGTCAAACAATAAAAGTGTAATATCCCTTTAAATTTCGTACCTGGGGGGTGTCTATAATATGCCTGTAAAGGGGCGAATGTTTCCCGTGTTTAGAAAAGTCTGACAGCAAAATGACATTTCGAAGGGAAAATTACATTTAAAACTACCCGCGGCTATTGCATTGCCGACAATACACATAGAAGTTCATTGATAAAAACGGCATGGGAATTCAACACAGGGAAACCCCGAACCAAAATTTAAAAAAAAAATGACGTGGGGGGTCCCCCTAAATTCCATACCAGGCCCTTCAGGTCTGGCATGGATATTAAGGGGAACCCCGGCCAAAATTTTAAAAAAAAATGACGTGGGGTTCCCCCTAAATTCCATACCAGACCCCTCAGGTCTGGTATGAATTTTAAGGGGAACCCCACGCCAAAAAAAAAAAAACGGTGTGGGGTCCCCCCAAAAATCCATACCAGACCCTTATCAGAGCACGCGACCTGGCAGGCCACAGGAAAAGAGGGGGGGACGAGAGTGCGGCCCCCCCCTCCTGAACCGTACCAGGCCACATGCCCTCAACATTGGGAGGGTGCTTTGGGGTAGCCCCTCAAAACACCTTGTCCCCATGTTGATGAGGACAAGGGCCTCATCCCCACAACCCTGGCCGGTGGTTGTGGGGGTCTGCGGGCGGGGGGCTTATCGGAATCTGGAAGCCCCCTTTAACAAGGGAACCCCCAGATCCCGCCCCCCCCCTGTGTGAAATGGTAAGGGGGTACTTACCCCTACCATTTCACTAAAAAACTGTCAAAAATGTTAAAAATGACAAGAGACAGTTTTTGACAATGCCTTTATTTAAATGCTTCTTCTTTCTTCTATCTTCCTTCATCTTCTTCTGGTTCTTCTGGCTCTTCTGGTTCTTCCTCCGGTGTTTTCGTCCAGCATCTCCTCCGCGGCGTCTTCTATCTTCTTCTCCTCGGGCCGCTCCACACCCATGGCATGGAGGGAGGCTACCGCTCTTCTCTTCATCTTCTTCTTCATCCTCTTCTCTTCTTCCTTCTTCTCTTCTTCTCTTCTTCATTTTCTTCTCCGGGCCGCTCCGCATTCATGCTGGCATGGAGGGAGGCTCCCGCTGTGTGACGGCGTCTCCTCGTCTGACGGTTCTTAAATAATGGGGGGCGGGGCCACCCGGTGACCCCGCCCCTTCTGACGCACAGGACATGACGGGACTTCCCTGTGGCATTCCCCGTGATGTCACAGGGAAGTCCTGTCAAGCCACTGTGCGTCAGAGGGGTCCGCCCCCGTTATTTAAGAACCGTCGGACGAGGAGACTCCGTCACACAGCGGGAGCCTCCCTCCATGCCAGCATGGGTGCGGAACGGCCCGGAGAAGAAAATGAAGAACAGAAGAAGGAAGAAGAGAAGAGGATGAAGAAGAAGATGAAGAGAAGAGCGGGAGCCTCCCCCCCATGCCATGGGTGCGGAGCGGCCCGAGGAGAAGAAGATAGAAGACGCCGCGGAGGAGATGCTGGACGAGAACGCCGGAGGAAGAACCAGAAGAGCCAGAAGAACCAGAAGAAGATGAAGGAAGATAGAAGAAAGAAGAAGCATTTAAATAAAGGAATTGTCAAAAACTGTCTCTTGTCATTTTTAACATTTTTGACAGTTTTTTAGTGAAATGGTAGGGGTAAGTACCCCCTTACCATTTCACACAGGGGGGGCGGGATCTGGGAGTTCCCTTGTTAAAGGGGGCTTCCAGATTCCGATAAGCCCCCCGCCCGCAGACCCCCACAACCACCGGCCAGGGTTGTGGGGATGAGGCCCTTGTCCTCATCAACATGGGGACAAGGTGTTTTTGGGGGCTACCCCAAAGCACCCTCCCAATGTTGAGGGCATGTGGCCTGGTACGGTTCAGGAGGGGGGGGTGCACTCTCATCCCCCCCTCTTTTCCTGTGGCCTGCCAGGTTACGTGCTCGGATAAGGGTCTGGTATGGATATTTGGGGGGACCCCACGCCGTTTTTTTTTTTTTTTTGGGGCGCGGGGTTCCCCTTAAAATCCATACCAGACCTGAAGGGTTTGGTAGGGAATTTAGGGGGAATCCCACGTCATTGTTTTTTTTAAATTTTGGCCGGGGTTCCCCTTAATATCCATACCAGACCTGAAGGGCCTAGTATGGAATTTTGGGGGACTCCCACATCATTTTTTTTTTTAAATTTTGGTTCGGGGTTTCCCTGTGTTGAATTCCCATGCCGTTTTTATCAATGAACTTCTATGTGTATTGTCGGCAATGCAATAGCCGCGGGTAGTTTTAAATGTAATTTTTCCTTCGAAATGTCATTTTGCTGTCAGACTGTTCTAAACACGGGAAACATGCGCCCCTTTACAGGCATACTATAGACACCCCCCAGGTACGAAATTTAAAGGGATATTACACTTTTATTGTTTGACTTTAAGCATTATTAAAATCACTGCTCCTGAAAAAACGGCCGTTTTTAAAACTTTTTTTTGCATTGATCCATGTCCCCTGGGGCAGGACCCGGGTCCCCAAACACTTTTTATGACAATAACTTGCATACAAGCCTTTAAAATTAGCCCTTTTGATTATTCATGTTCGTGTCCCATAGACTTTAACGGTGTTCGCGTGTTCGAGCGAACTTTTTTCCTGTTTGCATGTTCTGGTGCGAACCGAACAGGGGGGTGTTCGGCTCATCCCTACTCAGAGGCCAAAAGACTAGGAAATTATGTATTTATACTTGGAGATCATATCCCCCTTATGCATTTATACATGGTAATTAGGGATGAGCCCAGAACCTGCGAACGGATCGAAAGTTCACACGAACTTTAGAACCCCATTAAAGTCTATGGGACTTCAAAATCAAAAGTGCTAATTTTAAAGGCTAATATGCAAGTTATTGTCATAAAAAGTGTATGGGACCCGGGTCCTGCCCCAGAGGACATGGATCAATGCAAAAAAAAGTTTTAAAAAAGGCCGTTTTTTTTCGGGAGCAGTGATTTTAATGATACTTAAAGTGAAAAAAAAAGTGAAATATTCCTTTAAATATCGTACCTGGGGGTGTCTATAGTATGCCTGTAAAGTGGCGCGTGTTTCCCGTGTTTAGAACAGTCCCTGCACAAAATGACATTTTTAAAGGAATAAAAGTCATTTAAAACTGCTTACGGCTTTAACCACTTGACCACTGGGCACTTAAACCCCCTTAATAACCAGACCAATTTTCAGCTTTTGGTGCTCTCACATTTTGAATGACAATTACTCAGTCATGCAACACTGTATCTATATGAATTTTTGTCCTTTTTTTCACACAAATAGAGCTTTCTTTTGGTGGTATTTAATCACCGCTGGGTTCTTTATTTTTTGCGCTATAAAAGAAAAAAGACCGAAAAATCTGTAAAAAAATAAATTTTTCTTCGTTTCTGTTATAAAATTTTGAAAATTAGTAATTTTTCTTCATATATTTTGGCCAAAATTTATACCGCTACATATCTTTGGTAAAAATAACCCAAATTAGTGTATATTATTTGGTCTTTGTGAAAGTTATAGCGTCCACAAGCTATGGTACCAATATCTGAAAATTGATCACACCTGAATTACTGACGGCCTATCTAATTTCTTGAGACCCTAACATGCCAGAAAAGTACAAATACACCCCAAATGACCCCTTTTTGGAAAGAAGACATTCCAAGGTATTTAGAAAGATGCATGATGAGTTTTTTGAAGTTGTCATTTTTTCCCACAATTCTTTGCAAAATCAAGTTTTTTTTTTTTTCTTTTTTTTTTTCACACAATTGTCATATTAGCAGGTTATTTCTCACACACCGCATATGCATACCACAAATTACACCCCAAAACACATTCTGCTATTACTCCCGAGTACGGCGATACCACATGTGTGAGACTTTTACACAGCGTGGCCACATACAGAGGCCCAACATGCAGGGGAGCACCTTCAGGCGTTCTGGAGCACCCAGGCCAATTCTGACATTTCTCTGCTACATGTAAAAATCATCATTTATTTGCTAGAAAATTACATAGAACCCCAAAACATTATATATGTTTTTTTAGCAAAGACCTTAGAGAATACAATAGCGGTCATTGCAACTTTTTATCTCGCACGATATTTGCGCAGCAATTTTTCGAACGCGTTTTTTTTGGAAAAAAAACTGTTTTTTGCTTTAAAAATAAAACAAAACAGTAAGGTTAGCCCAATGTTTTTGCATAAAATGAAAGAGGAAGTTACGCCGAGTTAATAGATACCTAACATGTCACCTTTCAAAATTGCACACGCTTGTGGAATGGCGCCAAACTTCGCCACTTAAAAATCCCCATAGGCGACGCTTATTTTTTTTTACTGGTTACAAATTTTGAGTTACAGAGGAGGTCTAGGGCCAAAATTATTGCTCTCGCTCTACCGATCGCAGCGAAACACATGTGAGATGTGTGGTTTTAAGACCGTTTTCATATGTGGGCGGGACTTACGTATGCGTTCACTTATGCATGCGAGCACACGGACAGGGGCGCTTTAAAAAAAATTTTTTTTTTTTTTATTGTTCATTTTACTTTATTTATTTTAGTTTGACACTTTTTTCCAAAAAAAAAATTTTTTTGATCACTTTTATTCCTATTACAAGGAATGTAAACATCCCTTGTAATAGGAATATGGCATGACAGGTCCTCTTTACAGTGAGATATGGGGTCAATAAGACCCCACATCTCACCTCTAGGCTGTTCCTGAAATTAAAAAAAAAAGAAAAAAAAAAGATCCTGGCTTCGATCGTAGCGGTGAGTCGGTAGAAGCACCGGAGGGCGGCGGGAGGGGGGGCATCCCCTCTCGCCTCCCGTAAGAACGATCAAGCAGTGTAACAGCCGCTATGATCATTCTTATGGTGTAGGGAATCGCCGGCTGAAAAAGATGATATCTGAATGATGCCTGTAGCTGCACCCATCATTCAGATATCCCCGCACAAAGTCAAGGACGTCGTATGACGGAAGGCGGGAAGTGGTTAAAACGCTTTTTTTTTTTTTAACACAAAGTTGTCCATTTATACAATATTTCTAACACATAGCATGTACATACCAAAAATGACACCCCAAAATAGATTCTCCTGCTCCTCCTGAGTACGGCGATACCACATGTGTGAGACTTCCACAGCCTGGCCACATACAGAGGCCGAGTATGGCTGAGCATGGCCGAGTATGGCTGAGCATGGCTGGGTATGGCTGGGTATGGCTGAGCATGGCTGGGTATTGCAGAGTATCGCCGAGTATGACTGGGTATGGCAGAGTATGGCTGGGTATCACCGAGTATTGCAGAGTATCGCCGAGTATGACTGGGTATGGCAGAGTATGGCTGGGTATCACCGAGTATTGAAGAGTATGGCTGGGTATTGCAGAGTATGGCAGAGTATTGCGGGTTATGGCAGAGTATTGCAGATTTTTGCGGGGTATTGCAGAGCATGGCTGGGTATGGCAGAGTAAGGCTGGGTATGGCAGAGTATGGCTGGGTATCACTGAGTATTGCAGAGTATGGCTGGGTATTGTGGGGTATTTCAGGGTATTCCAGGGTATGGCAGAGTATTGCGGGGTATTCCAGGGTATGGCAGAGTATTGCGGGGTATTACAGGGTATGGCAGAGTATTGCGGGGTATTCCAGGGTATGGCAGAGTATTGCGGGGTATTGCAGGGTATGGCAGAGTATTGCGGGGTATGGCAGAGTATTGCGGGGTATTGCAGGGTATGGCAGAGTATTGCAGGGTATGGCAGAGTATTGCGGGGTATTTCAGGGTATTTTGGGGTATGGCAGAGTATTGTGGGGTATTTTGGGGTATGGCAGAGTATTGCGGGGTATTGCAGGGTATGGCAGAGTATTGCGGGGTATTGCAGGGTATGGCAGAGTATTGCAGGGAATGGCAGAGTATTGCGGGGTATTTCAGGGTATTGCAGGGTATGGCAGAGTATTGCGGGGTATTTTGGGGTATGGCAGAGTATTGCGGGGTATTGCAGGGTATGGCAGAGTATTGCGGGGTATTGCAGGGTATGGCAGAGTATTGCCGGGTATTTCAGGGTATTGCAGGGTATGGCAGAGTACTGCGGGGTATTGCAGGGTATGGCAGAGTATTGCAGGGTATTGCAGGGTATGGCAGAGTATTGCGGGGTATTCCAGGGTATGGCAGAGTATTGCGGGGTATTCCAGGGTATGGCAGAGTATTGCGGCGTATTCCAGGGTATGGCAGAGTATTGCGGGGTATTCCAGGGTATGGCAGAGTATTGCGGGGTATTCCAGGGTATGGCAGAGTATTGCGGGGTATTGCAGGGTATGGCAGAGTATTGCAGGGGTATTCCAGGGTATGGCAGAGTATTGTGGGGCATTGCAGAGGGAATTGCAGAGTATTGCACAGCATTGCAGGGCATGCAGAGTAGTAGGGATGGCTGAACATGGATGGATGGATGGCTGGATGTCTCTGTGCAGCGCTGTGGGCACTACAGATGCAGCCCACAACGCTGCAGCCACCCATCCATCCGCCTCTCCGGTCACAGTGTACCGATCGGTACACAGGAGGGGAGGAGAGGGGGAGGAGAGGAACGGGCGTCATCAGATGACGCCGGTTTGTTTACATGTGATCGCTCCGTCATTTGACGGAGCGATCACATGGTAAACGGCCGCGATCAGCGGCCATTTACCGGGATCTGTGATGCGCCGGGTCCTCTGGACCCGGCGGTCACGGATGCTCTCGAGTGCGCGCCCTAGGGGGCGCGCGAGAGCAGAATTCTGGGAGGACGTCCCTGGACGCCCTCCCAGAGTTAAACAACCGCCCTGTAGCCGTCATTTGGCTATGGGCCGGTTGTTAAGTGGTTAATGTAATGTCGGGTCCCGGTAATATGGATGAAAATCAGTGAGACAAACGGCATGGGTACCCCCCAGTCCATTACCAGGCCCTTCAGGTCTTGTATGGATATTAAAAGGAACCCAGCATCCAAATTTAAAAAAAGGAAAGGTGTGGGGCCCCCAGGCCCTATATACTCTGAACAGCAGTATACAGGCGGTGCAAACAAGACAGGGACTGTAGGTTTGTTGTTAAGTAGAATCTGTTTGTAATTTTGAACTGGTACATTTTTAACGTGTTTAGCTCCAGCCAAAAAATCTATTTTTAAGCTTTTTGGAAAACATAGGGAAGGGTTATCACCCCTGTGACATTTGTTTTGCTGTCTGTGCTCCTCTTCAGAAGATTTCACCTCACTTTCTGACCCAATGACAAATGTTTTTTGAAAATTTGGGGTTTTTAGTGAAACAAGGATTGGTGATAAAGCATCAGTGGAGAGGAGACACGTTTTTCCCATATTAACTCTTACAGGAGAGAATTTCCCTTCCTATGAGTAGATTTCATCTCACTTCCTGTTGTCTCCTTCCGTTTGCAAGTAGGAGTCGTTTGTAAGTTGGATGTTTGAAAGTAGGGGCCTGCCCTATATACTCAGCAGAAATTGGGGCTTTAGGTGTTGGTGTTGCCACAACACTGTAAGCCCTCACAGGGCCCTGCTGTGAAATATTAGATCAAGAATTGTAATTACATGCCCCTGTTGAACAGGGTCAGAAAAATTGGGCCTTTGGTGATGGTGGTGCCACAACACTGTAAGTCCTCACAGTTACTTTTGGTGGGCGCAGGAATGGGCCCTGCTGTGAAATATTAGATCAAGAATTGTAATTACATGTTCCTGTTGAACAGGGGCAGGAAAATTGGGCCTTAGGCACTGGTGCCACCACACTGCAACCCCTCACAGATGCTATAGTTGGAGCGCAGGAATGAGCCCTGCTGCAAAGTATTGCATCAAAAATTGTAATTATACGCCCCTGTTAAACAGGGGCTGAAAAATTGGGCCTTGGCCACTGGTGGCAGTGCCCAGAACCAAAAATGTTCGTACAAGCTATAAGCATGATCATTGAGGAGGAAGAGGATTGTCACAGCATAACGGGATAGTCACTCAGCATCAGCATAGGCAGTCTTGAAGGGATCTCACATTAAAAAAAAAATCAATCGGTTACATCAGCATCAGGTGCTTGGTAGCTGGTGATCCAAGACTGATTCATTTTCATGAAGGTCAGCCGATTGACCGATTCAGTGGACAGGCGCACCCCGTGATCGGTTACAAAGCCTTCAGCAGTACTGAATGTGCGTTCCGAAAGAATGCTGGATGCAGAACAGGCCAGTAGCTCAATTGCATACTGTGCAAGCTCTGGTCAGTGATCCATCCTCAAGACCCAGTAACCCAGAGGATTTTCGGTGGGAAAGGTGTCCAAGTCAGATCTTGCCCCTAGGTAATCCTGCACCATGTAAATTAGAGGCTGGCGATGGTTGCTGGAACCAATCAGCCCTTGGGGCTGCGGACTAAAAAATTGTCTGAACGCATCGGTCAGACTGCCACCTTCTCCACCGCTCCTTCTATGACTGACCGAAGCCTCAGCAACACGTTGTCCAGGAGGACCAGGAAATTGTAACCTCCCAGGCTCTGGAAATGCGTTGCACAAACCTTTCTGCAAGGCCTCTTGAAGACGTTTCATCCCCTGCTCCCTCTGCAATGGCAAGATAGTCCGTAACCTTACCCTAGTAACGTGGATCAAGGAGGGTAGCCAGCCAGTAAACATCCCTCCCCTTGATACCACGAATACGAGGATCCTTCCGCAGGCTTTGCAGGATCAGGGAGGCCATGCAGCATAGTTTTGCTGAGGCATTCTGTCCAGAGTCCTCTGGGTCACTAAGGATGATATGATCCGCAGCCACCTCCTCCCAGCCACGTACAAGTCCATGGGTTTCTTCAGACTGTAAATGACCCCTAGAAGACTGCTGCTGATGCTGAGTGCCAGGCTCCACCTCCATGCTGACACAATCCTCCTCCTCCTCCTCCTGTGTGATTGGCGGGCACGCAGGAACACTGTCTGGATAAAGGGAGCCTTGAGAGATAAGGAAGTCCCCCTCTTCCTCTCTCTGTTCTGCCTCAAGTGCCCTGTCCATTATTCCATGCAGCGTGTGCTCCAACAGGTGGACAAGAAGGACAGTGTCACTGATGCATGCACTGTCACTGCTCACCATCCTCGTGGCCTCCTCAAATGGTGACAGGAAAGTGCATGCATCCCTGATCATAGCCTACTGGCGTGGGGAAAAAACCAAGGTCCCCTGACCCTGTCCTGGTGCCATTGTCGCAAAGGTACTCATTGATGGCCCTCTGCTGCATGTGCAGCCGCTGCAGCATGGCCAACGTTGAGTTCCACCTGGTGGGCATGTCACATATTAGGCGGTTCTTGGGCAGGTTAAATTCCTTTTGGAGGTCTGCCAGCCGAGCACTCACATTATATGACCTGCGGAAATGCACACAGACTTTCCTGGCCTGCCTTTAGGACATCCTGTAAGCCTGGGTACCCGCCCAAGAACTGCTGCACCACCAAGATAAGGACGTGAGCGAAACAGGGCACATGAGTCAGTTGTCCCTGTCGGAGGGCGGAGAGGAGGTTGGTGCCATTGTCGCAAACCACCATACCTGACTTAAGCTGGCGTGGCTTCAACCACCTCTGAACCTGCCCCTACAGAGCTGACAGAATCTCTGCCCCAGTGTGGCTCCTGTCCCCCAAGCACACCAGCTCAAGCACCGCATGGCATCTTTTTGCCTGTGTGCTTGCGTAGCCCCTTGAACGCCTACGGAGCACCGCTGGTTCAGAGGACAAATCAGCACAGAAAGAGGCCATGGAGGAAGAATTAAAGGAGGGGGTGGAGGAGAGAGGTGTGGCATTATCACCACTAGTAGAATTTTGGAGGCTTGGTGGCAGAACAACCTCCAACACTACTGCACCCTGTCCTGCATCCTTCCCAGCTGCCAGAAGAGTCACCCAGTGCACGGTGAAAGATAGGTAACGTCCCTGTCCATGCCTGCTGGACCATGAGTCAGCGATAATATGCACTTTACCGCTGACCGCCCTGTCCAGCGAGGCCAAAACATTGCCTTCCACATGCCGGTAGAGAGCCGGAATCACCTTCTGTGAGAAAAAGTGGCGTTTGGGAACCTGCCACTGAGGAACCGCACATTCCACAAACTCACAGAAGGGGGCAGAGTCTACCAACTGAAAAGGCGGCAGTTGAAGTGCTAGCAATTTAGCCAAGCTAGCATTCAACCGCTGGGCATGTGGATGGCTGGGAGCGAACTTCTTTCGGCGGTGCAGCAGCTGGGGCAGGGAAATTTGCCTGGTACAATCTGACATCGGCTGTGACACACCTAATTCTACACCTTCATTCCTCTCAGTGCAGGTTTCAGAGAGGACTGAAGGTATAGTGGGATTGGAGATCCCAGCTGATGAGGAGCAAGTAGAGGTCCTCTTTGTTCTTTGGTGTGGTTCTTTTAGGTACGCTTGCCAACGAACTGCATGGCAGGTCAGCATATGTGTCACGAAGGACAAGTCGCCTCCGTTCGCTGGGCTGCGGGGCGCATGCGCAGTGGGCTGGTATTGAGACGTGCACCCGTTCGCGGCCTGATGGTGCGGCGCGCGCGGGTGCACGGCGGTCCACGTGTGCGCGCCGTCGCCCGTGCGGGTGCCCGGTAGCGCGCCACGCTGACGCGCTCACCGGGAGGCTACTTGAGACGACACCAGCACCCAGTCGGGTTGCTGGTTTGTCGTCAGCTGTACCCTGAATTGCGCTTTGATTCCTGTTTCCTGATTCACAGTTAAACCGATCCCTGCTTGTTTAAACGACCACTCTTTGCCTGCTGGATACCCTGACCTTCTAATCAAAAGAAGAGAAAGGCAAAAAAGGATATCTCAACTACTCCTATATACCAAACCGGATCTCCCTCTGGGAAGCTAAATGGCCATACATTGGCCCTAACCTCTAATGGGGATTAAACCAGATTGTACCCTCTGAGTCCGGCGTCTCGGATAATGATTATAAATCAGAGACGCCAGAACTTGGTTGTCCTCTGAGTTATTGTTAAATCATAAAAAATTGCGTGCTAGGCACAAAGAAACTCTTCTATAAGGACAAACCGGTACTAAGGTATAAATCTTTATTTAATTAACTATCCAAAGTTTAAACATATACATATAAATCTAATGTCAAACAACAACCCTTATTCCCGGAACACATTAAAAAGACCTAATGTCTGAAGGTAATGTTGGTGGCCACCAATTTACAAGTAAATCTCATCAACCTCTCATGCTCACATCCACATACACCATTCAATCAGAGTCGCTTGTCAAGTCTGTCTGAATACTCATCCAATGATTATGGGATTTGTCAGTAGTAGTGATACACGTATTGGATCATCATAGATAGTCCCGATCATGGATTCTTTATTCACTATTGAAGCAGTCTCATAAAAAGATTTTAAAGTGCAGGTGTGGTGAAACAGTTCCAAATGGATTCCGTGAGATTAGCTAAAGACAATTGCGGCTTTAAGCAGAACCAGATGTCAGTGATCTGATCAGTTCAATATTAACCAACAGTGGGGTAGTGCAGCATGTAAAGAATAGCATCAATGTAATATATTGGAGATAAGTCTGATTTTACCGTAAGCTGGAGCGGACCAGGAGGCGTTACATCATGCCAGGTGTCGGCGGGATCAGCATACCGATATCGGTATTTAAAAGATGTATAGCGGGCTGTAGAGCGCTGTCACTGAAGCTGGACAGGGGGATCCCTTTCCACTGGTCTCGAAGTAGTCATCCACAGTTTGCGATGTCAGTCTCATCAGCTGGTAATACAAGTATCGTCTCCTTGATGCTATGACAGGTGCTATACCCACTGAGAGAGCCGCAGATGTCAGGCTCTGATGCTTTTCCACGGTCAGTGGGGAGAGAGGTTCGGGGAGTAGTTCAGTTAGAGGTGTGTGGCCATCCGTAGAACCTTCTTGTGGATATCACCTTAATGATGCTTACATGTTTCGCTAAATGATAGCTTCTTCAGAGCATGCGCATTAGTGTGTCAGACAGGTTATATATCGTTATACCAATCAAGATTCAATTGGTTACTACTGGTCAGCAGTCCACAGCGCTTTAATCATTCATGATATCATTCACCCGTGCATGGTCATACATAGTGCAAAGGAACATTCTGAGTTTAACCCCCTATGTATCTGGGGTTATTGCAGATGTTGGGATTTTCTTTAGGGGAATTGGATTCCTATTTAAGCTGACCAAAGTAACTTCCAACAGTTTAAGTAAAATAAAATTATATCAGATTGTTTAGGGAAAATTGTTTTTATATATAGACAGGCACAGATCATCCATAGAAAGCTGCTACAGTGCCTGGTGGATACATGGATGGATGACTGGGGATAGTCGTTCATAACAAATAAAACACCAATCAATTCCCTGTGTATGTATGCGTCTAGAAACTGATCATCTATCCAAATAGGTTGCCTTCCGAACAGGTAGATCAGTGCGGGCCACTCCAATACAGGTCCAGGGAAACCTCGCACGCAATGTCCACAGAGGACAAAAAACGCCAAACAGGGTTTCCTGGCATCTATTTCCCGGCCATGGTCCCCTTTTACGTATAGATCTAGGAAATCACCGGGTTTATGGAATCACCCGCCCAATACCATCCTGAACCCAGATTATTGGGCTTCTTGGGAAGTAATCCTATCATGTTAAATTAGCAAATATAGCCATTCTGGAAAGGTTGCTACATTTCACTATTATGTGGATACAAAGATATATGTAGCAATTTTGTAACGCACGGAGGCACTCACTACATCTAGTGCATGCACACCCCTAAAGGGTGGATAGAACAAATGGCTGATATATGCAGATTAAAGAAACTACACATGTCAAGTTGATAAAGTGTATAGAAGTTACGTGGGGGTTTTTTAGTAACAGGTCCCTAATAGTCCCTATTGGTCCATGCGAGGGGGTTGTGTACAGATAGACTACAGTCATGGGGACCCTTAGTTTAGTCCCATCAAATGAAGAATCCCCATTCAAATCCTCAAGCCCCTTGTTGGAAGGGGGGCTTTGCAATAGTAGTTACCCTTTATGGTTCTAAAAAAACAGATAAGTTGCACTCATTGTTCAGGCCTCGTGGCTGCATGCTTTTTAGCATGAATATCCACATTTTTTCTTTTTGATATAACACTTTGTCAAAATCACCTCTTCTTGGGGGCAAATTCAATTTATAGATACCTTTGCATTTAAGGCCACTTGGGTCTCCATTGTGTTTCTCCAAAAAGTGCAGTGATAAAGGTCCCTCGTCATCTTTATTTAATATGCTTTGGACATGTTCGCCAACGCGGACTCTAAGCTGTCTTTTGGTCTTGCCCACATACATAAGGCCACACGGGCATGTGAGCACATATATGACCCTCACTGACCGACAGTTGATAAAATGATGGATTTTGAACTGTTTTGTGCCGTCCGAGTTGGCAAATCTGTCCGTCTTGTCTACATATTTGCAGATGTGGCATCTGCCACATCGAAACATACCCCTAAGGGGAGGGAGGCTAGTGAGCCAGTTTCGTCTGGTTGTTCTCGTATATTCCGAGTGGACCAAGTTGTCTCTCAGATTTGAAGCCCTTCTTGCCGTCATTAACGGTCTGCTGCCTACTATTCTCCCCAATATAGGGGATTCAGCTAGGATATGCCAATGGCGATTAAGTATTCTACGCACTTGCCCCCATTGTGTCCCATATTTAGTGATAATCCTTATTGGGGGAGAGGTGGCTTTGTCAAGCTGTTGGACATGTTTGTTTTTAGAAAGTAAAGATGATCGTTCAGTGAGGTACGCACGTTTTTTCGCTTTTCTGATACATCCATGCGAGTATCCTCGTTCACGGAATCGCCCGTATAGTTCACGGGATTCCTGGAGGAATGTATTGTCCTCTGAGCAATTGCGTCTAGTACGTAAAAATTGCCCCACTGGGATTCCGTGAATGAGGGACCTCGGATGGTGACTTGTAGCCAGAAGCAGAGTATTGGCTGCTGTATCCTTCCTGAACGTTTTTGTGGAGATTTGGTCATTATTGATCTGAATCTTCAGGTCAAGAAATGGCAGGGTACAAGAATCAAAAGAAAAAGTCAATTTGATATTTAGGTCATTCAGATTCAATTCGTCAATGAAGGACTGTAGTTCCCGGGGGGTGCCCCTCCATAACATAATCACGTCGTCTATATACCTCAGCCACAGGACACAGTGGCTGAGGTAAACAGACGAGGGATAAACGTGCTCCCGTTCCCATAGCCCTAAGTGTAGACAGGCATACCCTGGTGCCCATGGTGCCCCCATGGAGGTGCCCCTTATCTGTCTGTAGTATTGATTAAGAAATTGGAAGCAGTTGTTATCCAGCATAAACTGTAACAGGTCTACGATGAATTCATTCTGAGCGGCTAATTGTGGGAACTTTGAGTCAAGGAAATGCTGTACCGCTCTGAGTCCACATTCATGTGGGATCGACGTATACAGGGACTCTACGTCAATCCCCACCAACAAGGTGTCAGTCGGTACCCTGAGTCCGTCGATCCTTCTTAGGACATCACGTGTGTCCTGTACATAGGAGGGGAGATCAGTCACTAATTCTTTTATCATTGCGTCAACGAATTTACCCACTCTCTCCAGTGGTCCTTTAATCGCTGAGACTATGGGCCTTCCTGGGGGGTTCATAATCGATTTATGTAGTTTAGGTATTATATAAAAAGTTGGCGTGTTAAATTCGCTGACGCAAAGATGCTTGGTTTCCCTATTCGAAAGGAGGTTGCTATCACAGGCCATCCTTAATTTGAAATTTAAAGTATCAATGATTTCAGGAAAAGGATTGTACGGTAGTTTCTTATAAGTGGTTTGATCATTTAAGAGTCGCATAGTTTCCGTCTCGTACATATCCGGTGATAGCAATACTGTATTTCCACCTTTGTCACTACTATTAATGATAATGTCCTTAGATTCCTTAAGTTCTCTAAGGGCCTTTCTCTCCTCCGGGCTTAAGTTGTCTATTCCATGATAGTCCCAGTTAAGTGTGGATAGGTCCCTTTGGACCTGCTCCAAGAATGCCTGGATCTGTTTATGTTTCGAGAGGGATGGCATTTTAAGAGATCTAATAGATAAATTTGAGGGACGCAGAGGTATGGATGAAGCGCTATTGATTTCATCACTGGGACTAGTATTATCATTTTCTTCCAGTAGGGATACAAGTATCTCTAAGGCCTCCCTCTCCTCCCTAGTTTTCTCGTCCTTGGGATAGACTTCCCCTTTGTCAGAATGCCAATATCTAAAGATGACCTTACGTAGGAATAGGTTTACATCTTTAAACACCTCAAATTCACTCATTGAGCTTGTAGGTGAAAAAGAGAGTCCTTTTTGTAGAAGTGATATATGATGCTGATTTAGAGGGAAGTTTGATAGATTAACCACTTTTTTATCTTGTGTACCTAAAAGATGTATGTTTTGTGTTTCACTCATATTTCCCTCCTTAGTTAAGTCCTCCGTGAGGACGATCTTAGTTCCCTCTGACTTCCTTTTGTATCTCTTTCTCTTCCTTGCCTTCCGTTTTTGTCTTGGGGAGGAATTCTTCCTGTTCTCCCATGGTCCTTTCTGGAACTTGGGCTGTTGGGTACCTCCCCCCCTGTATCTAAAAAAGCAACTGTCCTTTCGAGATTTCCTGTTTCACTATCTGTAGATGAGTGTCTTGATTGAGTTACTTTGGACCTCTTTCTATGGTTTCGTCTACGGGATCTACTTCTGCCCCTAGGTATACTGGGGTCAAATACATCGCCACTTTCCCAGTCCTTTAGATTTTGTTTGAATTTTTCTTGTTTTGTGGACTTCAGGGTTCTTTGTGTTTTTTCTACCTCTTTCTTTAAAAGTTCATTAGATTTGATGAATAGGGGGTCCTCTTTATATGGTTCAAGTAATTGGACACTTGTGTCTATGTCCCTTTTAATCTCTTCTAATTGTAACTGTTCCTCCTCAACTATCATGTTAAGGATAGCTAGACCACGTTCCAAACAGCTTTGTTTCCAAAGCTGGAGAAATCTTGGGGTATGTAGATGCCCTGCTGGGGTCACTCTTTCCCTCAAGCCTCTGGGAATTATTTTATGTGCGATATGTGATTTTAGTGAGGAGATGTCCCACTTTCTATTAAGGAATTTAATGGTAAGTTTTTTGTGATTTTTTAAAAGTCCTTTTAGGGTTTCATCTCCACCACTATGTGCCACTGTCGCTTCATCTAAAAATGCAGATTGAATTTCGAGGTCAATTTCTTCATCCAATAGATATGCCATCCTCAACCTGATAATGGAAAGGGTCAATAATTCCCTACAATTTCCCTAATTTGTACCCGCTTATGATTCATGTATGTATCATAAAGAGTATACTCAGAATGTCCCTCTTTGTGTATTAAAAGTGACCCAGGAGTAAATGGGTTGGTGGATAGTGAGAGGAGTCCTTTAGAAGGGAAGTATAATCCCACTGAATGTCATGTAATCAAAAGAAGAGAAAGGCAAAAAAGGATATCTCAACTACTCCTATATACCAAACCGGATCTCCCTCTGGGAAGCTAAATGGCCATACATTGGCCCTAACCTCTAATGGGGATTAAACCAGATTGTACCGTCTGAGTCCGGCGTCTCGGATAATGATTATAAATCAGAGGTATAAAGATTTATACCTTAGTACCGGTTTGTCCTTATAGAAGAGTTTCTTTGTGCCTAGCACGCAATTTTTTATGATTTAACAATAACTCAGAGGACAACCAAGTTCTGGCGTCTCTGATTTATAATCATTATCCGAGACGCCGGACTCAGACGGTACAATCTGGTTTAATCCCCATTAGAGGTTAGGGCCAATGTATGGCCATTTAGCTTCCCAGAGGGAGATCCGGTTTGGTATATAGGAGTAGTTGAGATATCCTTTTTTGCCTTTCTCTTCTTTTGATTACATGACATTCAGTGGGATTATACTTCCCTTCTAAAGGACTCCTCTCACTATCCACCAACCCATTTACTCCTGGGTCACTTTTAATACACAAAGAGGGACATTCTGAGTATACTCTTTATGATACATACATGAATCATAAGCGGGTACAAATTAGGGAAATTGTAGGGAATTATTGACCCTTTCCATTATCAGGTTGAGGATGGCATATCTATTGGATGAAGAAATTGACCTCGAAATTCAATCTGCATTTTTAGATGAAGCGACAGTGGCACATAGTGGTGGAGATGAAACCCTAAAAGGACTTTTAAAAAATCACAAAAAACTTACCATTAAATTCCTTAATAGAAAGTGGGACATCTCCTCACTAAAATCACATATCGCACATAAAATAATTCCCAGAGGCTTGAGGGAAAGAGTGACCCCAGCAGGGCATCTACATACCCCAAGATTTCTCCAGCTTTGGAAACAAAGCTGTTTGGAACGTGGTCTAGCTATCCTTAACATGATAGTTGAGGAGGAACAGTTACAATTAGAAGAGATTAAAAGGGACATAGACACAAGTGTCCAATTACTTGAACCATATAAAGAGGACCCCCTATTCATCAAATCTAATGAACTTTTAAAGAAAGAGGTAGAAAAAACACAAAGAACCCTGAAGTCCACAAAACAAGAAAAATTCAAACAAAATCTAAAGGACTGGGAAAGTGGCGATGTATTTGACCCCAGTATACCTAGGGGCAGAAGTAGATCCCGTAGACGAAACCATAGAAAGAGGTCCAAAGTAACTCAATCAAGACACTCATCTACAGATAGTGAAACAGGAAATCTCGAAAGGACAGTTGCTTTTTTAGATACAGGGGGGGAGGTACCCAACAGCCCAAGTTCCAGAAAGGACCATGGGAGAACAGGAAGAATTCCTCCCCAAGACAAAAACGGAAGGCAAGGAAGAGAAAGAGATACAAAAGGAAGTCAGAGGGAACTAAGATCGTCCTCACGGAGGACTTAACTAAGGAGGGAAATATGAGTGAAACACAAAACATACATCTTTTAGGTACACAAGATAAAAAAGTGGTTAATCTATCAAACTTCCCTCTAAATCAGCATCATATATCACTTCTACAAAAAGGACTCTCTTTTTCACCTACAAGCTCAATGAGTGAATTTGAGGTGTTTAAAGATGTAAACCTATTCCTACGTAAGGTCATCTTTAGATATTGGCATTCTGACAAAGGGGAAGTCTATCCCAAGGACGAGAAAACTAGGGAGGAGAGGGAGGCCTTAGAGATACTTGTATCCCTACTGGAAGAAAATGATAATACTAGTCCCAGTGATGAAATCAATAGCGCTTCATCCATACCTCTGCGTCCCTCAAATTTATCTATTAGATCTCTTAAAATGCCATCCCTCTCGAAACATAAACAGATCCAGGCATTCTTGGAGCAGGTCCAAAGGGACCTATCCACACTTAACTGGGACTATCATGGAATAGACAACTTAAGCCCGGAGGAGAGAAAGGCCCTCAGAGAACTTAAGGAATCTAAGGACATTATCATTAAAAGTAGTGACAAAGGTGGAAATACAGTATTGCTATCACCGGATATGTACGAGACGGAAACTATGCGACTCTTAAATGATCAAACCACTTATAAGAAACTACCGTACAATCCTTTTCCTGAAATCATTGATACTTTAAATTTCAAATTAAGGATGGCCTGTGATAGCAACCTCCTTTCGAATAGGGAAACCAAGTATCTTTGCGTCAGCGAATTTAACACGCCAACTTTTTATATAATACCTAAACTACATAAATCGATTATGAACCCCCCAGGAAGGCCCATAGTCTCAGCGATTAAAGGACCACTGGAGAGAGTGGGTAAATTCGTTGACGCAATGATAAAAGAATTAGTGACTGATCTCCCCTCCTATGTACAGGACACACGTGATGTCCTAAGAAGGATCGACGGACTCAGGGTACCGACTGACACCTTGTTGGTGGGGATTGACGTAGAGTCCCTGTATACGTCGATCCCACATGAATGTGGACTCAGAGCGGTACAGCATTTCCTTGACTCAAAGTTCCCACAATTAGCCGCTCAGAATGAATTCATCGTAGACCTGTTACAGTTTATGCTGGATAACAACTGCTTCCAATTTCTTAATCAATACTACAGACAGATAAGGGGCACCTCCATGGGGGCACCATGGGCACCAGCGTATGCCTGTCTACACTTAGGGCTATGGGAACGGGAGCACGTTTATCCCTCGTCTGTTTACCTCAGCCACTGTGTCCTGTGGCTGAGGTATATAGACGACGTGATTATGTTATGGAGGGGCACCCCCCGGGAACTACAGTCCTTCATTGACGAATTGAATCTGAATGACCTAAATATCAAATTGACTTTTTCTTTTGATTCTTGTACCCTGCCATTTCTTGACCTGAAGATTCAGATCAATAATGACCAAATCTCCACAAAAACGTTCAGGAAGGATACAGCAGCCAATACTCTGCTTCTGGCTACAAGTCACCATCCGAGGTCCCTCATTCACGGAATCCCAGTGGGGCAATTTTTACGTACTAGACGCAATTGCTCAGAGGACAATACATTCCTCCAGGAATCCCGTGAACTATACGGGCGATTCCGTGAACGAGGATACTCACATGGATGTATCAGAAAAGCGAAAAAACGTGCGTACCTCACTGAACGATCATCTTTACTTTCTAAAAACAAACATGTCCAACAGCTTGACAAAGCCACCTCTCCCCCAATAAGGAT
The DNA here is from genome assembly GCA_037952835.1 of Lithobates septentrionalis. Lineage (NCBI taxonomy): Eukaryota > Metazoa > Chordata > Amphibia > Anura > Ranidae > Lithobates > Lithobates septentrionalis. Next base: position 1,741 of record JBBDGP010003325.1, on the reverse strand, counting down.
TATCACTAAATATGGGACACAATGGGGGCAAGTGCGTAGAATACTTAATCGCCATTGGCATATCCTAGCTGAATCCCCTATATTGGGGAGAATAGTAGGCAGCAGACCGTTAATGACGGCAAGAAGGGCTTCAAATCTGAGAGACAACTTGGTCCACTCGGAATATACGAGAACAACCAGACGAAACTGGCTCACTAGCCTCCCTCCCCTTAGGGGTATGTTTCGATGTGGCAGATGCCACATCTGCAAATATGTAGACAAGACGGACAGATTTGCCAACTCGGACGGCACAAAACAGTTCAAAATCCATCATTTTATCAACTGTCGGTCAGTGAGGGTCATATATGTGCTCACATGCCCGTGTGGCCTTATGTATGTGGGCAAGACCAAAAGACAGCTTAGAGTCCGCGTTGGCGAACATGTCCAAAGCATATTAAATAAAGATGACGAGGGACCTTTATCACTGCACTTTTTGGAGAAACACAATGGAGACCCAAGTGGCCTTAAATGCAAAGGTATCTATAAATTGAATTTGCCCCCAAGAAGAGGTGATTTTGACAAAGTGTTATATCAAAAAGAAAAAATGTGGATATTCATGCTAAAAAGCATGCAGCCACGAGGCCTGAACAATGAGTGCAACTTATCTGTTTTTTTAGAACCATAAAGGGTAACTACTATTGCAAAGCCCCCCTTCCAACAAGGGGCTTGAGGATTTGAATGGGGATTCTTCATTTGATGGGACTAAACTAAGGGTCCCCATGACTGTAGTCTATCTGTACACAACCCCCTCGCATGGACCAATAGGGACTATTAGGGACCTGTTACTAAAAACCCCCACGTAACTTCTATACACTTTATCAACTTGACATGTGTAGTTTCTTTAATCTGCATATATCAGCCATTTGTTCTATCCACCCTTTAGGGGTGTGCATGCACTAGATGTAGTGAGTGCCTCCGTGCGTTACAAAATTGCTACATATATCTTTGTATCCACATAATAGTGAAATGTAGCAACCTTTCCAGAATGGCTATATTTGCTAATTTAACATGATAGGATTACTTCCCAAGAAGCCCAATAATCTGGGTTCAGGATGGTATTGGGCGGGTGATTCCATAAACCCGGTGATTTCCTAGATCTATACGTAAAAGGGGACCATGGCCGGGAAATAGATGCCAGGAAACCCTGTTTGGCGTTTTTTGTCCTCTGTGGACATTGCGTGCGAGGTTTCCCTGGACCTGTATTGGAGTGGCCCGCACTGATCTACCCTGTTCGGAAGGCAACCTATTTGGATAGATGATCAGTTTCTAGACGCATACATACACAGGGAATTGATTGGTGTTTTATTTGTTATGAACGACTATCCCCAGTCATCCATCCATGTATCCACCAGGCACTGTAGCAGCTTTCTATGGATTGATCTGTGCCTGTCTATATATAAAAACAATTTTCCCTAAACAATCTGATATAATTTTATTTTACTTAAACTGTTGGAAGTTACTTTGGTCAGCTTAAATAGGAATCCATATTCCCCTAAAGAAAATCCCAACATCTGCAATAACCCCAGATACATAGGGGGTTAAACTCAGAATGTTCCTTTGCACTATGTATGACCATGCACGGGTGAATGATATCATGAATGATTAAAGCGCTGTGGACTGCTGACCAGTAGTAACCAATTGAATCTTGATTGGTATAACGATATATAACCTGTCTGACACACTAATGCGCATGCTCTGAAGA